>OX456985.1:121840066-122225066 GCA_949752695.1 Melanostoma scalare
GTTGTTCACATATTACAGCAGAAAAGATCTTATAAGCGACGTTAAGGAGGCTTATCTCTCTGTAATTGGTACAATTGTGAGGGTCTCCCTTCTTTAGGATCGGGCATACGATACTGAGGTTCCATTCACCGGGCATGCTTTCTTCTGACCATATCATGCAGATCAGCTGGTGCATGCTCCTTTCCAACTGATCTCCAGCTGCCTTGAAAAGTTCAGCATCAAGGCCATCTTCACCTGCAGTCTTATTTGACTTAAGTTTGCATATGGCAAGCTTAACCTCTTCTAGGTTGGGAGGACGGCATTCTTGATCATCGTCCAAGCTGAATGGGACAATCTGCCTGACAGCGGAATTTGTGTCTTCATCGCCGTTAAGCAGTCTGCAGAAATGATCTTTCCAGATCCTCAGTAGCGACTGTGACTCTATAACTATGTTTCCCTGCTGGTCTTTACAGGCTTGAGTTCGGGGTTTGCCATCCTGGCAGGATCTTTTTACCTTTTGGTAAAACTTCCGAATCTCGTTCCTGTCATGGCACCTCCCTATTTCCTCAAACGAGCGCTTCTCATGCTGCTTCTTTTTCTTTTTGAGAAGTCGGTGTTCTTCCCTTCTTCTCTCCTTGTAAATCTCGTTATACTGTTCGTAAGCAGCCCTTGTTCGTGTTTGCATAAGCATTTGTCGTGCTCTTTGTTTGGCTGCATTTGCCTGCCTGCATTCTTCATCGAACCATGGGCTTCGTTTTGGTGGCCGAGTGAAACCCAGAACCTCAGAGGCAGCGGTTCTGATGGCTTCTTGGCATTGCTGCCACTGGTCTTCAATGTTTAATGCTGGCGGCATGGGATTCAAGATTAATTGAAGGGACACTCGATTGGAAAAGGCTTGGCAATCTCTTGCGATTGTAGCTTTCCGACGTCATATCTCTTCACAGCGTTAGTTCGTGCTGGTTGTGAACAAGATTTCCTCATTCGTACCTTGGCTACAACAAGGTTGTGGTCCGAGTCAAAGTTAGCCCCTCGGAAAGTTCGGACATCCAGCACACTGGAAGAGTGCCTTACGTCGATCGCAAAATGGTCAATTTGGTTGACGGTTAAGGTTAGGTGGACTTTTTTAGCGAACTCAGAACTAATGTAAAAGTGTTTGCTTGTATTAGTTAATCATTTTATTCTCTTAAAAGTGATCCCTTTTGCTATCGTCGCGTGCGATTTCAAATTCTCTCTCTTTTCTCACTCTTTTTGGTCTCGGCAACAGCCAGAAACTAGAAAAGAATTACGCACTTGCATAAGCAGAACAAAGGGGTGAGAATTATACGAGCATGCGCTGTGCAAGTAGGCATATAAAAAGACAGATATCATTCATAAGGCACACTGACGAAGATATATATGCATCTACACAATATGTCCGAGTGAACATTTTTTACGATTTCTTGTTTTTGGATGGGTTGAGAATAGAAATATTGTGTCAAGTCAGAAAAGTAAGAAAACCGGTTACTTTTTTTTGTCAGTTTGCTTGCTGAGATAAATACAGATAATTACAAATAATGAAGATGTTGTAAGGTCGATATTTCTTATCTTGGGTTTTTACGGATGTGGAAAACATGATATTTGTGTGATTTAAATGTAGGTCAGTTTCTTGGCTTAGTTTGACCAGCAAAATTAAAGAAAAAGGGGATAACTTGGGAGGTATGAGCTTAGATAATACTCTTTTTTTTATTTATTTATTTTTATTATTTTATTTTTATTTATTTATCTTTATAAATAACTTTTATCCATTTTAATTTCATTTGCAAGAAGATATATTTTAAGGAAATAAAGGAATGGATGTTTTTTGAAAACTGCAATCGAAGAACAAAAAATTCCCTAAGAAAACTCAAAAATTTTTAAAGTTAATTTTGATTTAAAAAATTTTATTAGTTATTATTATTTTTTTTTTCACTTGAAATTTGAACAAAAACAGTAATCTTGTGGGCCATAACCAAGCAAATACCCCGCTTCAAAGAATGAACTCGCAATTCCTCCACGTTTCCAATTGGCTTGTTGTTGTGACAACAAATGCAAACGACCGAATTCTACACTACAAACCAAGTAAACAACAGCAGGTGAATGACCAACAGGTTAATGAACGACACCACCAGTTGGCGAATAAATATGACACCTCCTGCAACTATCAGCGTTCTCATGCTCGGAGCCGTTGCACTGCATTGCATTGTATTGCTTGCATTTCTTTCCATTTCAATTATGTATATATTGTTTGTCTGTATCTCGAATTATTTATTGCCTAGTTAGCAGTTAAGTTGTATAAATATCTTGGATAGGAAATAAATAATTCACTTGCTAGTAAACCAGCGAGCCAAAAGACATTTAAGTTTTCTCTTCATTGACTTCCTCCCACCAGTGGCAAGGAGTTAATTAACAACTTATTCTGTCAACTATTCATGGTCCTTCGAGGAAATGAACAAGCGTAACCAGGGCTTAGACATTGGTTAGTAAAAAGCGTAGCCAGGGCTTCAAACATTGGTTAGTAAAAAGCGTAGCCAGGGCTTCAAACATTGGTTAGTAAAAAGCGTAGCCAGGGCTTCAAACATTGGCTAGTAAAAAGTGAGCGAATAAGCATAACCAGGGCTTAGACATTGGTTAGTGAAAAGCGTAGCCAGGGCTTCAAACATTGGCTAGTGAAAAGTAAAGTTACAAAAACAACGCAATCAAAGTACGAAAAAACTACTGTCGCTATCTATAAGATTATCTACAATATAGAACAAGACAATTCAAACAAAAAACTAAGATGTTGGACGAAACAGATGTGTTTATTATAAGCTCGAAGCAAAAGGCCTTGAGAGAAGAAATCGAAAAGCAATGTCGAAACTTCGGCAAGGATAGTGCCTCCAGAAAAACACAGAAATACAAAGAAGAAAGGCTAGAACGACTCGAAAAATGTTGGTCTGAATTTCACGCAAACCATATTCAAATAGTTCCCTTTGTAAAATTTGATACACCCTACATACAAAGGGATACGTACAACAGAGTAAAATCATTGTACGAAAGTTTCAAACGAGAATTGGAAAATATAGATCCAAGTGTCGCACAAGCTTCGAAGGAAATGGAAAAGCCTGAAGTCCCTCACGATGCTCCCACTGCAGAAACTTCAAAGAACATCGCACAAGCTTCGAAGGAAATGGAAAGGCCTGAAGTCCCTCAAGATGCTCCCACTGCAGAAACTTCAAAGAACATCGCACAAGCTTCGAAGGAAATGGAAAGGCCTAAAGTCCCTCAAGATGCTACCACTGCAGAAACTTCAAAGAAAATTGAAAAGACATCTAATGCTTCTGCCTACAAAGCCGACACCGCAAAGCCGGACAAGAATTCAACTACCGTACAAGGTCAGCGGTTGACAAAGTTAAAGCTGAGGATAACGGCCATTATCGAAAACATAGAAGAATTTAAACAAACATTCGATGAATATTCCAAGGACATTTACGACTTTCAACAAAAAATACTGCTGGAGCAGTTGCGAACATTCACTGAATTACATGAAGACTTCATCTGCAATTCATCTGAAGAAGACCTTGAGAAACCTTATGTAACGAATAAGGAATATAAAAATGTCAAACAAGAGGTCAACAGATTTCTCAATACAATGGCATCAAAACTCTCCAGTAGTAACAACAAGCTGAAGGAACATTATACTGAATCAAGGCTTCCAAGGCTTAAAATACCGACATTTAAGGGTAATTATTTGGAGTGGCAGCAGTTTTATGACTTGTTCCTCAATATAATACACGCCAAGGCCAATTTAACAACGACTGAAAAAATGGAGTATTTAAAAACTCATTTGGAAGGAGAGCCCCTGCAACTCATAAAGCATCTAACGTTTTCAAGTGAAAAAGTAGATACAACAATGAGCGAAAAATAGTGTCTATGCATATAGAGAAGATGCTCAAATCTGGACACAATAGCGCTCCAACAGCGTCTTCCATCAAAAACAGCTTGGATGCCATTAAAGAGGGACTAGCGGCACTTAAAAATTTGGGCTATGACACTTCTTAATGGGGTCCTATGATTGTTCATATGACTACAAAGTCACTTGACACAGAATCAAGAAATTTGCTTGAGCAAGATTTAGAGGAGCCAAATAAAATGCCGAAAATGAAGACTCTCCTCGACTTTCTGGAAAGACGTTACCAAGCTCTTGAAGTAATGTCAACAAGCAAAAAACAAAAGAACTCATTTGAGGAACCAAGATCTGGAGTCCGTAGCTTCGTCATAGATGCAAAAGTTATTCAGTGTCCAATATGCAAAGGAGACCATAAAATATACGCATGTCAAAATTTCTTAAAATGATCGCCAAAAGAAAGATGGACACAGTGCAAGCAGGCAAAGCTTTGCCTGAACTGTTTGAGGCATAACAAACAGATCCAATGTTTTAGCAAGAAAAATTGCCAACATTGCAACAAGAAACATCATTCACTTCTTCACATGGAATGGACTGATAGGCCAAAACAAACAGAATCGATAGAAGCTGCAAGATCATCCGCACAAATAAATCATAGCGAACAGAACCAGAATGTTTTAATCGCAACGGCAATTCTAAAAGTTAATAATGACAAAGGACAGTACGTTACAGTCAGAGCACTTATCGATCCTGGATCCCAAGCCTCGCTAATCACCGCGTCGGTTGTACAGACACTGAAACTTAAGAAACAGGACGTTTGTGTTGAAGTCAGCGGACTAGGAGCAACAAAAGCAGGAATTGCCACCAATAAGGTAGATGTGACCATAATGCCACATTTTGCTTCGAGTCTTAAGCTAAAAATAGAAGCTCTGGTGCTGTCAAAATTGACAAGGCAGTTACCTTCGAAGCAAACAAACACTAAACAAGTTGAAAAGTTCGATCGTCTAGAGCTTGCTGATCCAACATTCAATATTCCTGGGCCAATTGATATGATAATTGGAGCTGATACATATGGCGACATCATGTTAAGTGGTATTAAACGAGTCGCTGCTAGATCACTAATCGCTCAAAGATCACAGTTAGGTTGGCTGATCTCTGGACGAACATCAAACGACATTCCCGACACATACAGGGTTACTGGACTAGTAGCACTTACATCAATTGATCAACAACTAGAAAAATTTTGGGAGATAGAAAAGGTTAATCAACAAAAATTCCAAAAGCCGGAATATAAACGGTGCAAACAAATCTATAAGGATACACACTACCGAAAGGACAATGGGAGGTATGTTGTGAAGATCCCATTCGACGAAGAATTAATCCAAACAAATCCACTTGGTGAATCAAGAAATAGAGCTACAGCTAGATTTCGACAGCTGGAGTTGCAGCTTAACAGGAATGCTACACTAAAAAACGATTATACACAAGTTATAAACGAGTTTCTCAACCTGGGGCACATGGTAGAAGTCAGTAACAACTCATCCAACAAAAACAATATTTTCTATATGCCACATTATGCCGTTATTAAACCTACGAGTACAACAACCAAACTTCGTGTTGTTTTTGACGGGTCAGCAAAATCAACGACTGGAGTAAGCTTAAATCAATTAATGCTGATAGGCCCTAAGCTCCAAGAAGACTTAACTACAAATTTGACGCGTTGGAGAAAATATAAATATGTTTTTTCTTCGGACATTGAAAAAATGTACCGCCAAATTGTATTACTCGAAGAACACCAAGATTACCAGAGGATATTATGACGCAGTTCTAACAACCAACCTATTAAAGAGTACAAACTAACGACTGTCACGTATGGTACAGCATCAGCACCTTATCTGGCTATTAGGACTCTTCAACAACTAGCTAAGGACGAACAATCCAACTATCCGACCGCTGCAGAAATAATTAACAATGACTTCTATGTTGATGATGTTATGTCTGGAGGAGATACCATCGCGGAGTGCAGGGCAGCTCAGAAAGAACTTGACGAGATGCTTAAGGGAGCAGGCTTTCAGCTTCGAAAATGGGCTGCAAACAACAAAAAACTACTACAACATATACCGATTGAGTTACGCAATCAACAAAACAAAGACGTGATGAAAGACGAAACTATAAAAACTTTGGGTATACACTGGAATCCTTTAAGTGACACATTTCAATTCAAGGTGAACGTCGATACAAAAATAGCTAAGGAAATACTTACCAAACGCAAAACATTGTCCGAAATAGCCAAGTTATTCGATCCTCTTGGATGGTTGGCTCCAGTAACTGTCAGTGCCAAAATTTCAATGCAACGTATTTGGCAAGCAGAGCTACAATGGGACGAACCACTTCCAACCGAACTGCAAAAACAGTGGAACAAACTGAAGATAAACCTGATTGCAGTGGAAGACATTTGAATTCCAAGGTGGATAAACTCCACAAAGGTGCAAGAATTTGAGCTTCACGGATTTTGTGATGCTTCAGAGGAAGCATATGCAGCAGTAGTTTATGCCAGGATAGCTCTACCAACGGGTTTCTTTGCTACAACAATTGTAGCTGCAAAAACAAAGGTGGCCCCAATCCGAAAAAAAATATCTCTTTCGAAATTGGAACTATGCGGTGCTCACCTGTTATCAAAGCTGCTGGCAGAAACAATGAAGACATTTGGGTGCCAAGTTAAAAACATATTTGCTTGGACAGGTTCGAGAATAACGTTGGCCTGGCTACAAAAATGTCCGTCGACCTGGAAAACATTTGTTGCGAACCGAGTCTCAGAAATACAAGGGGCAATAAACGTTAGCTGCTGGAGACATGTTCGGTCAACTGATAATCCAGCTGATGATGGTTCAAGAGGATGCCTTCCAGAACAGATGGCAACCAATGATTTATGGTGGAATGGACCTCATTGGCTGAAATTCGATTCTGAACAATGGCCGTTAAATAACCAACAGCCAATCGCAGTGATCGATATACCCGAAGCAAAAAGGGTTTTAACAATTAGAGTTGAAGAAATTGACGACCTGACTAAGAGATTTTCTTCATACACAAACCTAATAAGAGTCGCTGCTTATTGCAGACGATTCATATCGAACTGCAAAAACAAACTTAAGAAGAAACCATCGGAAACAGGTAACCTTACAACAAAGGAATTGAGCGATGGAAGTAAAGGAATCATACGGTATCTACAAGAGAAGGTGTATTCCAAGGAACTAGAATCTTTACGAGATGTTAAGGCGATCGACAAAAAGAGTAAGGTACTATCCTTGAACCCGTTTCTGAACGACGAGAACATCCTTGTTGTGGGCGGGCGGCTACAAAAAGCGGATCTTTCTAGCTCAGAGAAACATCCTATCATTTTACCACATCAAGATTGGTTCACAAAACTATTAGTAGAAGATGCCCATGAACGCACACTGCATGGTGGTATTCGACTTACAATGGCTAAATTGAGACAACGCTACTGGATTATACAAGCAAAAAGATGTGTCCGACAAGTTATAAATAAACGTATAAGATGCTTTAGATTTGCTGCTCAGCCAAATACTCAACAAGTGGGGCTACTTCCAGCAGCAAGAGTGACACAATCAAGACCCTTTACACATACGGGTGTTGACTATGCTGGACCAATTCAAATACTGATCTCAAAAGGACGAGACGAGAATTTTCAAAAATCACATTGCTATCGTATTCTATCTATCTATCTAATCTAATCTAATCTATCGTATTCTAGACATTTTAAGAAAGCAACTTATGAAAAAAACAAAACAAATCACGTTTGATGGTCCTCTTAAAAAATATATATATGCATAGATAATAATAAAAAAAAGTCTTTCTCATCACTACAGAATTTAAAACTTCATGTACTTGGCCGTATCAACACCACGTCCTTAGGTACCTACTTGTTTTTTAAAAAAAAAAAAAAAAGGGAATTCCATCTCTCTAGGAATAATCTACCTTATGAATAAATACCTTCCATAACTTTTTCTTTTAAAACGATTTTTTTTTTTTTTTTGTTTTTTCCAAAAAAAAAAAAAAGGGAATTCCATCTCTCTAGGAATAATCTACCTTATGAATAAATACCTTCCATAACTTTTTCTTGTAAAACGATTTTTGAGACATTTTTACAAGTTTTGTTATGTTGAATGAATGGGCTGAGATTTTGTCAACAGCACGAATAAACAAAAGTAGACACGAATACTTTGTTATATATACCAATTGAAATTCAACATGTATCTAACAATCAGCACAACACAATTTACAGAAAATTACACTGTAACTCTCAATGTATAATCTATTTTAAATTCAATTGTAAGAGTTCTCAAATACTAAAAAGTTCCTTCTTTATCAGAAACTTGCTGACCCACCCGGCGTTGCTCAGGTCTAACTTATTTAAAGCGTTGTCAACAGAAAACTGTCAAGAAACGAAAACTAAGAAGACTAAGTTAAAGAATGCCTGAAAATTTCTAGGTTTATACTTATTTGTTTTGACGAGCCACATTCATTGGTATAATATTCAAACTTCGCGCCCTCCCGTCCATATTCATTTTCTCGTTATTTTGTTCATCAAAATAAATAAGAAGAAGAAGAAGAAGAACAATGAAATAAAACACTTTTGTCTTGAAATTTGAAACGCACGGTCTTTCATTTCGCTTTTTCGTTCCTCTATTTTCGAAGTTTTAAAACTTAAATTCAGCTAGAAATAAGAGCTCATTTGTAAAAACCATTACAAATTTTCATGGCGCCCGAGCAGGGACAAATTTAAACTAATAATTTGTTATAGAAAGACAATAACTAAAACTAATCAGTTACTAAAACTATCAGTTAATTATAAAACGTACATACATATATACGCGCCGCGAAACTATACGAATTCGTGTTTATTGATTAAAAATCAATTAATTAATCAATCAATTGAATCAATCTTACGCCGCGTAAATTGAACATTCAGTGTCATCAACTTATGATAAATCCTCGTTGGACCAGCAACCACCACCAGCAACCACCATCAGCGATTGCCAAAGGAGTACCTACCAAACTACACATCAATTCATATCATTTGCGAGAAGTGTCGCTGGAGAGGAAAGTTTAAGAAATCAAAACAATAAAGACAGGTATTCACAAGAACTGAAAGTGTCTATGAAATAATTGCCTATTAATTGCGGCCTTTGACCTTCAGTTTTTGTCCCTTTGCATTTACACATATATTTGATGGTGAAACAATACAAAAAAAAGTGCGTGGTTCATTAAACATTTACAATAAAATTTATTTCAATTGTTTTATTCGACATTCAAAGCTTAAACTACTTATTCAAACACATAGTACATATATAAGCATATAAACTACAAAGTGGTAAGCTACTGCGTTTTTTTTTTTTTTTTTTTTGTCACCGCGCCGCCGCCGTCATCGTCACATATCGCATACCACTCACACACTCAAGATAATTTCGCGATTCGTTTTTAGCAATAATAATTCAATTATTTAATATCAAATCCGAATTTAATTACTTAAATCGTAAAAAGAAAAAAGCCAATCAATTTACAAATTGAAATTTGTTTACATTTATTTGACGTCTCAAATTTAATGTTTTTTGACAGTTCACTCACTCGCTGAATTTTCGCTGAGTTTCCAGCTGTCAAAAGTGATCGTGTTCAGTGATCAAAAATTACTTTGAAATTTTTCGTGCGAAGAGTGTGTTCAGCGATTAAAATTTGATTTATAAAAATTTTTTTTGTTTGCGTTAAATTTATTTCGCTTTACAAATAATTAGAAACTTTCAACAGTTCTGAAGCAGTTTATTGAAATTAATATTCGTTTTCGTGGAATTTTCGTATGAAAATAAATTAATTTTTCAACGACTTCCAAATATTTAATTCATAAACTGTGGTAAATCGAACAACTTCCAGATAAACTAATTCTTGGAAAGAAATTTATTTCGAAAGTTTTTAAGCGAAGTTAACAAAAAGTTCATCAAAATGACGAGCAAGAAACGGCAGGCTTCACCTAAGCAAATCGCAGAATTAGAACAATTAAGACATCAGCGACAAGTTCTTAAAAATAATATCGTGCGAATTAAGGCCCCTGCTCATAGAACGCGCGTGCGGCACCGCTTCCTACTGACAGCTCGATTAAATACACACGTTCTTATGAGAGGTGACCCATAAGCACCGCGAGTAACGCGCCGAACGTGCCGAGTAGCCCAACTTTCTACTTTGCCGCGACTCTCACGCGGTGACAGAAGAGAGACATGCGCAGTCACAACCAATTTGAAGTTTTCTCTTATATGGAAAAAGTGACAATGGGCGCGTTCAAGAACCTATCGGATGGCCTATCTCGGATAGCCGTATCTTAGATACCCTTTTGAACGATCGACAACAGACAACAGCTGTGAAATATTAAAATTCGACTTTTGAAAACAGAAAAACATTCAAAATATGATTGCTAGACGATTATAACTTATTTTTTTCGATTTCCCACACGTAAACAACAACAACAAGCTATCCGGATACGATTCTTGAACGTCCCCATTTTGACTACATTTATCTGTCAAAACACCGCAACGGATTCTATGGGTCACCCACATCAGTTGCACGCGGCAAAACCCACCGCATCAGTTCCGCGCCGCTTCTACCGCACGCAACGCGTTCTATGGGTCGGGGCCTTTAGAACGGCTTTAGAGGAAAAAACGATGTCACTTAATCCAATAGAATTGGAATGTCGGTTAGATATTTTGATTTCATACGTCGATCAGATCATGGTTGGTCAAACTGAGATTGACTCAGCTGATCATAGCGACGTATTCCGCGGAGAGTTAGAAGACATTTGCGTCAGTGCAAAAGCTTAACTTGTTTCTAAAGTAAATAAGGGTCGTAAACCAAGTGGAATTGAATATTCTTTTAGTAATCCACATCACTCGCGCCTTCCAAAAATGTCTCTCCCGAAATTCAGTGGGAAATATTTCGAATACAAAAATTTTGTTAGCCTTTTTGAGAGTCTAGTAGACAATGATCCAATGCTTCCCGATATTGAAAAGTTCAATCATTTAATATCATGTTTATCGGGTGAAGCTTTGGGAACAGTTAAAGCTTTCCAGATAACGGAACAAAGTTATCCGAAAGCTTTAGCAAGTTTAAAAAAGGTTTATGACAATAATTGCCTTATATTTTTCGATAATGTGTCTACTCTTTTCGAACTAAAAGAAATTCAAAAGCAATCAGCTTCTGCATTGCGCAGCATGATAGACACTGTTTCTGCAATTTATGATTCGCTTCTTTCGCTTGGTGATGAAAAGAATATCACAAACGCGATCATAATTCATTTAGTAATGTCAAAGGTTGATTCGATGAAAAGATCGAAGAGCAACTAGATTTCAGTACACTTCCTTTATGGAGTGACTGTGAAGCCGCGCTGAATAAGCGATATCAGCATCTTTCTGCTGAAGAAGCATCGTCTTCAAAGCATAAAATTTCTGATAGGTCATCAAAACCAAAACATGAGATGAACCATAACAGAAACCAAAGGGCTTCGTTTGCTTGTGTAAACCAACAAGCAAATAAATCGAAATGCTTAAACTGCAATTCAAGTGATCATTTTATAACGACATGCCAAACCTATGCTTCAATACCCATAATGCAACGATTTGAGTTTGCGAAAAGTGTGCCTGTTTGCATCAACTGCCTTCGAAAAGGACACACAGTTTCAAAGTGCAAATTAACTCGGTGCAGTGTTTGCAATAAATCGCATCACACATTATTGCACCAATATCAAACTACGTTTAATAGCACACCGTCACAAGGAGCTTCGAGCTTTCAAGCTATGCATGCCTCAGTTTCAAAAGATCAAGTTATTCTCGCTACTGCTATTGTTCAAATTAAAGGCAGTAGTGGTGAATATACGCTAGCTCGAGCGTTACTTGATTCAGGCTCGCAAATCAATTTTGTAACTGAAGAGCTTGCACAAAAATTGAAGCTGAGAAAGGAACAAAAAACCTTAAATCTTCTCGGAATCGGTAAAGCAAGTACTTTAGTTAACAGAAAGGTACATGCAGAAGTAAAGTCAAGATTTAACGATCATTCGTTTTCTGCTGACTATTGGGTAAAGAACTCAATATCGTCATATCAGCCGGATCAAGCCATAAATATAACGAATTGGAATATACCTTCCAACATTCAATTAGCTGATCCTTACTTCAATAAGCCTCAAAAAATTGACTTACTAATAGGAGCGGAAACATTCTTCGAATTATTGTCGGTTGGTCAAATTAAACAAGGCCCTGAATATCCCACTATTCAAAAAACACTTTTGGGTTGGATTATATCCGGAAAATATCCCAAAGGTACAAGTTCAAATACCAAACAATGTAATTTGGTATGTCAGTCTGAAGAGCTACCAGACTTAGACAAAATTGTGCAAAAATTTTGGTTACTGGAAGAAATTCCTGGAGAAACGAAAAAGTTTCTAACGCCAGAACAACAGTTGTTCTGGCGTTAGAAACTTTTTCGTTTCTCCAGGAATTTCTTCCAGTAACCAAAATTTTTGCACAATTTTGTCTAGGTCTGCTAGCTCTTCAGACTGACATACCAAATTACATTGTTTGGTATTTGAATTTGTACCTTTGGGATATTTTCCGGATATATATATTACAAATGTTCATGCGAAAAACACTTTTTGAATAATACAAACTTTTGCCTTCCAGTCGTTTTGAGGTTAAACTACCGTTTAAATCATCTCCAAACGTCCAAACTCGCTTGGATCATCGTTTGAAACTGCCAAACGAAGGTTTCTCGCACTGGAGCTAAAACTATCCAAAGATAGCGAGTTAAATGCTATGTATATGGATTTCATGAAAGAGTATCTTTTGTTAGGACATATGTCGCCGACAAATAATGAAATCCCGAAAAGCCCGCACTATTTCATTCCACATCAGTGTGTTTTGCGCCCGCAAAGCACAAGTACTAAGCTGCGAGTTGTTTTCGACGCTTCAAGTCGAACTTCATCTCAATTATCTGGATGACATCTTAATGGTTGGGCCAACCATTCAAGAGGAGCTATTTTCGACGTTGCTCCGTTTTCGAATACACAAAAACGCCATGACGGCTGATATTACGAAAATGTACCGGCAAGTATGCATTGCTGAAGAGCACTCGATTTATCAGCTCATAGTGTGGAGGCAGCATCCGTCCCAACCACTACAACATTTTCGACTAAACACTGTAACATATGGCACGTCTCCAGCGCCATTTTTAGCAATACGGTGTTTAAAGATGTTGGGCGATGCTAATGAGAAAATATACCCTACTGGTTCAAATATAGTTCGAAGAGATTTCTATGTAGATGATCTCTTAACCGGTGCCAATGATCTTGAAACTCTAAAAATAATAAAGTTTGAAATTCAAGAAGTCCTTACAAAAGGCGGGTTTCAATTGGCTAAATGGTTGTCAAACCATCCAGAGTTTTATAACACTGCGAGTACTGAAAAATCTATCAAATTTAATGATTCAGACTCTACCAAAACTCTAGGAACTTGTTGGCATCCAAAAGAAGATACTTTCAGCTTCAATTTGGAAAATAATTTTCATGATCTACGAGCTACCAAGCGAAACATACTATCAGTTTCCGCTCGTCTTTTCGATCCTCTTGGTTTGTTATGCCCCATAGTCACCAAAGCAAAAATCTTACTGCAAGAGCTTTGGATTGAAAAAATTGATTGGCATGAGTCGATTCCATTGCGCCTTGATACAAGTTGGCAAAATTTCAAAACCAATTTATCTCAACTTGGCGAGATAAAAATTCCAAGGTTTGTCGAAACTCATTCGAACGCAAAAATACAAGTTCATGGGTTTGCCGATGCTTCGATAAGAGCTTATGGTTGTTGCATTTACATTCGCAGCCAAAGCTCAGACGGTATCAAGTCGACGCTCCTAACAGCAAAGTCTAAGGTGGCCCCTTTGAAAACAAAATCGCTTCCGCGACTAGAACTTTGCGCAGCGCATACTCTAGCCAAATTATGGACAAGTGTAAAGGCGATGTTGAATCTTGACGTTGAAGAAGTTATTTTCTGGACGGATTCCGAAATGACACTGCATTGGATAAAAACACATCCAACTGCACTTGCAACCTTTGTTGCAAATCGAGTGTCCGACATCCAAGAGTTGACCCAAAAAGTATCATGGAAACATGTACCAACAAAACAAAATCCAGCAGACATTGTGTCAAGAGGCTGTAATGTGGATTAACTCAATGCGTCCATTTGGTTTAACGGTCCAAAGTTCTTATTGCAAGAACCATCATCGTGGCCGGTCAATACGCATTTTGAGTTGTCTCCAGAGCATAAGGCCCTTGAAAAACGGAAAACAAACATAGCTCTACTAGCAGTAGAAAAACCTCGAACCAAACTTTTAGAAGTTATTGAAGAAGAATCTTCATATATCGACTTGGTAAATACATTTGCGTATGCAATGCGATTCTTAAAAAGATTAAAGAACAAAACAGAAGTTCTCGAAGAATCGCCAACGGCAAAAGAGTTAAATCTGGCGTTTCTTAAAATAGTCGAAACTATCCAAAATTATGAATTTGCAGATGAAATTCAAAAACTTAGGAAGAAAGTTTCATTACAACCCAGTATTCAAAAATTAAATCCATTCATTCACAATTATAGTGAAGAGAATTTTTCGTATTCGTTAATTCGAGTTGGCGGTCGTTTGTTAAACGCACCAATTGAATATGATGCCAAATTCCCACTTTTGCTGACCAAAAATTCGCCGTTTGCAAAAACATACTTAACGTATCTCCATCGAAAGAATTACCACCCTGGTTCTCAAGCGATGGTGGCATTGCTTCGCGAAAAGATTTGGCTAATAAACCCCAAAGAAGCTTGTCAAAAGGTTGTACGACAGTGCATACATTGTTTTAAGTACAAACCAAAACTTTTGACCCAAATAATGGGCAACTTACCAGCGGATCGATTGCGAGCACAACGACCGTTCTTAACATGTGGAGTAGATTTCTGTGGTCCGGTATATACCACGCTAAAAATTCGTGGCCGGCCACCGAACAAAACGTATATAGCTGTTTTTGTTTGTTTCGCATCAAAAGCAGTACATTTAGAATTAGCTACTAATCTGTCTTCTGATTGCTTTATTCTCGCCCTTAAAAGGTTCATATGTCGTCGAGGACTTCCAAGGACGCTGTACTGCGATAACGGGACGAACTTCGTGGGAGCCCAACGGATTCTGAAGAGGTCGAGCGAGGGAGAGAACACCTTCAACAGTTCGCAGCAGAGGACGGCTTCAGCTTCGCCTTGATACCGCCCAGGGCACCGCATTTCGGAGGCCTATGGGAAGCGGCGGTGAAGTCGGCGAAAACGCTGTTACAGCGTACCGTGGGCAACGCTCTGCTCACAACCGAAGAGCTGCTCATAGTCCTCATCGAGGTCGAGGCCATCCTAAACTCAAGGCCAATCGGACCATTAAGCGCCGATCCCAGCGACGGCGAAGCGCTAACTCCAGCGCACCTATTGATCGGCAGCAATGCGATTTTTAAAAAGATTAAAGAACAAAACAGAAGTTCTCGAAGAATCGCCAACGGCAAAAGAGTTAAATCTGGCGCTTCTTAAAATAGTCGAAACTATCCAAAATTATGAATTTGCAGATGAAATTCAAAAACTTAGGAAGAAAGTTTCATTACAACCCAGTATTCAAAAATTAAATCCATTCATTCACAATTATAGTGAAGAGAATTTTTCGTTTTCGTTAATTCGAGTTGGCGGTCGTTTGTTAAACGCACCAATTGAATATGATGCCGAATTCCCACTTTTGCTGACCAAAAATTCGCCGTTTGCAAAAACATACTTAACGTATCTCCATCGAAAGAATTACCACCCTGGTTCTCAAGCGATGGTGGCATTGCTTCGAGAAAAGATTTGGCAAATAAACGCCAAAGAAGCTTGTCAAAAGGTTGTACGACAGTGCATACATTGTTTTAAGTACAAACCAAAACTTTTGACCCAAATAATGGGCGTTCTTAACATGTGGAGTAGATTTCTATGGTCCGGTATATACTTACTTACTTACTTAGGTGGGCATTACAGTTCGGGGTGAACCTGGGCCTCAACCAACATCCTTCTATAACGATTTCGATCTCGGGCGAGCTCTCTCCAGTTTCGCACTCCAAGTCGGTTGAGGTCTTCATCCACTTGATTGCGCCACCTAAGACGAGGTCTTCCCCTTCCGCGATTTCCCTGCAATGTGCTTTCGAAAACCCGACGAGCCGGAGCGTTTGGGTCCATCCGCTCTACATGGCCCAACCATCGTAGCCTCGCGATGCGTACTCTTCTGGCTATGCCCATGTCGCGGTACAGCTCATACAGCTCGTTGTTGTATCTTCTTCTCCACACATTGTCTTCGCATACGGGACCAAAGATCATCCGGTATATACCACGCTAAAAATTTGTCGCCGGCCACCGAACAAAACGTATATAGTTGTTTTTGTTTGTTTCGCATCAAAAGCAGTACATTTAGAATTAGCTACTAATCTGTCTTCTGATTGCTTTATTCTCGCCCTTAAAAGGTTCATATGTCGTCGAGGACTTCCAAGGACGCTGTACTGCGATAACGGGACGAACTTCGTGGGAGTGCCGATCTGCTACCGAACGCGTAGACACGCACCGTGCCAAGTGTCCGCTTACCATTCCCCCGTTCACTTAACAAAGCAATAGATTTCTTACCCCTAAAAAATAATTACACCAAAAAAACAATAAAACAAACGTTAAATCAATGATCAATAATCCTATCCTCCGCCGCGCCGTGATTAAAACACATTCTGTGAAATAGTGATCAAGTGCAAAAATTATTCAGTGCGCTGTGCTACAAAAATTCAATTAAAGCAAAAAAAAAAAAGCCCATCAATAGACCAAACACTGTGCATATACCTCCTTATCTTCTCCTCCCCCACACCACTCTCATAGGCTCAGTGATTGCACACATTTCTTCGATTTTATAATTTCTTATCTTATCTGGGTGGTGTGTGCAGTCAATGAGACTGTGGGTTTGCTAGGCGGATAGTGAGATCAACGGTGTTGATCCCGTTGGTGAACCAAAATCAAATTGCTTGCTGGGCATAACACCGCTAGTAATTTTTTTTTGGTTTCCCAATAAGATTTGCACTTGTTGATTTTATTTAGATAGCGTCTGCGTTCGATATTTTGTTTTGTGTGTTTATGTGAATGGTGATGTCGGGTAAATTTCGGGTCGATTTTAGCAACATTAGGGGGCTGCGATCGAATTTCTTTGCTGTGTACGCTCACACTGCAAAATGCAGGCCAGCTGTTTTGGCACTAAGTGAAACACAGGTGGGTGTTGGTTCTGATCCCTCAGAATTCAACCTGCCTGGATATAGCTTAGTGCCACTATTATTTTCCTCCCATGGCCTCGCCGTTTATGTTCGAAATGATATTGCTTACCAGCTTCTACCACAATACGGCCTTTGTTCCAATACGAACTTTAATTTCATGTGGTTAAAATTCACCGTCCGTAAGCATATCATTCATTATTTTTTTATGTACAGAAGCCCCAATTTAGATAGCAATTCAACCTCTAACGAGTTTGATGCGCTATCTGAGTCCATAATAAGAATTATCTCCCTTTATCCTCACACTGAAATCGCAATTGCGGGCGATTTCAATGTACACAATTCTGGTTGGCTTCGACATTCTGGCCAGACAACACCCGAAGGAAAATATGTTGAGATCTTCGCTGAGTTTAACGAATTAACTCAACTTGTTGATGAGCCCACTCGGGTTCCAGATATTGAAGGCCATGCGGCCAACACTCTTGACTTATTTCTCACTTCTCATCCCGAAAAATACAGGGTTGTAGTATCATCTCCTTTAGGCAAATCGGACCATTGTGTCATATCGGTAGATTTTTCGTTATCCGTCACGGTAATAAAAGAGAAAGTCCCCAAAAGAACTGTATGGCAATACGAGAAAGCCAATTGGGACGGCCTGAATAATTTCTTTCGAAATTTTAATTGGTCATTGTGCTTTCTCGACGTAAACGTTGATGCATCAGCTGATATGATATCTTACGTAATTCTCAACGGCATGAGAAATTTTGTTCCTCACAGATTAAAAAGTATCATCCCCAAAGAGAATTCGTGGTTTGATTCAAGCTGTAAAGAGTCGATTAGGGATCGAGAAAGTAGTTTTCGAAAATTTAAAGACAACCCGACTGTAGAAAACCGAAATTTGTTCAAACGGGCTAGAAATATCTGTAATGCTCAAATACAAAGGACTAAGTTTTTACATGACCAAAAAGTAAGGCAAAAAATACTATTGTGTCCAAAAGGAAGTAAAAACTTTTGGTCTTTTGTCAAGAATATTAAGAACTCGACCACGTCATCGGTCCCAACGCTCGTCTTCAATGACTCTCCTTATGTCAGTTCCATCGACAAAGCCAATTTGCTAGCAGCTCAATTTGCTGCCAACTCGACACTTCCCAATAGCATATTGGCTCCGCCTGAGCTCGAGTCTGCAAATTCTTTGATGAAGCAGATATTTTTTCGAACTCGCTCGGTTGCGAGAGTCCTCAAAGATCTCAACATACATAAATCCGCTGGTCCAGATGGTATCCCCGCCGTTATTCTGAAGAGGTGTTCTTCTACGCTGGCAAAACCACTGCGTAAACTTTTCCATCTTTCCTATTCTGCTGGGATTTTTCCGAGCAGATGGAAAACTGCATTTGTCCAGCCCGTCCCTAAAAAAGGCGAATCTTCCTCCCCTTCCAACTACCGTCCAATTGCACTAACGTCCCTTCTTTCCAAAGGTCATGGAAACGTTGATAAACCGTCAACTTATGAAATATCTTGAAGAACGAAAGCTTCTTAATGACCGTCAGTACGGCTTTCGTAGCAAACGGTCCACTGGTGATTTGATGGCTTATCTCACCGAAAAGTGGAACCAATCTTTACATTGTTTTGGAGAAAGTAAGATTATTGCGCTTGATATTTCTAAAGCATTTGATAGAGTTTGGCATCAGGCTCTTTTATCGAAAATGCGTGCTTTTGGTATCGATGAGTCTCTTCTTCGTTGGATTAGAAATTACCTTTCCGACCGTTCAATACAAGTTGTGTTGGATGGCTTCAAGTCTGATACCCACTTAATAAATGCTGGTGTGCCCCAGGGCTTCGTTTTGTCTCCGACTCTCTTCCTCATTTTCATTAATGATCTCTTGTCTGAAACTTCTAATCCGCTTAACTGTTTTGCTGACGACTCGACCCTCAGCTTTTCATATTCGTTTCCAAATTCACGTCCCTGCTCTTCGGATGTGGAACTGGAACGGTTGCGTATGATAAGCTCATTGAATTCTGACCTTGACAGCATTGTTGCATGGGGTCTTATGAACCGAGTAGAATTCAATGCTTCGAAAACTCAATGCTGTCTCTTGTCGTTGAAGCTTAACATTCCCCCATTGCCTTATCCATGAATGGTACCTGCATCGAAGAAACCGAAAAGCTGTCAGTACTTGGTATGTGTGTAAACGATGATCTTCGTTGGAACGACCACATATTTGAAGTCGCCAAAAACGCTGCTAAATGCTTAGGTTTCTTGAGACGATGCAGGAAGTTCTTCACCCCTACTGATCGGGCTACAATTTATAAGGCCTTCATCCACCCAAAACTAGAGTATAACTCTCATATCTGGTCAGGTGCTTCTCAAACATCTTTGCGCCTACTTGATAGGGTACAAAATAGAGCGTTAAGATTGATAGGTGATAGTTCAATCGTAGAATCGATTGATTCTCTTGGACATCGTCGAAACGTCACCTGTCTCTCTCTCTTTTATCGCTTTTTCCACAAACAGTGCTCTAGTGAAATAGCCAGCTGCATTCCTCCCTTGAAACAATTTAGCCGCAACACCCGCCTCGCTAGGAATGCTAGTTCTGCCTTGAGCCCAACTTCGGGCGTACAGTCAAGTATAGAGATTCTTATTTTAGTCGCACCACCCGATTGTGGAATGCTTTACCTGGCTCTGTGTTTCCCCTGCATTACGATTTACAAAGATTCAAAAGCAACGTGCATCGGTGTCTCCTTTCAAATCCTCTCCTATTTTCCTAAATGCTCGCACTGTGTTTAATAACATTATAAGGGTAGTCATAACCCCTTGATGTGCGCGTTAATTATAAAAAAAAAAAAAACTTCGTGGGAGCCCAACGGATTCTGGAGGAAGTCCAGGAAGAGGTCGAGCGTGGGAGAGAACACCTTCAACAGTTCGCAGCAGAGGACGGCTTCAGCTTCGCATTGATACCGCCCAGGGCACCGCATTTCGGAGGCCTATGGGAAGCGGCGGTGAATTCGGCGAAAACGCTGTTACAGCGTACCGTGGGCAACGCTCTGCTCACAACCGAAGAACTGCTCACAGTCCTCATCGAGGTCGAGGCCATCCTAAACTCAAGGCCAATCGGACCATTAACCACCGATCCCAGCGACGGCGAAGCGCTAACTCCAGCGCACCTATTGATCGGCAGCAGTCTACGGTCGTTGCCTCCAGAGCCAGTGCCGGAACAGCGAACGGGTTGCTTGAGAAGATGGCAGCTTCTATGCTGGCTCAAGCAGCAGTTCTGGCAGAAGTGGTCCAAGGAATATCTGCTTGGCCTTCAAGCCAGATCCAAATGGGAACTGGACCAACCCAATCTCACCGTGGGCAAACTCGTCCTTATCCACGAGGACAACACTCCACCCCAGCAGTGGAAAACCGGACGAGTCGTGGCGGTCGTCGAAGGGCAGGACGGCAAGGTCAGGGTCACTGACGTCAGAACATCCAGAGGTATCCTGAGACGTCCAATAGTAAAACTTTCCGTACTGCCAATCGAAGATGATTGAAGCCTTGCAGCCTTTCAACGTGGCCGGTGTTTTGACGAGCCACATTCATTGGTCTAATATTCAAACTTCGCGCCTTCCTGGCCATATTTATTTGCTCGTTATTTTGTTCATCAAAATAAATAAGAAGAAGACGAGAACAATGAAAAAAAACACTTTTGTCTTGAAATTTGAAACGCACGGTCTTTTATTTCGCTTTTTCGTTCCTCTATTTTCGAAGTTTTAAAACTTAAATTCAGCTCGAAATAAGAGCTCATTTGTAAAAACCATTACAAATTTTCATGCTAAAATCTGTTAGGTCTGTTCATTGAACTTTCCCCAGGGTTGACCCAGGTTTGCTTGACAACCCTATGAGTTGTCAAAAAAACCTGGGTTTTCCAGTTCTCAAAAAACGCTAAACCACAAATCACCACACATCCCTGTCATTAAAAAAAAATACATGCCATTTGACAGCTCTCAACTCGCCACAGCAAAAAGCTAGGGCGAGTTTATGGAAAACCTAGGTCAACCCTAGGGCTCAAAAAACACTCAATTTGACATTCAGGGCGACTTTGGGCTTCTCAAAAAACGCTTTATGGCGATCCAAGGGTGACGCTAGGGCTTCAACGAACAAACCTATTTATAGTTGAGTAGCGACCCGCCCCGGCTTCGCACGGGTACAATGCTCATACTAAATACCCTACAGAAAAACTGTGAGCGTTGTATATAATGCTTTAAAAAATAGTTTGCTTTTCGTTATAGTTTCAAACCGATTTTAAAAATTATAAAATTGAAGTAAAAGTAAAAGTAAATATTTTTAATAAATATGTTTGTTATGACATCGCATTACAAAACTTTAAATTTCTTGGCTTTTCTCTGCTATAATATGCATGTATTATACATATAAACCTTCCTCTTAAACACTCTAATCATTATCAAAATCCGTTGCGTTGTTTTAAAAATCTAAGCATACATAAGGACATAGGGACAGAGAAAGCGACTTTATTTTATACTATGTTAAGATAAAGAAGACGCTGAATTGCAATTAAATGCCCATAAACATCCGGATATGTATTTTCATAGATATAAGTACCTACTACCTACCCACACTTATCCACCCTCTGCTGGCCTTCCCACATGCACAATATGAAACAAAAATAAAATAAATAAAATATAGGTACAAATAGGTACAAACCAATAACGAAAGAATAGTACAACCAACAACTTTGAAACAAAGTTAAAAAAATTATTTCGCATACACCTTACCCAAAAACATATCTTATTCCAAATAAGTTGAATCCTATATGCCTATGTAAGTTACTGACCTATGCCTACATACATTTTCATGCCAACCGCGCTATGTCATCAACAAAACAATAGAAGTTCTCAAACACAAAATAACTACCTAGTCAAATACAAAATTTTTAGCTGAAGAAAAAAAAGAAACACACTCTCATCTAGTTGCGTACACTTCACCAAGGAATTCCATTCTATTAGTGCAGTGGTGCTATTTTCTCACCCCTTTCCCTTTGTGCGTTTACCTTTGTCCGTTCCTTTCAATCCTTCGTCATTTCAAACTTTTTTTTTACAATGCAAGCTACTGCTACCAGCAAAGAAAAAAACAACAGGCCACAGTATGTAATGAGAAATGAAAAGCACAAAAGATCACAAAATAAGGTCATAGGTATAGAATATAGATGATATTGTAACGTGCGCTTAGTTCGCAAAAATAAAACTTCACTTTTCAATTTATTTCTACCACTTTTATTCAGTATCAATACTTTATTCGAACTCAACTCGACTTTTGGACTATCACTTGTTCACAACAATTCACTCTTAACTTTATCACTCTATAATCAGAACTGCCCTCTGGTTGCCTCGGGTGGGCTATTTATATCGAATGACATTTCATCTAGAACTCTCCAGTAGCTTCCACATGGTCTGCAACTCTCCACTGTTTTGGCTGTCAAACATTTTCTCTCCTAGAATTTCTACACTTACACTAGTGCTCCCAGATGTGTTTTTCGGTTGAACGTTTTCGATTAGAAAATTGGTATTAAATGTTGGGTTCACGTTACACTGCCCCCTCCTTAAGATTGTTCGTCCTGAATAATTCCATCTGCAGCCTCGCCACTATATCGATGCAGCCGGTCACAATGAACTACTTTTAACTTGCCTCTTAGTCCTCTTTGGATGCGGTAAGCCACGTGGTTAATCCTCGTGACAACAGTATAAGGACCTTCCCAGTTTTGCTGAAGTTTCGGTGACAATCCCTTTTGACGATGAGGATTATAAAGCCACACACGATCTCCTGCTTGGAATCCTGACGTTGTCGCTTTTGTGTCGTACCGTGTCTTCATCCGGTCGCTGTAGGTTTTCATCCGTTCCCTTGTTCTTTTATGGATGTCAGCGAGTCTCTCCTTGAGGTCGTCCACATACTCGTTTGTGTCCTGTGGCTCCTCTGTGAGGCATCCAAATTTAAGTTCGCTGGGCAGCCGCATGGTTTTCCCGAACAGGATGTCAGATGGTGTTTGCCCTGTCGAGCTATGTACTGCACTTCTATAGGCCATCAGGAATAGCGGTACGTGCCTATCCCAGTCTCTTTGGTAGTCGCCTACGACCTTGGTTAGGTGTTCTTTCAAGGTCCGGTTGAATCTTTCAACCATCCCATCAGATTGTGGATGAGGCGGTGTGGTTCTCGTCTTCTTAATGCCAAGTAGTCCGCACACTCCTTGGAAGATGTTTGACTCAAAGTTCCTCCCTTGGTCGGAATGGAGTTCCATAGGCACGCCAAACCTACTCACCCAGTTGAACACAATCTGGTCGACCACCGTTTTGGCTTCTTGATTTGGGATGGCATACGCCTCAGGCCACTTGCTAAAATAGTCCATTACAACCAGAATGTACTTGTTTCCAGCATTGGTTTCTGGAAAAGGTTCAGCCACATCTACTGCAATCCTCTCAAAAGGCGATCCAACGTTGTACTGATGCATCTTACCTTGAATCTTCCTACCAGGTCTTTTGGTTGCAGCACACTTGTCACATGTTCGGCACCACTTCTCCACGTCATCTCTAGCGTGTAACCAGTAGAACCGATGTCGCACCTTCTCCAGTGTTTTGTTGACTCCCAGGTGGCCTCCAGAAGGTCCGTCGTGCATCTCCCGAAGAACTTCACTGACTTTCGATTGCGGTACGATCAGCTGCATCACATATGACTTACCGTCAGCGGATTCCTATCTTCGCCTGAGGACACCTTCTTGCACATATAGTGAGTCCCACTGTGCCCAATAGGCTTTGAGAACTGGACTCCTGTCAGAAATGTCTCCCCATTCAGGTTTCTCTTCATTTTCTTTCCATGCGAGAATGGGTTCGATATCTGGATCCTCCTGTTGAGCAGTCCTCACTTCCTCATTGCTCCATCCGCTTATTGGGTCAGCTCTTAGTCGCTGAGCGGTAATATTTTCTTTGTCTTCTTGCCGCCTACAATGCTTACAATCCACTTTGCAAGGTCTTCGGGATAATGCGTCAGCGTTTGAGTGCAACTTTCCTCTGCGGTGTTGAATCTGGTAATCATAAGTCTGCAGTCTTTCTATCCACCTTGCGACTTCACCTTCTGGATTTAGAAGTTCAACAGCCAGTTCAGAGCACCATGGTCTGTCCGCAGAAGGAATTTCTGTCCATAGATGTACTTATGGAAGTGCTTTGTTGCCAAGATCAGAGCTAGCAGTTCCCTTCTGGTCACGCAGTAGTTTCTTTCGGGTTTCGAGAGGACCTTGCTGTAGTATGCCACCACTTTCTCTTCGCCATCATGCGCTTGGGATAGTACCGCCCCGATTCCAACGTTGCTTGCATCTGCGTCGATGATGAATGTTTTGCCAGGTGTTGGATGTGCCAGCACTGGAGCGTTACAGAGGCGGTATTTGAGTTCCTGAAAAGATTTTTCACACTCACCTGACCATTTGAACTGCTTCCCTTTTTCGGTGAGCTGATGCAAACTCTTTGCAACTCCAGCAAAGTTCTTAACGAAACGTCGGTAATATGTGGCAAGACCAAGAAAGCTTCGGAGTTGATGTTTGTCCTGTAGTGTTGGCCAATTTTTGACGGAGTCAACTTTTTCAGGATCAGTCTTCACTCATTGGGAAGAGATGATGTGTCCCAAATACTTAACTTCGGTTTTGAAAAGTGCACATTTTTCCGGATTCAGTTTAAGGTTAGCCTCTCGAAGTCTCTGAAACACGGCTTTTAGATTCTTGCAATGTTGGTCAAATGTTTTCCCGTAAACAATGACATCGTCCAAGTAGACAAGGCACGCTTTCCACGTCAGTCCTTGAAGAACGCACTCCATCAAACGCTCGAATGTTGCCGGAGCGTTGCATAGCCCAAACGGCATAACTTTAAACTGCCAGAGCCCATTACCTGTAGAAAACGCCGTCTTTTCCCGATCATCAGGGTGGATGTCAACTTGCCAATATCCACTCTTCAAGTCCAGCGTCGAAAACCACTGGGCTCCCTCCATGGCATCCAGGGTATCACTGATTCTCGGCAGGGGATAGCTGTCCTTCTTAGTCACATCGGTCAGCCTTCGGTAGTCCACACAAAAACGAGTGCTTCCGTCTTTCTTTTTCACTAGAACCACTGGTGACGCCCAAGGACTTTTGGAATTTTCGATAAGACCGTCCTTCTTCATTGTTGTTATCATTTCCTCAACCTCACCTTGTTTGGCCAGTGGAAGGCGTCTTGCGGGTTGACGAATCGGTCTTGCATCTCCTGTGTTGATGCGATGCTGCACCAACTGTGTCCTACCGTATTGTCCCTTTTGCGATGCGAAGATGTCAGTGTACTCTTGTAGGAGATTTTCAGCCATCCTTGTTTGTTGGTGATCAAGGTTGGATGAACTCAGTATTTTAGCTCTGATGGTTATGAGCTCCTCCGGGGTTAACGTTTTTCTCGGGGCCTCGTCTGTGATCTTCGTAATTGCTGCAACCGATTCGCAACGTCCAACGACTTCTCCTTTCTTCAACCTTACATCGTACGGTCTGGTGTTTAGTTATCGTACGGGGACCATTTTGTTTTTCGGTGCTACCAGTGTTTTCCCAATGATGACGCTTTGGGAGGAACACTCTGGGTCTGGTTCCACCATGAGGTATCGAAGGCTTCCAAACTCACCTTCCAGTTTTGTCCAAACGAACACTTCAGAAGAAGGAGAGAGAATCAGATCTTCCGTGATGACAGTTCTCAGTGTTGACGTATTTTCATTCGAATAGGTCATTGGAATTTCTTTATTTTGGTATTTCAAAACTTGATTACCGATATCCAAAATAACTCCGTGCTGTTTCATAAAGTCGATTCCAATGATGCACTCGTCACATATATCTGCCACCAGGAATTGATGAGTAAACACTAGATCGGCCAGTCGGATCTTGAGACACACTTCTCCATATACTCTTGCTGCTTCCCCCGTTGCGGTTCTTTGACGGTAGCTATTGGTGTTATGGAGCCACGTCATCTTTACCAGGTCTCGACGTACTATGGATGCTGTGGCACCGGTGTCAATGGTAGCCACATGTTTGTTCCCGTTAATAGTAGTCTCCACAGTCAGACTTTTGTTGTCGCGTTTGGTCTGGGAGACCTGGATGGTGGTTTTGGGGCCATCGATACAAGAAACCAGCCTCTGCCCCTCGAAGTTGGTTCTTACTCGTTTCCCTGATGGGAAACGGGCTGATAGGCAACGCTGGTGTTGTTGTTACCTTGCTCTGGGTTGGATCTCTTGCTTCCACAATGTTGACAACCGGTTTTATTTGGTGGTAGCCGGCATTGACGCTGTAAGTGCCCGGTCTTGTTGCAGTTCCAACATCTTACTGGTCCACTCCGCTGGTTCTTTTGTATTTCTGATATTTGGCACGAGCATTCTTCGACTATGGCCTCTCTAAGTCGATGTACTCCATGAGAAGCCTGTTCTGCTGCTTCGATTGTCAATGCGAATGCTAAAGTTTCAGAAAGAGTACCTGTTCTGGCAGTTCGCACAGACCTCTGAAGATGTATATCGGAAATGGCACGAACGAAGGACTCAACAGCAAGCTGGTTGATGATTTCTTCTCCAGCATCCGGGTATGCCAGGTGAACCAGTCTTTCGACGTCTGCTTGGAGCTGCTGTAGACTTTCACCCCTTTTCTGGACTCTGTTATTGAGTTGGACTCGGAAGACTTCTTTCAAGTGGCTATCTCCAAATCGTTTATCTATAGCTGCCACGAGAGAACAGAAATCACCGCTCGTACCAGCTGGAACTGTTTGAAGTAATTCAGCTGCTGGTCCTCTAAGAGCAAGAGTCAGTGCAATGTACTTGTCTTCGTCATCCCAGCCATTTGTTGTCGCGGCTGCCTCAAATTGTCTCTTGTAGACTGGCCAAGAAGACTGCCCATCAAATGTTGGGGGTTTCATCTCCTTTTTCCTTGCAAACTCTCCAGCAGATTCTCGAATTTTTATTTTCCGTATTTGGTCTAATTCCTTGGACAGAACAGGGAACTGGTTATCGCATCGGCTTTCCAAACGATTTTCTACAACAGAAAGCTGTTTTTCCACACCTTCAACTCGTTCGTCAAGGGCACATACATTTTTCTCAATGTTACCCAATTTTCCTTCTAGAATGTTTTTCTGACCTTCTAAAACATTCTGTTGCGCCTCAAGTCTTTCGAGAATATTCTGTTGTTCCTTCTTTTGTTCGCTTCGTTGTGCTTCAAGTTGTTCGAGAACATTCTGCTGTTCCTTCTTTTGCTCGTTTCGTTGTGCTTCAAGTTCTTCGAGAACATTCTGCTGTTCTTTCTTTTGCTCGTTTCGTTGTGTTTCAAGTTGTTCGAGAACATTCAGCTGTTCCTTCTTTTGATCGTTTCGTTGCTCTTCCAGACGTCCAAGAATATTCTGCTGTTGCTCTTCAATCAGCTTCTTTTGTTGTTCTAATAAAAGCTTCATCATACTAGAAAAATCTACACTTTCACTTACCTCCTCTTTTTCCACTTCTGTTTCAAAAACAAAAGCGCTTACGTCTTCCCCTTGCTGTTCCAAATAGTTGCGCAAGCGCAGGACGAGCTCATTCTTCGATCATGCTCTAGAAAGATTTCGCTTACCGAACTCACTTTTAAGCTCAGTGCAGTTGAGCTCTTCCAACAACTTACCCATTTTCACTGTATTTAACTTTTTTTTTTTTTTTGCACTTAACTAGTTTTTTTTTCTCTTTTTTTTTTTATCAAATAAGTTTTATTTACACTTCTGACACCAATGTAACGTGCGCTTAGTTCGTAAAAATAAAACTTCACTTTTCAATTTATTTCTACCACTTTTATTCAGTATCAATACTTTATTCGAACTCAACTCGACTTTTGGACTATCACTTGTTCACAACAATTCACTCTTAACTTTATCACTCTATAATCAGAACTGCCCTCTGGTTGCCTCGGGCGGGCTATTTATATCGAATGACATTTCATCTAGAACTCTCCAATAGCTTCCACATGGTCTGCAACTCTCCACTGTTTTGGCTGTCAAACATTTTCTCTCCTAGAATTTCTACACTTACACTAGTGCTCCCAGATGTGTTTTTCGGTTGAACGTTTTCGATTAGGAAATTGGTATTAAATGTTGGGTTCACGTTACAATATGTATGAGGGGATGCATAACGCATAAGATCATCTGAGCGATACTCCGTTTCCAATTCCCAATCACAGAGAACAGACAAAAAGAGAAAACGGCGCTAAACTTGGTGGCGGATTTGTTTCGAACTAAATGTGCGTATGTATATGTTTTTAAGCAAGATTTTCTAGAAAAAACCCAAAATAGACAGTTTTTCTAGAATTAATATTTCAAATTCTGTGACCACAATACTATATTTTTTAATTGAAACTGATTGAGATTATATCAAAGAAATATACCAACAAACAATTGAGGTTCTTTTGGCTTCTCGTTCCTCAGAAATCGTTTGCAAATATGACTTTATTGAAATTGAATTTTAGCGGTTTGGGGGAAAGAATATTGATTTTTGGCTCGGAGGTTAGTTCAGGAGCTTTATTACCTTCAAAAAAATGTATATATATATGTACTTGAAAACACCCACGCCTTGCCCCATGCTTTATAAGTTAAAAAAGGCAGTTTCACCAACTTCTCATCATAACACCTGTTTCTAAACACTTAAAACTATTACCAAAGATTTATATATATAAGATGCACCTGATATCTATCTACTATTTCCTTTTTACTTCATGAAAAAATATTAATAAACGGCAAAGTTATTTCCATAAGAGTATACTGAAAACCGAAAAATTACAACAAATTGATTAAGGTTTTTCTCATATAAGGGGACAAAATTTGAAAAAAAAACGCTCGGAGGTTAGTTGCATTTATATTTTCTAGTAATAAAACGAAAAGGAAAAAAATAAAAAGTTCATAAATACGGATGCCCCGACCAAAATAGTGAACAAATCGAAATTTTCTATAAAAAAAACAGCTTTCGGTCCCTATAAAAACCGTTATGGAATACATTTCAGCATTTGAATAATACACAAATGTTTGTGTGTTTATCATCTTTACAAAACATTTTGTTTCATCAAATTATCAAGAAAGTTGCAAAAGTTATGAAGCAATCAGCCAACGAACCTTTTAAATTTTAACGAAAAATGCAAGGGACACCTAGTCTTAATTGATCTGGGGATCGCCATGTACTTTTATGAATTTTGAGATGCGGGAAGCGCGTACTACTTACAACAAGATTCAGCCCCGCAGCAAAATCGATTTGCCTCAGTCCGTTTTCGGAGGTTTTGTCATGGAGGCTATGCTTACCGATTGTGTTTCCAAAGATGTCCTCCTTCCCTAGCTTTGCGTTAAAATCGCCAAGAACGATTTTCACGTCGTGTCTAGGGCACTGCTGTAAATAGAAAGGTCCAAAAAATCGTTATTTATAGCTTGATGAGAATTGATATCAGAATCTTATACGTAGTTTACAGATTTCAATTGTTCTTTTGATTGACACACTGGTGCACGATGTCCAATTTTTCCAAACTAATAACACATGCTCGTTTTGTATTTGCAAGTATGAGATTCGTGTTTGCGCCAACCACGATGCATACAACTTTGTTTCTGCATTTGCCTGCTTGCACTTGGGCCACCGCTACCTGCTCCACTTCTTCTGTTGCCTGCATTAGAATTAACACCGCCGCCCGCCGCATAGATGATTGTTTGGAGGATTGCTTTGGGAATTGTTCTTTGGCCACGTGTGTTTTTTTGTAATGAGGTTAACAGGTTCTTCACTGGGAGTTTTTCCTATCATCTTGGTCTCCATAATCATCGCCTTTCTTAGTGCATCTGCGACTGTTAATTTCTCATCTCTTTCACACAGCTTTTCAAATATTTTATCAGGTAAGCTCATAACCAATTGTTATAAAATAAAGGCATCTAAATGTTCACCGAATTTGCAATTCAGTGCCAGGCTCTTGACTCTGGCAAACCACTCAGCCACTGTTTCACCTTCTTTTTTTATCGAAGAGAAGAAGCTCTTTCGTTCGCGGAAATCTATTGTTGGTGGGTCATAATGTGTGCTTAGTATTGTACACAAGCTTTTATATGTTTTGCTGATCGGTGAATCTGGACTACACAAACTGTGTAGCATAGTATAATAAGCTGCACCCACTGATTTCAGCAAAATTGCCTTTTTTTGGTTGTCTTCAGTGCAATTTATTTCGCAATAATAAATATCCAGCTTCTCTCTCCAAATCGAAAAAGTTTCGTTGCTCGGGGAAAATTCGGGTATGTTTGCTGTTTGGAACAACATGATCGCCGTGCTCGTGTTTGTTTCCGATCCAGCAGCATTTTAAGAAAGTTATTAATGATGACTTTTAGAAATAAGAAAATAATTTTGTACGTATATACGTATGTTGAATTTCTAATTTTGGAAATCCTCGTGGCCAATATTGTAATATATCACAAGACGAATAGTTGGATAGCACGTTTTTTTCCTTTTGGTGGCTGAATGACAAGTCGTGTTTTATTCATGTGTAAAATTACATTTTCTTTCGTCTTATTCCAGAATGACAATTGAGTGTTGCCATTGTTGCAGTACTCAGTACAGTTAGCACGTATAGAAACTTTTAAAAGGAAGATTGATATTTTGCAGATAGACTTCAAGTTTTTGTTTCGACTTCACTTTGACATTTAAACATTAAGTTGCATTTTGTGCTAGCTGCAATATTAATTTAATTTTTTTACATGTCAAGTTTTTATTTGTCTTTTTTCTGACAGGCCAAGCTCGTCGCAAGATGAAAATTTATCGAAAGCTTCCTTCAAAGCCGAGTATATTGGAAAACGATCGGAATGTATTCGACACCGGAAACATTGCCCTGAGAGCTTGTTGGACTTCATGTCAACACCTGCTTACAAGATTTTGAAGACATCGAGCATATTTATATGAAGAATGAAGTTAATCAATTGAAAACATTATCGGACTAGGATGGCTACGCATTCACTTCTCAGACTACCCGCATGACGGCGTATATTTTGATAAGATTTTAGTAGTCTTAACTTAATTTATGGATCAAAGAATGAAATGAAGTTATACTATCAGAGAAGCGTGGCTTAAGTCAATAAAGTTCAACAAATTAAACTAAGTAAATTTCATTTAAGCTAGGACAGCAATTTTGTTAAGACTCAATTTCATTCAAACATAGCACATGTTTTTAATTAATACATGTTTTGTTTATATATTATGTCTCTCAATTCATGTACCTCACTATTTGATGTGAGAGGTCTACCCTGGCCCACGTTACGTTCAATCTCTCAATCAGTACTAACTATTGTGACCTCATTTTAGGCTATATTTTAAGTTGAAATACTATTCCTTAAAACTGTATTGAAATTGGGCTGGTAAAGCTTGATTAAATTTCAGACTTTCAACTTTAAATTTTGTTCAAATTGTCTTAATCGAACGAAATTTTGATTTTGAGGTAATTTTTATTTGCGATTGTATGTATACTGTAAGGTAAGTTGTAGAGAAAAGAACTTTTGAGATTTTAACTAGATCGATTCGGACATAATGCTATATTCAAGAATTTTTAGGTGGTTTGAAAACGAGTGCGAATCAACAATTGAAAAATTTTAATTTTTAAAGTACCTTTCTAATAATTTTTAAGAAAAAAATGTATTTTCTTGAAAATTTTCAAAACTGTGTCTTTGATTATTTTAAGATTTTTTCGTCTAAACATCTTCTGGCATAGTCTTAAAATTTGCATACTAAGTCTTTGAAAAATTTATTTTTCTAAGAAAGTGAAAAATGAAAATACAGTTTTTTCTAAAAAAAAATTCTGACGATTTTCATTAGGTTATTGATGTTTGTACGTACTAAAATCTGCTTTAAAGTAGTGTTTTTAGATTTTCGTTAGAAACCTGTGGAATGTTTCATTAAATTTTTTAATTAATATTTTTGTGATTTTATTCAATTTATCAAATTTCTTAACTGTTAAGCAAATTGCGAAAGGCAGAAGGATTTGGAAGCCGTCTGCGCTTCAAGGAATTGCCTTACAAGCCAGGCAAGAATTGCGGAGAGTCCTCCGGTTCTAACGCCCCTCCTAAGGAGGCTGCCCATAGCAGTGAAAGGGTTGCAGTGTGTCTCTGTAACACTTCCACTCACACTGCCCCATAAAATTGAAGGGAACCAAAAGGTGACCATTTCAGCTAGTAGAGGGGTCGAGATTTTCGGCTCTAATGCGAACTGTTGACATTTGACATCTGTAAAAGTTGTGAGAAGGAGTGAGACTTACCTAACTCCAAATATTCTTGATAGTGAACTATTTACATCAGAGTACTTAATTTTTCGTCAGGACGGCCTGATATATGACAGTGAAGAACTGGGCCGTGGTGTTTTGTTGGCGATGAACTGTCGTCTTGATGTCAGTAATTTCAATTCATCGCAATTAACAGATTTTGAATTTATAACAGTCAAAATCAAACTGCCCTCTCGATATATTTTCGTTATGTATTGTTAGGAGCTGGGAATCCACAAGGGATGAACTTCGGTACTATTGAAAGGAGCAGTGGCACGCTTGTGGTTGCTCGGAACTAACTCGTCGGATGGGGGGATTCTTGCTCTTTCTATAGTACCTCCCACTCACTAAGCAAAATTATCGTGCTTAGGATTAAGGAAGGAATGGAAAAAGGAACAGGAAAGGAAACTACTATACGAGGATAGGACAAAGGAAATGGAACGGAAGGAAATGCAAACCTAGAAACGTGAGCTCCACCCAAGACGAAAGAAGGTGGTGCTCCGATTCAAAAAAAATCAAATTCCTACCAAAGGAAATTTTTTTCCAAAAGAAAAAAAATAAAAGAAAATAATAAAAAAAAACTTAATCCCTAACTATCCTACCTAACCCACCACCAAAATACCCTAAACTAACCTACTACCTACTTAATACTATTTGCTACTAACCTACTACCTTTTGAACCGAAGACACGCTTATCCTCTTCCACCGTCGGATGGAACTCTGCCGGAGTCTCCGAAGCGCTCGTCAGATGTTGGTGACGAACGCATGGCCAACCCTCCCTTGTATCGGTCCGATACATCCAAATGCCATCTTCTTGGCCTGGTTTAAGAAGATGGCCCCTGAAATTACCTACCAGCTGAAACCTAGTCTGTCATATTACGTCTTGTCAGTCAAATCGTCATAAAGCAAAAGAAAATGAAACTTAACCACCAACCATCACGGTTCACATTGGACGGCCTAGTTCAGCCATCACACACCTTTTGTGCTTACTTTAGCAATCCATCATATTCATCAAAACCAGAAGCTTTTCAAAAAAAATCGTCTTTTAAAAAATTTTACAACCATTTATTTTTGGTCAAAAGAGAAAAAAAATCAATACTTGCAACCAGCCATACTATCTTAATTACTTCAAGGTTATATGTATATATATAAAAAAATGGAAATTCTTTTTTTTTCTGATTGGATACGAAACTTCGTATATGTATGCATATATATGTATATATATGTATATTCAATAGATGTGAAAATTTAAAAAAACCAAACTTACAGTTTTCTATGTTGTTATCCCTCGTCGTCCTGCCGGCAGCACTCGTGAGACACTTATATCGATATTGTTATTTTAACCTGTAGGCGCATGCACATATATATATATATATTTTATATTTCAAAAAAAAATTCCTTCTTCTTTCTGGGGCTTTTCTATTTCCACCCTCTTACTATAATTAACAAAATTCACTATACTTGATCTTTTTTGTTCTTTTTTTTTTTTTTTTTCGTTACTTTACACTTTTTTAACTCTTTAATCTTCTATATACTACTATCTTTCTTTTTCTTCTGATCTCTCTCTAAATTCACTTTTAATTTTTCTTATTCCTTCAAATTCACATTCAGTTCTTATTCTTTAATTTTTCACTTTTAGTATCTTCTTCTTCAAATTCAGTTGTAGATTCCTTTGCATCTAAACATTAAATGTTTTATAAATCTTCGTTCCTCCTCCTTTACAGCCTCCTATATATATGTATCCATCCACATATATTTTTTCTTATATGGGTCCTTTATGGTTGCCCTTGACCTTGGTTAGGTCAAAAAAAAACCCAGGCAGAGGTTGTCTAACCAACCTCTGCTTTTTCTTTTATTTTCTTCTACTTCGCTTCTTGACGTTTTTTTTTTTTCAGTTCCTTCAACTTTCTCCTTTTTTTTATATTCTTTCTTTTATTTTTCCTTTTTTTTTCTTTATACGGTCAGTGTGCTTATGGGTCACCTCTTATAAGAACGTGTGTATTTAATCGAGCTGTCAGTTGGAAGCGGTGCCGCACGCGCGCACCGCGTTCTATGGGCCGGGGCCTTTATTCTTTAAAATTTACCATCTGTTTCTATGTTGCCATCTGTACTTCTCACTAACTGTCCACCCCCTTTCTTCACACACCTATATACATACCAACTTTCTCCTACCTTACTCTTTATTAAGCTATGACATTACCTAATTTTATGCATACATTACCTATCACCTAATCAATAACACCTACATACACTAATCTACAAAAAAAACTTACATAAATCTCTCTCTCAAATGTAATGCATTATTATATTGCTGAATTGCAATAACTCATTACCTTGAGTTAGAGGGAGATGGATAGTGTGCGCAACCCAGTGCGTAATCTGAATGTCAAAACAATATTTGATAACGTCGGTGTTTCGCGAATTTATACTTCGTATTCTCTTTTTTTTTGTTCTTGTTTTGTTTCCTAATTTAATAACGCGAGTTAATTCGTTTTTTTGTTTTGTTTTCCTATTACTTTTTTTTTCTTATTTAGGTGGTTTAATTTTCTTTTGGACTTTCACAGGTAAGTATTGAGTTCTTTTGTTTTTGTAAAACCTCAGGTGGGAGTTTGTTTACATATGTTACATACATACATTTTGTATTTGAATTTTGTAAACAAACCCTCATTCTTGTTTTTTTGATCAATTTAATTTACTTTTACATTTTTCTAGGGTTGACTGGTGACAAAAAAAAAAAACAATCAACACCAAACAACAAAAAAAGGAAAGAAATTTTCGTATGAACTATAGTAAGTAGGGTGAAGTTGTTTGATTAAATGATAATTCAATAGAGTATCTTTTTTTCAGGTTTTGCTACGTAACAGGCTCGGTGGAAGTGGATGAGTGGTCGCGAGAACACTTACATCGTAAAAAAATTCATGCGTTGCAAAACACTTTGTTTGTAAATAGGGTCTCGTATCGTGTGGTAGAGCCTACTCCCTGAGTTAATTACTATGTCTCATGCTATCTTTTATTTTAAAGTTAAGTTTAGATTCTTATTTTATACATCCTTATACTGAAATAAACTTTAATAACTTATATACATATAATCTGTTCCATCTATTTATTTTGATACCTGTGTTCATTGTTCAATGTCTGAGTTAGGGGTGTGGTAGTTAGATCGTCTTCTATTCTATATTGCACTATGGATAATGAACGAAGTCGGACTAATTGAACTTCACTAAATAAATTAACATATAAATACGCTGATAAATAAATAAATAAATAAATAAATAAATAAATAAGTAAATAAATAAAACTATAGATATATAAATAAATAAATAAAAATATATATATGTAAATAAATAAATAAATAAGCAAAAAAAAAATTATCACAGATTACTAAGAGGGGTAAATAAAAAAAGGTTTATCACAGAAAAATGGGTGCTAATAATTAGCAATATCACAGAATTCGTTTTATCCAGCGGTGCTGTCTGATATCACAGTAGGCGGCTGTATACTTATAGCAAAAAAATATCACAGTAGGCTATATACTTATAACTAATAATATCACAGTAATAAAGATTATAATAAATAGGTACAAATACATAATAAATAAATAAATTAAACATTTACTAAAACTAACTATCAGGTACTATTCGACTAAAGACAACATCATCTGAGTGCGTCATTACCATGCGTACTTTAAGTGTGTAAGTCTTTGGCATGGAAAACTCCTACTTTTTCGCCTCTGGTGTTTCCAACTTCATACAAGGAGTTGCCTATCTTTTTCAAAACTATGCTTTTTGTAAATTTAGCAGCGAGTTTAGCATTGTAATTCTCGGCAGCATTACTTTGTTTAAAATTTCGGCGATATACTATTTGTCCTGGTTGGTATACTACATCCTTACTTCTAGTGTTATAGACTTTCATGCCTTTTTGGTGTGCTAGTTTTAAATTTTGAAATATTTTCGCGCGGATCAATTCTAATCGATCTTCTCGGTTTATAATCTCAATATTGGATTCTTTCACCGCGTCAAGTCTTCGAAGGAGATCATATGATTTCGCATTTTGTATCATGTGGTAACCAAACACAGCGTAATATGGTTCCACCGCGATTGCTTCGTGCATCACACTGCGAAGTGAGAATGCAACGTTGCTAACGTGGAGGTCCCATTGCTTTTGGTTTGTGCCTAGATAGGCTCTTATTTTGGCTAACACCGATTGGTTTACTCTCTCTGAGGCATTTTCCTGTGGAGAGTAGATGGCCGTACGGGTGTGTCTTACACCGTATCGTTTCAAAAAGCTGGTAAATAATTCTGAGACGAATTGTTTACCATTGTCTGAATGGACAAATTCAGGTACACCAAAAACATGAAAGACGTTTTCTTCCAAAAATTTAACTACCTCAGATGATGTTGCTTTCCTAATTGCTTTTAAGAACACAAACTTACTAAAATGATCAAGTACTATGAAGATGTCAGTATTTCCGTTTGAAGTCCGTGGGTATGGTCCTAAGAAGTCAATGTATAAGCGTTGAAATGGTCGTTTAGTGATTGTCTGTTGTCCCATCGGCAGTCGAGTCGTCTGGTTTACGGATTTATTGCAATTACAACAGTCGCATGAATTCACCCAGTGCTGAACATCGGTGGCCAACCCAGGCCAATAGTAAAACTGACGCAGCTTTGCTAATGTTTTGCCTATGCCTCCGTGTCCAGACTCTGGTGAGTCATGCGCGGTCTTTAACAACTCCTCTCGCAGTCCTTCGGGAACCCACAGTTTCCAGGCACGGTTCTCTTGTATTGCGTCTCCTGTCCGTACGTCAGTGCGTTTGTAAACGTATCCGTCTGATATGCAAGTGTCAGGAAGTCGGTCTTGTTGTTGTTCCACCACTTTCTTCAGTTCGTCGTACTCTTCGGATGAAAAGTGCGTGGAACTAAAGTCAATTCCAGGAGTCGAATCGGTTTTCACGATCTCTTCCATATGGATGCGCGACAAAGTATCAGGTACTACGTTTTGGACACCTTTCCTATGTTCGATGGTGAAATCGAACACCTGTAGCTTAAGGCTCCATCTTGCCAACCGCCCTGACAGGTCCTTCTGTGTCATCAGCCACTTGAGACTGGCGTGATCGGTGATGATAGTGAAAGGTAAGCCCTCAACGTAGGCTCTGAACTTCTTCACCGACAGAATCGCCGCATAGCATTCGAGTTCTGTCACGCTGTAGTTCATTTGAGCTGAATTAAGCTTCTGGGACATAAATGCCAGCGGTAACTCGTTCTTGTCGTCATCCATCTGGAAGATCACGTTCCCTACTCCTGTGGTCGAAGCGTCACATTGTATGTAAAAATGTTTCGTAAAGTCTGGGTTGTTGAGTATTGGTGCTTCTACAAGTCGTCTTTTCAGTGTGTCAAATGATGTCACCGCTTCATCCGACATCTCGAACTGTTTCCCTTTTTTCAGGCAGTCAGTCATTGGGGCTGCTATCGTCGCGTAGTTCGGGATGAAGCGTCTGTACCAGCCAGTCATGCCTAGAAATCTGCGGAGTTGTTTTGGGGATTTCGGGATTGGGAAATCGTCGATCGCCGACACTTTGTCTCTGTCCGTTCGAATGTGTCCATCTCCTACTACGTATCCTAAGTACTTGATCTCCTTAAAACAAAACCTACTTTTTTCTACGTTAATAGTAAGACCTGCCTGACGCAAAGCAAACGCAACTTCATCTAGAGTCTTAATGTGTGATTCAAAGTCGGGAGAGCAAATCAAGAGATCGTCTAGGTAAACAAAAACATTCTGGCGTAATCGACCTGGTATCACCTTGTCCATCAACTTGGACATCCTCTGAGCCGCATTGCACAGTCCAAACGGCATCACCGTGAACTGATACAGTGGTCGGCCAGGGACTGTGAATGCTGTCTTCTCTCTTGATTTGCTCTCTAGAGGGATCTGCCAAAATGCGTCCTTTAAATCTATGCTAGATATATACCTAGCGTCTTGTAACCTGCTAATTATTCCCTCAATGTGTGGCAGAGGATATGCAAATTTCTTCGTTCTGGCGTTTACTTTGCGCGAGTCTAAACATAACCTATTTTTTCCGGGTTTTCTAACTAATACGACTGGGGAGCTCCAAGCACTGTTGCTTTCTTCAATCACATCCATTTCAAGCATCCGATCAATTTCTGCATAAAGCAGTGTTTGAACGGCTGGTGGAATGGGGTAATGTCGCTGCTTGATGGGAATGTTTTCGTCGTCCACCTCTATGACATGTTCCTCAAGATTGGTTTTACCCAATCCGAGTACAGCGAAAGAAGGAAACAATACCTTGACGCTCTCCAGTCGCTTTGTCTGTTCTTCGGTAAGCTCGATGTTTTGTTGTTTCTCAGTGCTAGGCACTGTCGTCACATTGAGTTCGCTCACAATATTTGGAGCAACATTAAAAGAGCTCCAAAAATCTACACCCAAATAGAGAGGTTGTTGTAGGCTGGGGACCACGAATATTTCTGAGATTTTGGAGACATTTGCGTTGAAACTACCTTCGATTCTCTGTTGGTTTCCGTCAGCAGTTTTTATCGCATGTTGCATGTTCGTCATTGTTCGTCACCTTCTAATTGCACTTTTGTAAAAGGTCTATTGTCGTCACTTATTGTCAAAATTGAAGCTTCTATCCTGCTATGCATTCGTCTTTTTATTGCACTTATTTCCCTTAGCCTAGCTATTTTCTTATAGTTCCTACTTTTCGTCTTTGTAGTGTCCAGTTCTTCACCGAAGATTCGCTTTCGCGCTTCTTCATAGCGTCTCTTTCTTTCATGTAAGCTCAACCTAGGGTCAATACCATTGGTCAATTGAGTCACTGGGGTTTCAGTCTTTTCTATCTCTCTCTTTAATATGTTTACTTGGTCAGTTTGTCGTCTGTCTTGTGGTTTTCCGGGATTGTCATTTTCGTCGGCTGTTGGCTCCCGGGTACACTGCCGACCCTGGAGTTCTCCTGACAAGTTTGACATTTATAAGGTATGTTACCTTGTCCACACCCAAAACAAGTCAGAGTATGAAACGTCGAGTTACATACTCCCGTCTGTTGTCTATTTTTAAAATTGTCATTTAGTTTTTTCCTGTCATTGCTTATTTGTTTGTTTTTGGCATTGCATCGGTCATGTCTTTTATCGTTTCTATTCGGTTGGAAAGCTGCTACTTCTAGTTCTTCGTCATCTGACTCGTCATATCTCCTAGTACTAACTTTTCTATCTTCTCCTAACTCATTGACAAATCTCCTCTTTGCGTCTCTAGCCATCAAGTGTTCTTCTGCTCGTCTACATTCCTCTCTCAATTCCGTTACACTATTAGTAGAGCCACCAAATATTAACGTTGCAACTCTTTCTTTCAAATTTTTCTTCACCATCGATATCAGGTCCGTTTCACTTGGTTTCACTTGCATTTGTAGTGTCAAACTTCTGATATCGGCGTAGAACTCGTCAAATGTCTCGTGAGGCTGCTGTTTCCGATCCATAATCGATCGCAGGATCTCGAAGTCTCTTTTGTTCGGCTTAAATTGTCTCATTAATTCACTCTTTAGATCGTTATAATTTACTAGATAGTCGTCCTGGTTCTCCTCCAGATATTGCCAGTACCATTGTTCTGCCGCTCCGGAAACGAGGTGGTGGAAGTTCGCAAACAGTTGATCGTCCGTAAGTCCTGTCTTCTTTCGTATCGTCTCCACTCTAAAAATAAAACTTTCAACCGATATGGTTTTTGACGTTCCATCAAACTTCACCCCCCATTTGTGAACATCAACTCTCGGGTTGTTTTCCCTAGATGAGTGATGAGCGTTTGATGGACCACGTCGATGTTGACTATTTCTCGAGTGGTTGGTCCTTTCGTTTGTCAGTGTTTGGTCTTGATCAGATCTCCTGGTTGTCGTGTTTCTGTGGTCCGTTAACGAGTATTCTAGTGCGTTGAATTTCTGGTCCATTGTCGTCATCGTTTTGTCCAATAGTTTCATAACGCTACTTAAGCCTTCTGCTAAGAAACCCATCGTCCTTGTCTGGCTTTCTCTCACAGCTAGATTCGCCACCGTCTCCATTCTTTCGTACAGGTCTGTCGTTGTTAAAATTCTTGGCCTTACAGCGTCCCCTATACTCGTGCTATTCTGATTTTGTCTTTGTTCTTGTAGCAGTCTCGAATGTTCTTCTTGTAGTTTCCTGTTTTCTTCCAAAAGTCTGTCGCGTTCTGTCTGGCCAGGTTCGTTGTTTAAGTAGTCTTCTTCCCCACCGTGTTCTTCTTCGTCTTCACTGTGGTTCCTTTCTTGTTCGTACTGTCCTTGTTCTTGGTTTCTGTTCGTATCTGTTGGGTCTGTGTCTTGGTTTTGTAATCTAACGTTCAAATTTCTTATCATGTCTATTACGTCTTGGTCTGGTCTAGTACCGTCTGTCGCGTTTCTTGCTTCCGGAACGTCAACCGCCGGCACTGGCACACCTGATCCTCCTGCGATCGGGTCCCCAGCCTGATTTGCCGAACTTCTTGTGGTTGGCCCATTTCTCGGAATGGCTCCTTGCCTTCGAGCTTTGTCAGCCATCCTACCACTAATCGGAATGGAATTCAAACCAAGTACCTTATTCCCAAGACAACGAAAAGAAATTTTTCTTCGGATTTTCCTCTTTCTTTTCTTTCAAAGTTAAAGAAGGAAATTTTTGCAAAAGCAAAAAAAAAACTCAAGAAAAATTAACTAAAAAACTAAATTCAACCTTCAAAACCTAAAACTGCTAAAAAAAAACCTTTTCTTTTTGTGTTGAAATTCAAAAAAAAATAAAAAATATAATCCAAAAAAAAAAACTAAAAAAAACTAACCTGTTCAAAAAAAATAAATGCTGAAAAAACTAACCCTAATGAAACTTAAAAAAAAAAACTAGTTAAAAAAAAAAATGTTTGTTGTTTCCTAAAAACATTCAACCAAAAACTTCAAACCTTTCCAGCACCAGGAATAAAATAGTAAAAAAAATCAAAGAACGGAAAGTGAATTCAAAACCAAAATAATAAAGTAAAAAAATTAAAAAGTTCAAAAATATAACCCAAAAAAAAATCAAAAAAATAAAAAAATTCAAAAATTCAAAATTCAAAATATTCCAAAAGAAAATAATAATAAAAAAAAATATATAAAAAAAATAATAAAAATAAAAAAAAATAAAAAAAATACAAAATTTCAATTCTTTTGCAGTAAACAAAAAAAAATTTTACTAGTTTTGTTGTTGTGTGTATGTATCCTAATGTTTTGCTAAGGTGTGTGATGCTGTACCAGGTTTCCTATCCGAATGTTTACTGGTTGCTGGTAACCTGCTTCAAAGTTTTGGTTGTCTTGTCTAAGTATTTGTCCGTCTGTTTCAGCTGGTGCGCTCGGAGTCCAGCTGGTGCTTCAGTTCATCCCCACTTCAAAACCACTACATAAACCTCTGGCTAAACCAGAAATATGGTTGGCTCCGAAGTGAGAATTTACTTCCACATGAATGAAGTTCTCGACGCCTAATCCTCTACCTCACGAGAAGTTGGGTAAACCCTACTCAAAGGATAGCTGAGGGTCAGACGTCGTTAACCTCACTCTACTCTTGGCGTCATCCTGAATCAAAAGTGATTCAGATGGGGGGGATTCTTGCTCTTTCTATAGTACCTCCCACTCACTAAGCAAAATTATCGTGCCTAGGATTAAGGAAGGAATGGAAAAAGGAACAGGAAAGGAAACTACTATACAAGGATAGGACAAAGGAAATGGAACGGAAGGAAATGCAAACCTAGAAACATGAGCTCCACCCAAGGACGAAAGAAGGTGGTGCTCCGATTCAAAAAAAATCAAATTCCTACCAAAGGAAATTTTTTTCCAAAAGAAAAAAAATAAAAGAAAATAATAAAAAAAAACTTAATCCCTAACTATCCTACCTAACCCACCACCAAAATACCCTAAACTAACCTACTACCTACTTAATACTATTTGCTACTAACCTACTACCTTTTGAACCGAAGACACGCTTATCCTCTTCCACCGTCGGATGGAACTCTGCCGGAGTCTCCGAAGCGCTCGTCAGATGTTGGTGACGAACGCATGGCCAACCCTCCCTTGTATCGGTCCGATACATCCAAATGCCATCTTCTTGGCCTGGTTTAAGAAGATGGCCCCTGAAATTACCTACCAGCTGAAACCTAGTCTGTCATATTACGTCTTGTCAGTCAAATCGTCATAAAGCAAAAGAAAATGAAACTTAACCACCAACCATCACGGTTCACATTGGACGGCCTAGTTCAGCCATCACACACCTTTTGTGCTTACTTTAGCAATCCATCATATTCATCAAAACCAGAAGCTTTTCAAAAAAAATTGTCTTTTAAAAAATTTTACAACCATTTATTTTTGGTCAAAAGAGAAAAAAAATCAATACTTGCAACCAGCCATACTATCTTAATTACTTCAAGGTTATATGTATATATATAAAAAAATGGAAATTCTTTTTTTTTCTGATTGGATACGAAACTTCGTATATGTATGCATATATATGTATATATATGTATATTCAATAGATGTGAAAATTTAAAAAAACCAAACTTACAGTTTTCTATGTTGTTATCCCTCGTCGTCCTGCCGGCAGCACTCGTGAGACACTTATATCGATATTGTTATTTTAGCCAGTAGGCACATGCATATATATATATATATATTTTATATTTTAAAAAAAATTTCCTTCTTCTTTCTGGGGCTTTTCTATTTCCACCCTCTTACTATAATTAACAAAATTCACTATACTTTTCTCTCTTTTTTTTTCTTTTTTTTTTTTTTCTTTACTTTATACTTTTTTAACTCTTTAATCTTCTTTATACTACTATCTTTCTTTTTCTTCTGTTCTCTCTCTACATTCACTTTTAATTTTTCTTATTCCTTCAAATTCACATTCAGTTCTTATTCTTTAATTTTTCACTTTTAGTATCTTCTTCTTCAAATTCACTTGTAGATTCCTTTGCATCTAAACATTAAATGTTTTATAAATCTTCGTTCCTCCTCCTTTACAGCCTCCTATATATATGTATCCATCCACATATATTTTTTCTTATATGGGTCCTTTATGGTTGCCCTTGACCTTGGTTAGGTCAAAAAAAAACCCAGGCAGAGGATGTCTAACCAACCTCTGCTTTTTCTTTTATTTTCTTCTACTTCGCTTCTTGACGTTTTTTTTTTTTTTCAGTTCCTTCAACTTTCTCCTTTTTTTTATATACTTTCTATTATTTTTCCTTTTTTTTTTTCTTTATACGGTCAGTGTAAAAAACTAATTTATATTTTGATTCGACTTTACTTTACTTTATTTCAATATAAAAAAAAAAATCTTCACCGAACTTTCCTTGCCAGCTGTTCTTTTGAAAAAGAACGTTCTACAGTTTTCTTTTCTTTGTCGAAATCTTTTGCTATTCGGGTACATAAGCACTTGGTTCGAATTCCGTTGTCAAATCAAATACATAATTACCTCTCTATTTGGATCGGTAGACAGCTGATTAACGTTTTCTATTATTCTTTAAAATTTACCATCTGTTTCTATGTTGCCATCTGTACTTCTCACTAACTGTCCACCCCCTTTCTTCACACACCTATATACATACCTACTTTCTCCTACCTTACTCTTTATTAAGCTATGACATTACCTAATTTTATGCATACATTACCTATCACCTAATCAATAACACCTACATACACTAATCTACAAAAAAAACTTACATAAATCTCTCTCTCAAATTTAATGCATTATTATATTGCTGAATTGCAATAACTCATTACCTTGAGTTAGAGGGAGATGGATAGTGTGCGCAACCCAGTGCGTAATCTGAATGTCAAAACAATATTTGATAACGTCGGTGTTTCGCGAATTTATACTTCGTATTCTCTTTTTTTTTGTTCTTGTTTTGTTTCCTAATTTAATAACGCGAGTTAATTCGTTGCTTTGTTTTGTTTTCCTATTACTTTTTTTTTTTTTCTTATTTAGGTGGTTTAATTTTCTTTTGGACTTTCACAGGTAAGTATTGAGTTCTTTTGTTTTTGTAAAACCTCAGGTGGGAGTTTGTTTACATATGTTACATATATACATTTTGTATTTGAATTTTGTAAACAAACCCTCATTCTTGTTTTTTTGATCAATTTAATTTACTTTTACATTTTTCTAGGGTTGACTGGTGACAAAAAAAAAAAAACAATCAACACCAAACAACAAAAAAAGGAAAGAAATTTTCGTATGAACTATAGTAAGTAGGGTGAAGTTGTTTGATTAAATGATAATTCAATAGAGTATCTTTTTTTCAGGTTTTGCTACGTAACAGTATTGTTATATTCGCCTCTCTCAACCAACCATATCATATCAGCTCATAGTTGATGCAATTGACCATCTTTTAGATGCTGCTGACACCAACGACGAAATAACATGTATTGGTGATTTTAATCTCCCGTTTATTCAATGGTCTCCTCATAACGACAGTACTTACTATTATCCGTCAAATACTGCATCTGAAAAAGATGTACTTTTCACTGACTGCATGCAAGACTCTAACCTTTTCCAAATAAGTGGTATTATTAACAACCTCAATAGGCAACTAGACCTTATTTTCGTTTCTGATCCTGGTAACGCTATTGTGACAGCTAGTGGCCAACTTCTTTCTAAACTGGACGAATATCACCCACCTTTGTCGCTTTCATTCTCCTATCACAATCCTCAACCTGATATTGCCGTAGACTTTTTCTATAACTTTAGAAAGGCTGACTTTCCCAGATTAAGATCCCTTCTTGCCAATATTAACTTCAATTTTTCTCAAGACTCGATCGATCATGCGTTGTCAGTATTTTTTTCAGAGATATTTAAATGTTTTGTACAATCAGTTCCTTTTATGCCTCGTAAAAATTACTCCTCCTCCCCACCTTGGTATAATAAAGATCTTCGGTCACTTCGCAACCTGAGGAATAACTTATGGAGAAAATATCTTCTTTCAAAATCAGTAAACGACTACCAAGTTTTCTCGTTCGTTTTTACACAGTTTTCTGAACTTAATACACGTCTCTATAACGAATTTGTTCTTCAAATGCAATCTTCAATAAAGTCAAATCCTAAACGTTTTTATGAATTTATTAACATCACAAGAAAATCTGACGGCTACCCTTCCTCCCTCTCTTACCTTAACAACTCATTTTCAGACCCTGAAACGATTGCTAATTTTTTCGCAAACTTTTTTAACCAATCACTTAGTGATTGCGAGATAGAAGTGGATTTTCATTATTTCCAATATCTAAATAACTCTCCACAAACCTCATTTCACACATTGGATATTCTCCCAGCCATAATCAAAAATAAAATAGATAAACTACAGGATAATTACTCATCTGGACCAGACGGAATTCCGGCTATTGTCCTAAAAAACTGTTCGAGCATTTTTATCCAACCTCTTGCAGCTTTTTTAAGCTATCACTTTCACAAGGTGTGTTTCCAACATTTTGGAAAACATCATATACAGGGTGCGGCAAAAGTATGGAAACCCCTGGAAATGTGGCAGGGTCCAAGGTCAAATTCAAGGTTACCACCGGATTCCTCGTCGAAAAATACGTCGGATATGGGGTCTTTGATTTTTTTTTAACGCATATTCTGCCATATTTCCAAGGGTTTCAGACCAATGCTTTCATTTTTCACGTATTTTTTATTTTATGCGCTGCACCTCTAATAATATCATTAAAAAAAATAAAATACATATTTTTTCGTAAAATTTTGCGCTCTTTCCAAAAAATGGGGGTTTCCATTTGAAAAATAAATTTTTGAGTCGCTGGGGTTTCAAGGTTACGTCCAAGGTCAAATTCAGGGTCACCATCGGATTCCTCGTCGAAAAATACGTCGGATATAGGGTCTTTGATTTTTTTTTAACGCATATTCTGCCATATTTCCAGGGGTTTCCATACATTTGCCGCACCCAGTATAGTCCCTATCCCTAAAAATGGACCAAAGAATGATGTGTCTAATTATCGTCCCATAGCCAAACTGTCCTTATATCTAAGCTGTGCGAAAAAATTATTTATGATACACTGTCTTTCCTCTGTAAATCTATTTTGGCTCCTGAACAACATGGTTTCCTAGCTGGTAGGTCAACTACGACCAATCTAGTGGATTTTGTTTCCCATACCTTGTGTACCTTAGAGAAAGGAAATGAAGTGGATGTTATTGCTACTGATTTCAGCAAAGCATTCGACAAAATGTCACATAAAATCATACTTTTCAAACTTAGAATCCAAGGCCTTCCCCCACTTTTTATTTCTTGGGTCTGTACCTATTTAACTCAGAGAAAATATGTAGTATGCTTCAGATCATCTCTCTCCAACTCCTTCATAGCACCTTCTGGTGTCCCTCAAGGCAGCCATCTTGGCCCACTATTTTTAATTTTAGGGATTAACGATGTTGTCAAAATCCTTGATTGTAACGTTGGTTTTGATATACGCGGATGATATGAAAATATTTAGAAGCATTCTATCCCCGTTGACTCTTGTATCTTACAACATAATCTAGAAATTTTCTCAGTTTGGTTTCACAAAAATAATTTAGATCTCAACGTTAGCAAATGCTACGCTATAACTTTTTCCCGCAAACTTTTCCCCTCGGTGCTATTATCTACAAGGTGAACCAATACACGTTGTTTTTATGCTCGTGACTTAGGTGTCATTTGTGATAAAGAGCTCCACTTCACTAACACATTGAACATGTTATAAAAAAAGCAAACAGCATGCTCGGATTCATAAAACGTTGGTCGAAAGAATTTTCCGATCCGTATATTCTCAAATCCCTGTACGTTACTATAGTTAGGCCAATCCTTGAATATGCCTCCCTAGTGTGGTCACTTACAAATAACACAAGCTTAACGCCACGAAGCTGTCCGACGTAGATTTCTCCTTTACGCTCTACGCAAACTTTCCTGGGAAGATAGATATCACTTGCCTCCATATGCTGATCGTCTGCAACTTATTGATCTTCAGTCTTTTCAAAGAAGACGCGAGATCTCAGATATCGTATTTGTTCAAGATCTTTTGAGTGGAAACATTGATTGTCCGTCGCTATTGAGTTCAATATCTTTTAATGTAAATTCGCGGAATCTTAGGACTGTTCCCCCTTTCCAAATTCCCTATCACCGTACGAACTGTAGTTTCTACAACCCTATCTCACGTATGTTACGTAATGTCAATGAGTCCTTTAATCTGTTCGATTTCCATACCTCAAACTCAACCCTCCGTAGATCTCTAGCTTAATACTCACAATGAACTGAACCCTCCTGATTTCATTTTGCTTTTGAATATATTTTTTATTTTAGATTTAAGTTCTGCTTGTACTAAGTGTAAATAAATTAAGTTAAAAATTAAATTTCCAACTGGTTTTTCAACAACTTTTTCAAGCTACATTGAAAAAAAAAAAAAAGGTTGAAAGTTTGTGCGTCCTTTTGAAATTAAAACAATAAAAGTTGATTTCATTATACTTTTGAAACATTAATTACATTTTATAAGTCTGTGTTCACACTCAGAATACACAAAGGTTTGACCGCTGGCAATACAAGGTACGATCTTATCCGATTTATTTTATTGGGGCTATTCGATCGTTTTAAATTGAAAAATGCTGCATATGCAATCGAAAAGAAATTTGAAAGATACTTCGCCGACCATACATCAACGAACAAAAAACGCACTGTTGAAACAATGGCATCGGTTGGGACAATGTTGATTGCTCAATTAAAATTCCTTTTTGATGAGTGCTTAACCCCGAAATGGAAAGACATTGCTACAAAAAAGAAGTCCTTGCTGTCTCAAACGATGTTCAGTTATTACGGTCTCAAAACGGCTACCTGCTTAACCGAATAACTAACACGGAGCTACTCTCAAACGTTAGAGCGGCAAATTGAAATGTTGTCACGAAAGGGCACCAAAACATTGTTTTGAAATTTCATCCCGGCGAAACCGCAAATAAAGTAATCGAAGCTACTACGAAACTGAAAAACACCGGAATTGTTTTACATAGCGAGCAATCAATTTTTATAACACTACAAAAAAGAACTGCACTGTATCAAATCCAATTGAGGCTAGCTGAAACGTCACCAACAGCAAAGATTTATCCGATCCGATTTTTTAAAGAGAAATCAAATTAAACATTAACAATATTACGTTCACGTATATTTTGGCACGAGGGCTGGTTATAAAGAATGCAGAAGAAAAAACATTTGTAAGAAACACTTTTGGAGGGGCTGGATTGCAATTCTTTGATATCAACAACAGCATCAACTGTCAGAACTTTGCCTGTAACACCTGTACTGCAACAAAGAGAAACGAGTCAACAGCTGAGTCATTATTATATTTAGGATAGGGTTGCCGTCTGTCATTTAAATTTAAATATTTTGTGCTATAATGTGTCTTGCCTCAGAAACAAACTATTAGTGCCAGATTTTTTTTTTTTTAAATTAATACGAAACTTTGAAATATGTAACCATTTTTATAGAAACATTTCTTGAAGAAGGTAAGGAAACACAATTTACTAAATATTTTAAAGATTTTGCAGTCAAATTTATTCCAGCCATTAGAAATAATATTTTTGGTAGAGCTAGTGGCGGCTTCACCCCCTATGAGTTGACCTTGTCGTGGTGGGGGTGCTTATGGACATCTTCTCCAGCAATCCAGCTGCAGAACCTGGCCAACCAACATAACTCAAAACAAAACCTCAATGTTGGAAAACTTGGAAACTGAAAAATAATGGAAAAAGTAAATAAACGGAATAAAAAATCGAACGGGGATATACGTTCAAAAGTCGGTGTCGCGACTGCCGGCGATGGCTTGGCCTCGAAAGAGGATAAGTCGCCAGTGACAAATTTATTTACGAAGAAGGAAGAAGAAGTGGTTTGCGGAAGGGCTGGGGAGCCGACTGCAGTTCGAGGAAGGCCTCACAAGCTAACCAAGAAATGTGGAGAGCCCTCTGGCTCTAACGCCCCTCCTAAGGAGGATGCCCAAACCAGTGGAAGTATTGCAGTGACAGTCTGTAGTTCTTCCACTCATACTGCTCGTATTGAAGGGACCCCGGAGAAGACTGATGCAGCTAGTAGAGGGGCCGAGACTTTCGACTCTAACGCGAACTATGATATGTTGACGAAGGGGCTACCCTCATCAAAAACACTGCCCCTACCTCCCACCTCATCCCATCCTATGTCAAAGGACTCAAGGTCGACCAACCCCGACGGTACGGGTGCCGAGACTATCGGCTCCATGGCTGAAAGGAGAGGACCTCCTTCGAGCTTCGGAAACACTCCTTCCCTCCCCCAAGCTGTAGGTGAAACTGTAACTAACAGTGGAACAAACAACGAAAGGGTGTCCAATCCCCCTAACCCGAAAGTTGGAGGTGAAACTGTGACTTACAGCGGAACTGAAAACAAAAGAGTTTCCAATCCCCTTAGCTAACACCCAAGTTGAAGGTGAAACTGTGACTTACAGTGGAACTGAAAACGAAAGGGTTTCCAATCCCCCTAACCCCCAAGTTGAAGGTGAAACTGTGTGGAACGGACAACGAAGGGCATCCCAACCTCCCTACCTTCCCAAACCACAAAGAAAGGCGGAATGCGGAGAAAATTGCGAAGGTGTTAGGTGCGGTACCTAAACCTAAGCTTGATTCAACGCAATCTGCCAAACTTGAGTGGGCAATGAAAATCATTGCAATAAAAGAGAAAAACTGCGTAGACTCAACGTCTAAGCGCCAACGTTCGTTGGAACAGTCAACCCCGAACGCCAAAAGACCAGGCACCCTCAGCTCCAAAAAAGACATGTCGTACAGTGACGCACTGAAGGACAAACCCATTTTCGCTGTCATTGACAGGAGTAACGCGGATGGTGCGATCTCTTTCGATCAATGGGCGATCATCATGAACAAGCTCCAGGCCTCCTACTGGACACTTATGATGGAAAACCCAGGTGAACTTTCCAACTTTGAGGACGCAGGATGGTATCAGGAGCGCGTCAGGTTAATCGCGTTTGAAGGAGAGAGATCGCGCGATCTGTATAAGCTTGCGATAAGCAGGTTAGAGGGACTCTGGCCTGGTGCTAAGCTTGAAGTCGTGTCAAGGGAGGATATCCCTTGCAGACCTAGGGCTCGCGCTAGACTACCAGCAGAACTCTCCTGCAAAGATAATAAGACAATCATGAAAAAGATTCAATTTGGCAATCAACCCTTCCTACTCATGACTGGAAAGTCGCGAAGCTGGAAGAGCGGGAGGGTCACTATAGATCGGCCATAATAGTCATCAATAAGGACTCCCTTGCTCCCCTGGCTGCGACAAAAGGCGTAATTCGGTTCGGCTGGTCAAACATTGCCTTAAAAATATACAAAAAAGATGAAGAACAGAACATCGCTCCATCTCCCAAAACAAAAAGTGCGTCTTCAGTGGAAGAATTCGCAGGGCAAGTCGACCCTCCATCCATGGAGATAGATGAGCTCGGCAGATCCTCTGCTGAAACGCATGAAAATAGACCCTCCACATCCCACTTGGATGCCCCAAACGTCATCAAATTCTCCGACTTGGAGGCTGATGATTCCGCTAACGAGGTTTCGCTCAGCGAGGATGACCTTCTTAGGTCAAACTCTGAGAGCGAAGCAGACGACGACCTCACCAGACTGTGGTGGGGGTTAGTTTACTTAGTTGTTCCAAAGATGGTGCAGCTAACACAGATTAAACTCCAATACTCCAAGCAGGCTTCGGCCTCCCTTCTTCTCCACCTAAACAAGAGAGGGGAATATATTGTCCTTATCCAATAGCCTTGGATCATCAAATCCGTTCATGGACTAAGGGCTCCTGGATATACTCTACTGTATATGAAGGACAAAGGTGAACCCAGATCCTGCATATTGGTAAGAAGTAGCACTAATATATTTTTACTCCCTAATTACAGCAATCGAGATGTAATCACAATAAGATACCAGACCGGTGACAACACCTACTGGCTGGTATCTGCTTACCTCGGCCACGACCATCATGTCCCTCCCCCAGGCGACTTATTAAAAAGGATTGCCGCTGAAGCAGAACGGCAGAAGATCTGCCTCATCATTGGATGCGATGCCAATTCGCATCACACAGTATGGGGAAGTACTGACATAAATGAAAGGGGTGAGTCACTTTTTGATTTTATTTTAAGTACTAACCTCATAGTAAGTAATACTGGCAATGAACCAACATTCATTACCAGAAACAGACAAGAAGTTTTAGATATCACTCTTGTCTCCGATTCGGTTCATCATAGGATTACTAATTGGAAAGTAACTACTGAACACTCCTTCTCTGACCATAGATACATTTAGTTTGATCTAAGTGATGAACCTCTTAAGTAACCAATCTTTCGAAAATACCGGAAAACTGACTGGGAAAAATATCAAGTAACTTTGAAAAAGTTTATTAAACCTGAACTTTTACAAAACCCTTCAAACAAACTTGATCTAGACAAAAAAGTCAATGATCTTACCACTGCCCTTAACCATTCACTGCTGAAATCTTGTCCTCTTATAGAAATAAAAGGAAAACAGAAACCACTGTGGTGGAACTCGGGGCTAGAACCACTCAGGAAGGAATGTAGAAAACTTTTCAACCGAGCTAATCAATCTTAAACTTTAATAGACTGGGACTCCTACAAGGAATCTCTCAAAACTTATAAATATCAACTGAGGAAAAATAAAAGAACTTCCTGGAGAAACTTCTGTTGAAAAATAGAAGACACTTCAGAAACTTCTAGATGTAGAAAAATCCTCTCAAAAAGTCCGACCACGCCCAGCAGTCTGAAAACAGCTGACGGCTGGACAGTCTCCTGCGAAGAAACGCTCAGTTTGCTTCTGGACACTCACTTTCCAGGCAGCTCTAAGAACTTATGTTACTATGATTCCATAGAATCAGGCAGCATAATAACTAACATCCCCGATCTGATTACAAGGGAAAAACTAGTTTGGGCCATTGACAGCTTTGACCCATACAAATCCCCTGGACCTGATGGTATAATTCCAGCCAAACTTCAAAAGGTCGCGGATATTATTATCCCTGTCCTTGAAGTAGTTCTTATCGGCTATACCACCTTGAACTATATCCCCACGCAGTGGAGAGAGGTCAAGGTTGTGTTTATACCTAAGGCTAGGAAATCATCCCACGTAAAACCGAAAGATCTCCGACCAATAAGTCTATCATCTTTCCTTCTTAAAAACTTAGAACGACTGATTGATATCCACTTGCGTATAGCTATAGATCCAAAATTGTTATCTACAGCACAACACGCCTACTAAAAGGGAAAATCTGTAGAAACGGCCTTACACACCTTGGTTCGTACTATAGAATATTCCCTCCATCACAAAGAATTCACTCTGGCCGCTTTCCTCGACATAGAGGGCGCCTTCAATAACATCAGCAACTCTGCAATTACAAAGGCACTGACGAAGCTCAAAGTAGATGGTTCCATAGTGGAGTTGATAAATCTAATGCTAAAAAGCAGGAGAATCAACTCTTCTCTAGGAAACTTCTCTGCAAAGAGATCTTTTAGTAGAAGAACACCGCAAGGCGGAGTCCTATCCCCTCTTCTATGGAATCTAGTCGTCATAGAGTTGACTTAGAAGCTGAGGGATTAAAAGTGATTGCATATGCAGATGACGTCTCCATTGCGGTATCTGGCAAACATGCTCACGTAATTACGGATCTGATGCAGACCGCTCTAAATAAACTAGTCAAATGGGCGGGAAAATGTGATCTAGGGGTCAACCCTAAGAAAACTGAACTCGTTCCCTTCACCAGGAAATCCAAATTCCTCAACTAATAACTCCATCAATTATTGGAATCCCACTTGAACTTTCAAACGAAGCCAAATATCTAGGTATAATCCTAGATAAAAAGCTAAATTGGAAAGCCAATATACAGGAAAGAATCAGGAAATCCATCGTCGCCTTATTTTCCTGTAAAAAAGTCATTGGTAATAAATGGGGTTTCTACCCCAAATCACCCACTGGCTCTACGCCGCGGTCATCAGACCAATACTCACATACGGAGAAGTGGTATGGTGAAGCGCTCATGATAAAAGAACCTACTGTGACAATTTAAGCAAGGTTTGTGTATAAGCGGAGCACTGAGATCAACACCCTCAGCTGCAATAAATACACTTTTTAACCTCACACCACTAGATATCTTCAGCAAACAAATGGCCGCCAGTGCAGCCACTCGTATGAGAGCTATCTCCCAATGGACCGATAACAACATCGGTCACGTTGCAATCCTGAATTTATTCGGATCAATCCCCTGTCACTCTGACTACACCATCCCCCAGTTGGTTTTTTGATAATAAGTTCCAAGTCTCAATCCCACCGAGAACGACCTGGGAAGACGAAGAATTTTTGAGAGATGATTCAATTCATTTCTATACAGATGGTTCAAAAACAGAAGAAGGGGTAGGCTGTGGGGTGTACCCAAACCGACTTAACGTAAGTCTCTCGTCCCGCCTTCCAAACCATTGTAGCGTGTTCCAAGCGAGAATTCTGGCGATCAAAGAGGTTTTATCATGGCTAAGAGAAAACGTGATATCCTCAACGAATATCCAGACTTTCTCAGATAGTCAAGCAGCCCTCAAATCACTCGGCGCTGTTTCTACGAACTCAGTAACCGCCCTTAACTGACGCCTATCTCTTAGGGAGAACCAGTTCAATATTCACCTTATTTGGGTGCCGGGGCACAGAGATATCGTGGGTAACTGCAAAGCCGATGAACTCGCCAGAGAAGGAACCGTTCTACCGATCTCAACCAGTAGGTTGAATATTGGTATACCAATCGTTACATGTAAACTTATGCTAAAGCAAGAGGCAATGGATAGAACAAATCAAAGGTGGAACAATATCACCACGTGCGTGGCAACAAAACGGATATGGCCAGGACAAGATCCAAAATGCACAAGACATTTGTTATCCATTACCAGATTGCAAGTTAGCTCCGTAATCAATGTCATCACTGGACATTGTCTGATAGAAAGACCCGCCATAAGACTTGGCGCTCCCTCTAATGACTTCTGCAGAAGTTGCTTAGATGAGGAGGAGGAGGAGACAATGCCACACCTCATCTGCTCATGTCCTGCACTCTCTTTTAAAAGAAAACGGCATCTAGGAAAATATTTTCTTGATGATCCAAGCGATCTGGCGAACACAGATCCCCTGCATCTCCTTCGCTTTATTAAAAGCTCCAAATGGTTTTGTTAAGTGAGGTACTCCCTCGTTAATATCTATGGTATCACAATGGACCGGACCTAATATTGGTCTAAGTGTGTCAGTTTGTTTTCCTGACAGCCATTTAAACCTAACCTAAATTAGTGGCGGCTTGTTAGTTGCAATTAAAAATAGTTTGAAAAATTTTGTAAAAATTAAATCGATTGATTGGAAAACAGTAGTTGAGATTAGACACTCCTACTTCAATGTTCCGATGTATCTCAATTGTAATAACTGGATTAATGATTTCAATGAAATGAAAACTTTTTTTATGAAAATGATATGCAAAATGTAATAATATTAGGTGATCTTAATGGGAGAATTGGACATTTTCAGAATCCTGCGCCACTGGTGCAAAATGTTTCGCATGTGTTTGAAGGTGTAAGAAACTCTAAGAATGATACGGTAAATAGATGCGGCAGGCAACTATTAGATTTTATTGAAAATTTTGGTTTTATGTTACTCAATGGTACTACTAAGAGTGACAAAAGTGGTGAACTAACTTTTGTATCGGGACAAGGCAGTTCAGTAATTGATTATTGTTTGGCAAAAGAAAATTGGTTAAGTGTAATTGTAGATTTTGAAGTTCCAATTGCGAATTATTCTAGTCATCTGCCAACAGTATCTTCAATTAAATTTCAAGATCAGACTTTGCTACCTTATAATTCAATTAAATGTGTAAAGTGGATAGAAAACCGTGCTGAAGTATATAGGCGCAGGCTTGAAGCACAGTTAAATAACCTACCATTACAAGATTATTGGAACTGCGATCAAGAGTTTGATAATATTTTGAATTGTGTTAAGCAAGCTTCTTTTATAATAAATAAAAAAATAAGTGGTCGGTTTTGTAGCTTAGTGGTATAACTGGGAATGTATGAAACTTCGAAAAAAATCGTTTTCTTTTTTGAATTTATTTTGAAATACCAATTCTCCATTTTTCAAAAGACTCTACTAAGATTCTAATAAAATATGTAAAAGTCTTTTAGTCAAAAAAAAAAAAGAAAACTATATAAATAAAGTTGCTAATAGCATTTTAGTTTGCAGAGATTCAAAAGTATTTTGGAGAAAAGTGCGTATACTTGGAGGGTGTAAGATTGTATCTGCCGCAAATATAGAGGTTTAAAAACTGGACGATCATTTTTCATTTCAAAATACTACTGAGTCTGCTAACTGACTGCCAGGCTTTTTAATAGGTTTCTTTTTTAAGAGCATGGATCTGTAACAATTTTTAAAAAAGGGTATTTACAGTTAGAAAATTACAGAGGATTTTCTATTTTACCATGTCTTAGGAAAATATTCATCCATATTCTATACCATAGGTTGACAGAATAGGTTGAAAAGAATAATCTCCTTAGTATTTACAAAGCTGGTTTTCGTACAGGGCTATCTACAGTGGATCATTTATTTGTTCTTACAAGTATCATTTATAAAATTTATAAAATTGGGTGCAATGAAAAGGAGGAGGAGACGTGCATTCTGATCATCATCGGAACAACCAAAAGATCACTATAGACGAGGTTGATCGAACACAAAGCTGACATCCGCAACAAAAGAGAATCCACTGTGTTATCACAACATATAATAGAAACTGGGCACTCTGCAGACTTTGATAATACAACATTTATTAATGGATAAAGAAAAGAGATTAAACAATAGATACACACTTGAAAATCTACTTATACAACAAAATATAGACAAAACAATGAATACACAGGAAGATAGAGACAACACAATGTTTTGTATTACATTTTCCGTTTATTTATGTTCAAATAATGTAAAATAGCTCCTTTTTATTATAGACAAAAACTCAGTTTAAATTGTTAAAAATAGTGTCTATTATTATACCTATGTAACAAACAACAAAAATCATGTAAGTTCAGACCAAAAATTTTATAAGTGCAGATTGTTAAATATATGTTATCCTCAGATTTAATAAAATTCCCCTGAAGAAGTCGAGAAATTACGACGAAACGTATGGAAAAATATGAAATAAAGTTTTTTATTTGCATATACAGTGACCAAAAAAGCCCGATTTCACATAAAAATCTTACAAGTATTGTCAAAAGATTTTTGTATAAGAAATTGTATGCTTTTTTTGTGAATTTCAAAGCAGCATTTGATACGGTTAACAGAAAGTCATTAATATATGTAAATGTATATGCTTTTAACCTAGGGCATATCGACTAAATTCCTTAACCTATGCAGCTCCTTATTACCGAAACCTCTGCCGCAGTTTGGAATGGAAGCAAAATGTACGATTTTTTTGGTACAAGTTCTGGTGTTCCTCAAGGGTGCAGTTTGAGTCTTATCATATTTGCTTTATTTATTGATGACATATCTAAAGACTTCCCTGGAGGAATAATGTTGGATGATGTTGTAATTCTAGCTGAAACCCCTAATGCTTTGCAGTTAAAGATAAACAAATTAAAAAGATTTTGCGATTTATGGGATCTCAGTATTAATACCGCTAAATCGACAACCCTAAATCTGGATGGTCGTTGTACTATTCGGGTAGACTCTGACTGGTGCCAACTTGGCATCGCCCAGATGTTGCAACATATAGTACACGTCAATTGTGCTTACTATACCTCCAAGCGGTATCCACTGGGACCTGGGATGCTCCGTCCTGCTAAACTAGTAAGTGCGAGTGTTGACAAAGGAATCCGAAACGAATTGTGATCGATCAACACAATAATTGCTCTGCGAACAATGACTGATTGCACGAAATTCAGTGAAACCCCTGAAGGAGCTACTCCAACATATTTGGTTTAAAGGTCTTTCAGGGTATTTCAATGCTAGGAAAGGGTATTGAAGTAGAGTTGGTGGCGGATGAGCTCCTGGTGAGCCAACAGCAGCACTCACACCCCTGCAGCAGGGTACTGGCACTGGATATTTCAGCCCTTTGTGTCCGAAGGGATCCGAAAGGACCTGGCCCTCCAAGTTCGGGGCTGTGCGTAGGGTTAACTACCCAACCACGGAAAAAAAATATGGTTTCGAAACAGCCAAAAGCCTCGGATAACGATAATGATTTCAAAGTTGACGACCCAAGCAAATGAAAAAAGGACAACGACCTCCGGATCTGCACGTGGAACGTAAGATCTCTTAACGGACTACGTGCAGCTGGAGAATTAGCTGACGCCCTGGACTGCTGCAAAGCAGACATAACCGCCATCCAAGAAGTGCGATGGAGTGGACCGGGCATAAAGAAGATGAAAAACTGTGACATCTACTATGGCGACTGCTACAGACAACAGAAACAACGCTTATTTGCATGCGGATTTGTCGTTAGAGGAAGACTCGGGGATAAGGTGATTAGCCAAAATCCAGTTAATGAGCGTATAATGACCATCCGCATCAGGGCTAAATCCGCAAACATTAGCCTAATACATGCCCCTACAGAAGAGAAAGACAACAATTCCAAAGACTGTTTCTACGAGCTCCTCGAAGAAACATATGAGCAGTGCCCTAGACACGACGTGAAAATCGTTCTTGGCGATTTTAACGCAAAACTAGGGAAGGAGGACATCTTTGGAAATACAATCGGTAAGCATAGACTCCACGACAAAACCTCCGAAAACGGACTGAGGCTGATCAATTTTGCTGCGGGGCTAAATCTTGTTGTAAGTAGTACACGCTTCCCGCATCTCAAAATTCATAAAGGTACATGGCGATCCCCAGATCAATTAACCTTCAATCAAATTGACCATGTTGGGATCGACGCAAGGCACTCTTCCAGTGTGTTAGATGTCCGAACTTTCCGAGGGGCCAACTTTGACTCGGACCACTACCTTGTTGTAGCCAAGGTACGAATTAGGATATCTTGTTCACGACCAGCACGAACTAACGCTGTGAAGAGATATGACGTCGGAAAGCTACAATCGCAAAGATTGCCAATGCCTTTTCCAATCGAGTGTCCCTTCAATTTTATCCTTGAATCCCATGCCGCCAGCATTAAACATTGAAGACCAGTGGCAGCAATGCCAAGAAGCCATCAGAACCGCTGCCTCTGAGGTTCTGGGTTTCACTCGGCCACCAAAACGAAACCCATGGCATGGTTCGATGAAGAATGCAGGCAGGCAAATGCAGCCAAACAAAAAGCACGACAAATGCTGATGCAACAACGAACAAGGGCTGCTGACGATCAGTATAACGAGATCTACAAGTGAATTCCACTGTCAGGCACATTGCCCAATTCAGCTTGGACGACGATCAACAAGAATGCCGTCCTCCCGACCTAGAGGAAGTTAAGCTTGCCATATGCAAACTTAAATCAAATAAGACTGCAGGTGCAGATGGCCCTGATGCCGAACTCATCAAGGCAGCTGGAGACCAGTTGGAAAGGAGCGTGCACCTGCTGATCTGCAGGATATGGTCGGAAGAAAGCATGCCCGATGAATGGAACCTCAGTATCGTATGCCCGATCCTAAAGAAGGGAGACCCTCCCAATTGCGCCAATTATAGAGGGATAAGCCTCCTTAACGTCGCTTATAATATCTTGTCTGCTGTAATATGTGAATGTCTGAAATCCACGTCAACAACTTGATAGGTCCTTATCAATATGGTTTTAGACCAGAGAAGTCCACAATAGACCAAATTTTCACATTACGGCAGATCTTGGAAAAAACCCGAAAATATAATATCGATATTCACCATCTCTTTATCGATTTCAAGGCCGCGTATGACAGTATTTACAAAGACGAGCTGTACAGAGCCCTGTCTAGTTTCGGCATCCCTGCAAAACTCGTACGACTATGCAGGATGACTTTTTAGAATTCACGCTGCTTCGTCAAGGTCGGTAAAGAACTCACCCAGACCATTGTGATTGGAAAAAGATTTTAGGCAAGGCGATAAACTGTCATGCGATTTCTTTAACATCATACTTGAACAGATTGTAAGAAACTCAAACGTCTACACCAGAGGAACAATCTTTCAAAAGTCTGTACAATTACTCGCCTATGCAGACGATATTGACGTAATGGGAAGAAAAGACCGTGATGTCATAGGTCCTTTTGCGAGTATTGAAACAGAAGCGGCAAAAATGGGTTTGATGGTTAATGAGGGCAAAACGATGTATATGCTGTCATCAAATAGGGACACAGAACATCGACGAATTGGACAAATCGTCACAATAGACAGATATAACTTCGAGGTAGTACAGGACTTCGTCTACCTAGGATCCATTGTAGACACGGACAACAACATCAGTGCGGAGATCAAACGGAGAATAACTCTTGCCAACCGTTGCTTCTTTTGGTTAAGAAGGGAATTGAGAAACAAAACCCTCTCTAGAAAAACCAAGGTAACCTTGTATAAGACCTTGATCATCCCAGTCCTGCTTTACGGCGCGGAAGCATGGGCTTTATCGAAAGTGGATGAGGAAACCCTTGGACGTTTCGAAAGAAAAATTCTCCGAATGATCTTTGGTCCCGTATGCGAAGACAATGTGTGGAGAAGAAGATACAACAACGAGCTGTACCGCGACATGGGCATAGCCAGAAGAGTACGCATCGCGAGGCTACAATGGTTGGGCCATGTAGAGCGGATGGACCCAAACGCTCCGGCTCGACGGGTTTTCGAAAGCACATTGCAGGGAAATCGCGGAAGTGGCAGACCTCGTCTTAGTTGGCGGAATCAAGTGGATGAAGACCTCAACCGACTTGGAGTGCGAAACTGGAGAGAGCTCCCCCGAAATCGAAGTCGTTATAGACGGATGTTGGTTGAGGCCCAGGTTCACCCCGAACTGTAATGCCCACCTAAGTAAGTAAGTAAATAAATCTAAAATAATGATATTTCAAATTTTTTAACGCCGCGCCGTAGAACTGCACAAGAAAATGGTTTTAGTAGCGAGAAGCCATTTAAATTGTTAGCCAGCCTTGACCTTCGTCCCCAAAAGAAAAGTGTGCTACAGCCAAAACTGCAATTGATCTTGTGTGGAGCAAATTTTTTTGAAACAAAGATGTTAGTGCTTCTACCAAGTTTAGGGTTTTTTATGCAATCATTATACCATGTCTGTGTTATGCCAATCAAGTGTTTGGATACCAAAATATTGACGATTTTGAAGCAATCTTAAGATTCTTTTTTAAACGTATCCTTAAACTCACAAATATATCTTAAAAATCTCAAGGCAAATGCGGATTACATAATTATAGTGATGAACAGATCGGATTCAAATCTTCAAAAACAAGTCATGAACTATGCGTTCCAACAGCGTTTATCTCCGTTTAAGGAATGGTTTGATCTGTCAAATAGTCACAGCAGACAGCATGTACTTCAATATTAATAGCCTGAATTTAGTAAATTGGCGAGATGTTTTCTATCGATTTATTGCAAAAATAGACGACTCTTTATATCTGCAAAGTCTAAACAGAGCTCAGACATCCCCGACCAGGCTTATTTACGGGGAATTAAATCGTGTGCTGCATTAAATTACATTCAAATTATTTTAGTGAAAAGCATTCTCTCAACCAGATGAGTCTTATATTAAGTGTGTTTTTTTTTCTCAAGCCTATACGGCTTAGAAAAATTCACATGCTAAATACAAAAAAAATTTAGCTATCTGGGCTTCCCTTAGCCCCATAATTCATTCGGGCTTATTTCCTTAGCCCGATAACGAAAAATATGTTACGAAACTATTTTTTGGAAATGTTATCGAAAATGGTGAAGGCTGTTTTTGCGTGCGTTCGGTGCAGCTACATATGCTAACAATTACTAACAATTTCATGTTACTTGACAATAATTTAGTTAACAAAATGTGCAATTTGTAAGCTCACCGATCGCACCCAATGTACTAAATGACATTTCACATTCAAATTCTTCGCGAAATCAGTAGATTTTACAAATAAAAAAGTTAAAGCTGGCTAACTGGCACAACGTTTCTTTATTTGTGAATTTTATAAAACTAAATTAAGAAATGTCTGGTCGTTAGTCGTGGTAAAGATGGAAAAGTGAAGGGAAAGGCAAAGTCCCACTCAAATCGTACAGGCTAAAAGTTTCCTGTTGGTCGTATCCATCGTTAGCCCCGTAAGGGAAACTACGCTGAACGCGTAGGAGTCTCAGTGCTGCTGCTATGAAGTATTTGGCTTCTGAAGTGTTGTTGTGACAACAAATGCAAACGACCGAATTCTACACTACAAACCAAGTAAACAACAGCAGGTGAATGACCAACAGGTTAATGAACGTCACCACCAGTTGGCGAATAAATATGACACCTCCTGCAACTATCAGCGTTCTCGTGCTCGGAGCCGTTGCAGTGCATTGCATTGTATTGCTTGCATTGCATTTCTTTCCATTTCAATTATGTATATATTGTTTGTCTGTATCTCGAATTATTTATTGCCTAGTTAGCAGTTAAGTTGTATAAATATCTTGAATAGGAAATAAATAATTCACTTGCTAGTAAACCAGCGAGCCAAAAGACATTTAAGTTTTCTCTTCATTGACTTCCTCCCACCAGCGGCAAGGAGTTAATTAACAACTTATTCTGTCAACTATTCATGGTCCTTCGAGGAAATGAACAAGAAAGCGTAACCAGGGCTCAAACATTGGTTAGTGAAAAGCGTAGCCAGGGCTTCAAACATTGGCTAGTAAAAAGTGAGCGAATAAGCGTAACCAGGGCTTAGACATTGGTTAGTGAAAAGCGTAGCCAAGGCTTCAAACATTGGCTAGTGAAAAGTGAGCAAATAAGCGTAACCAGGGCTTAGACATTGGTTAGTGAAAAGCGTAGCCAGGGCTTCAAACATTGGCTAGTGAAAAGTAAAGTTACAAAAACAACGCAATCAAAGTACGAAAAAACTACTGTCGCTATCTATAAGATTATCTACAATATAGAACAAGACAATTCAAACAAAAAACTAAAATGTTGGACGAAACAGATGTGTTTATTATAAGCTCGAAGCAAAAGGCCTTGAGAGAAGAAATCGAAAAGCAATGTCGAAACTTCGGCAAGGATAGTGCCTCCAGAAAAACATAGAAATACAAAGAAGAAAGGCTAGAACGCCTCGAAAAATGTTGGTCTGAATTTCACGCAAACCATATTCAAATAGTTCCCTTTGTAAAATTTGATACACCCTACATACAAAGGGATACGTACAACAGAGTAAAATCATTGTACGAAAGTTTCAAACGAGAATTGGAAAATATAGATCCAAGTGTCGCACAAGCTTCGAAGGAAATGGAAAAGCCTGAAGTCCCTCACGATGCTCCCACTGCAGAAACTTCAAAGAACATCGCACAAGCTTCGAAGGAAATGGAAAGGCCTGAAGTCCCTCAAGATGCTCCCACTGCAGAAACTTCAAAGAACATCGCACGAGCTTCGAAGGAAATGGAAAGGCCTAAAGTCCCTCAAGATGCTACCACTGCAGAAACTTCAAAGAAAATTGAAAAGACATCTAATGCTTCTGCCTACAAAGCCGACACCGCAAAGCCGGACAAGAATTCAACTACCGTACAAGGTCAACGGTTGACAAAATTAAAGCTGAGGATAACGGCCATTATCGAGAACATAGAAGAATTTGAACAAACATTCGATGAATATTCCAAGGACATTTACGACTTTCAACAAAAAATACTGCTGGAGCAGTTGCGAACATTCACTGAATTACATGTAGACTTCATCTGCAATTCATCTGAAGAAGACCTTGAGAAACCTTATGTAACGAATAAGGAATATAAAAATGTCAAACAAGAGGTCAACAGATCTCTCAATACAATGGCATCAAAACTCTCCAGTAGTAACAACAAGCCGAAGGAACATAAGACTGAATCAATGCTTCCAAGACTTAAAATACCGACATTTAAGGGTAATTATTTGGAGTGGCAGCAGTTTTATGACCTGTTCCTCAATATAATACACGCCAAGGCCAATTTAACAACGACTGAAAAAATGGAGTATTTAAAAACTCATTTGGAAGGAGAGCCCCTGCAACTCATAAAGCATCTAACGTTTTCAAGTGAAAACTATAATAGCGCTTGGGAGATCTTAAAAAGTAGATACAACAATGAGCGAAAAATAGTGTCTATGCATATAGAGAAGATGCTCAAATCTGGACACAATAGCGCTCCAACAGCGTCTTCCATTAAAAACAGCTTGGATTCCATTAAAGAGGGACTAGCGGCACTAAAAAATTTGGGCTACGACACTTCTTCATGGGGTCCTATGATTGTTCATATGACTACAAAGTCACTTGACACAGAATCAAGAAATTTGCTTGAGCAAGATTTAGAGGAGCCAAATAAAATGCCGAAAATGAAGACTCTCCTCGACTTTCTGGAAAGACGTTACCAAGCTCTTGAAGTAATGTCAACAAACAAAAAACAAAAGAACTCATTTGAGGAACCAAGATCTGGAGTCCGTAACTTCATCATAGATGCAAAAGTTATTCAGTGTCCAATATGCAAAGGAGACCATAAAATATACGCATGTCAAAAGTTTTTAAAATTATCGCCAAAAGAAAGATGGACACAGTGCAAGCAGGCAAAGCTTTGCCTGAACTGTTTGAGGCATAACAAACAGATCCAATGTTTTAGCAAGAAAAATTGCCAACATTGCAACAAGAAACATCATTCACTTCTTCACATGGAATGGACTGATAAGCCAAAACAAACAGAATTGATAGAAGCTGCAAGATCATCCGCACAAATAAATCATAGCGAACAGAACCAGAATGTTTTAATCGCAACGGCAATTCTAAAAGTTAATAATGACAAGGGACAGTACGTTACAGTCAGAGCACTTATCGATCCTGGATCCCAAGCCTCGCTAATCACCGAGTCGGTTGTACAGACACTGAAACTTAAGAGACAGGACGTTTGTGTTGAAGTCAGCGGACTAGGAGCAACAAAAGCAGGAATTGCCACCAATAAGGTAGATGTGACCATAATGCCACATTTTGCTTCGAGTTTTAAGCTAAAAATAGAAGCTCTGGTGCTGTCAAAATTGACAAGGCAGTTACCTTCGAAGCAAACAAACACTAAACAAGTTGAAAAGTTCGATCGTCTAGAGCTTGCTGATCCAACATTCAATATTCCTGGGCCAATTGATATGATAATTGGAGCTGATACATATGGCGACATCATGTTAAGTGGTATTAAACGAGTCGCTGCTAGATCACTAATCGCTCAAAGATCACAGTTAGGTTGGCTGATCTCTGGACGAACATCAAACGACATTCCCGACACATACAGGGTTACTGGACTAGTAGCACTTACATCAATTGATCAACAACTAGAAAAATTTTGGGAGATAGAAGAGGTTAATCAACCAAAATTCCAAAAGCCGGAAGATAAACGGTGCGAACAAATCTATAAGGATACACACTACCGAAAGGACAATGGGAGATATGTTGTGAAGATCCCATTCGACGAAGAATTAATCCAAACAAATCCACTTGGTGAATCAAGAAATAGAGCTACAGCTAGATTTCGACAGCTGGAGTTGCAGCTTAACAGGAATCCTACACTAAAAAACGATTATACACAAGTTATAAACGAGTTTCTCAACCTGGGGCACATGGTAGAAGTCAGTAACAACTCATCCAACAAAAACAATATTTTCTATATGCCACATCATGCCGTTATTAAACCTACAAGTACAACAACCAAACTTCGTGTTGTTTTTGACGGGTCAGCAAAATCAACGACTGGAGTAAGCTTAAATCAATTAATGCTGATAGGCCCTAAGCTCCAAGACGACATAGCTACAATTTTGACGCGTTGGAGAAAATATAAATATGTTTTTTCTTCGGACATTGAAAAAATGTACCGCCAAATTGAATTACACGAAGAACACCAAGATTACCAGAGGATATTATGGCGCAGTTCTAACAACCAACCTATTAAAGAGTACAAACTAACGACTGTCACGTATGGTACAGCATCAGCACCTTATCTGGCTATTAGGACTCTTCAACAACTAGCTAAGGACGAACAATCCAACTATCCGACCGCTGCAGAAATAATTAACAATGACTTCTATGTTGATGATGTTATGTCTGGAGGAGATACCATCGCGGAGTGCAGGGCAGCTCAGAAAGAACTTGACGAGATGCTTAAGGGAGCAGGCTTTCAGCTTCGAAAATGGGCTGCAAACAACAGAAAACTACTACAACATATACCGATTGAGTTACGAAATCAACAAAACAAAGACGTGATGAAAGACGAAACTATAAAAACTTTGGGTATACACTGGAATCCTTTAAGTGACACATTTCAATTCAAGGTGAACGTCGATACAAAAATAGCTAAGGAAATACTTACCAAACGCAAAACATTGTCCGAAATAGCCAAGTTATTCGATCCTCTTGGATGGTTGGCTCCAGTAACTGTCAGTGCCAAAATTTTAATGCAACGTATTTGGCAAGCAGAGCTTCAATGGGACGAACCACTTCCAACCGAACTGCAAAAACAGTGGAACAAACTAAGGATAAACCTGATTGCAGTGGAAGACATTCGAATTCCAAGGTGGATAAACTCCACAAAGGTTCAAGAATTTGAGCTTCACGGATTTTGTGATGCTTCAGAGGAAGCATATGCAGCAGTAGTTTATGCCAGGATAGCTCTACCAACGGGTTTTTTTTGCTACAACAATTGTAGCTGCAAAAACAAAGGTGGCCCCAATCCGAAAAAAAATATCTCTTCCGAAATTGGAACTATGTGGTGCTCACCTGTTATCAAAGCTGCTGGCAGAAACAATGAAGACATTTGGGTGCCAAGTTAAAAACATATTTGCTTGGACAGATTCGAGAATAACGTTGGCCTGGCTACAAAAATGTCCGTCGACCTGGAAAACATTTGTTGCGAACCGAGTCTCAGAAATACAAGAGGCAGTAAACGTTAGCTGCTGGAGACATGTTCGGTCAACTGATAATCCAGCTGATGATGGTTCAAGAGGATGCCTTCCAGAACAGATGGCAACCAATGATTTATGGTGGAATGGACCTTATTGGCTGAAATTCGATTCTGAACAATGGCCGTTAAATAACCAACAGCCAATCGCAGTGATCGATATACCCGAAGCAAAAAGGGTTTTAACAATTAGAGTTGAAGAAATTGACGACCTGACTAAGAGATTTTCTTCATACACAAAACTAATAAGAGTCGCTGCTTATTGCAGACGATTCATATCGAACTGCAAAAACAAACTAAAGAAGAAACCATCGGAAACGGGTAACCTAACAACAAGGGAATTGAGCGATGGAAGTAAAGGAATCATACGGTATCTACAAGAGAAGGTGTATTCCAAGGAACTAGAATCTTTACGAGATGGGAAGGCGATCAACAAAAAGAGTAAGGTACTATCTCTGAACCCGTTTCTGAACAACGAGAACATCCTTGTTGTGGGCGGGCGGCTACAAAACGCGGATCTGTCTAGCTCAGAGAAACATCCTATCATTTTACCACATCAAGAGTGGTTCACAAAACTATTAGTAGAAGATGCCCATGAACGCACACTGCATGGTGGTATTCGACTTACAATGGCTAAATTGAGACAACGCTACTGGATTATACAAGCAAAAAGATGTGTCCGACAAGTAATAAATAAATGTATAAGATGCTTTAGATTTGCTGCTCAACCAAATACTCAACAAGTGGGGCTACTTCCAGCAGCAAGAATGACACAATCAAGACCCTTTACACATACGGGTGTTGACTATGCTGGACCAATTCAAATACTGATCTCAAAAGGACGAGGAAACCGGTCAACTAAGGGCTACATCGCTATATTTGTCTGCTTTGCTACAAAAGCAGTTCACATCGAGCTTGTGAGTGACCTCACTTCAGCAGCATTCATAGCAGCATTGAAGCGGTTCACATCAAGAAGAGGGATATGTTCACATTTCTACAGTGACAATGGAACTACATTCATTGGAGCTAACAAGGAAATCCAACAACAAGTGAGAGCAGCCATTAAGTACGGTGTAGTAGACGCATTATCAATGCTTACGAAACATGAAATGCAATGGCATTTCATACCACCAGCAGCACCGCACTTTGGCGGTTTGTGGGAGTCAAGCGTTAAATCCACAAAATTTCACCTAAAACGAATAATTGGAGACACCATGTTAACATTTGAGGAACTTTCGACATTGTTGACTCAAATAGAAGCATGCCTAAACTCCCGACCACTTACGGCAATCGAAAACGATATTGACAACACTACGATACTTACTCCGGGACATTTTCTAATCGGAAGTTCTCTGAATGCTGTACCCGAACAACCCATTGATGAAAAGAAAACGTTCCGCTCACGCTGGCAACTAATACAAAAAATGACTCAAGACTTTTGGAAAATCTGGTCATCAGAATATTTGTCACAGCTTCAACAATTGCCTAAATGGAAACAAAAAGAAGACAACATTCAAACTGGCGATATAGTTCTTATCAAGGAAGACCGGCTACCACCGACCACCTGGATGATGGGAAGGATATCAGAAGTTCATCCTGGGAGTGACAACGGTGTTCGGGCTGCAACTGTATTTAGTAACAATAAACAGTTCAAGCGACCCATAACAAAGTTATGTAAATTACCAATAGAAAATGATGAGGAAGATAGGGAAGTGAGACAAGTCAATACATCCACAAATCGCTCACATAAAATTCTTTCTTTATGCACTTTGTTTGCCTTTCTCAACATAGTCGGCTCCACTCCAGTCCCCTACGATGTCGAGATAGTTCCATTTCAAACACACCCTGGAATATACTTCGAAGATGTGGGACAGGCAAATTTGATTTCAAGCTCATGGAAGACAATTGTTTTCTTTAATTTGACGAACTATTGGCAGGAATACGAAGCATACAAGGAAATTGTTTCAAAAATGGAGAGAGTATGTTCGTCATCGGGAATGGAGGAACTAGATTCTATTAAGTGCGAAGGAATACTGAACCAATTTGAATATCAACTTCAACAAATAGAGCTCAACAATGAAATTCTCTTACACGCAAACTACGATTCATTAAAAAGGCAAAGACGATCACCATTTGACTTTATTGGAACAGTCACTAATGAATTGTTCGGAATACTTGATCAAAGATTTGCTGAGAAATATGAGCAAACAATAGAAGCTGTTCAAGAAAATGAAAAACACTTGCTACAACTCATGAAAAATCAAACAACTATTGTTGATTCCACGGTCAATATTTTCAAGAAAGAACAATCGAAAAATTCTAATCAAATTATGTTACTAAGTTCTATTGTCACGAATTTGGAAAACGAAACAAGTAAATTCGAGTACATGGAGAGATTTTCAGCAACTGCTCTTAACGGGATACTTATTATGATCAATTATAAAGCAACCCAGAGCATATTGCTTGATATTCTGCTATCAACGCATGCTGGAAGAATACACCCTCTTATCCTTTCAGTCCGACAATTCAAAAATGAGTTGACTAAGATTCATGAGAATATCCCTAAGTCTTTAATGATTCCTGGCGAAAGACATCACGAGTCCATACTGCAGCTGTATAAAATTGTAAGCCCAAGAGCTAGAGTGACGAACAACAATATCATAATTGAGATCAGTCTCCCGTTGTTGTATAATGAAGAATTCAAGCTATACAAAGTATTGTCAGTTCCAACAAATCACAATGAACGCTTTACACGAATTGTTCCATCATCGGACTATTTAATGGTAAACTTACAAGGCAACCATGTTTATCCAATCAACAAAGATGAATTCCTACTTTGTAAAATAAGGCCTTCCGACATCTTCTGGTGCCCACTTCAGCATCCTCTGTATACAACCGGAGCGTCAACTAGTGTTTGTGAAACAAACATTATACAACACAAGAAAATTATGGACTCATGCACGATTGAGGACATATCACCAAGGCTGTACTGGATTGAGATGCATCAACCAAACGCATGGATATACAGCACTCCAAATTCAACCACAGTTAATATTAACTGTGATTACAATACTGAGCCCTTTACACTGCGAGGGAGTGGGCTGATTAAGCTACCAGCAAAATGTATAATTCATGACCAAACCACGACAATTGTTGGAAAGCAAACAATGTCAAGCCGACTAAAATCATCATTTCTACCGTCATTCAATCTTTCTGAGACGTTAACTTCGTTTAACTTCAAAAGAGAGAAACAGTCGATGCTGCCATCAAACACTTCAATAGAGTTTGCTACATTGGAAAATGCAATAAACCTTCAAAAAAATCAGGAATATATATTGAATGAATTCAGTACCCATCGAGTTCACCAATATTCACTGTTTGAAGTGACTGGCTGTCTTACTATAATTGTTATCGTAGCTGTTATCATCTTCATCATCTTTCGAAAAAGAGATCAGCCACTTGCACCACCAACCATCACCACTATTCCAATGCGAAGTCTCAACAAGACGAAGTCTCAACAACGACGTAACACACAAACATCCTTTGACGACATCGACTTCTGTGTATCTTCATTTTGAGGGGCCCAGCATGTTGTGACAACAAATGCAAACGACCGAATTCTACACTACAAACCAAGTAAACAACAGCAGGTGAATGACCAACAGGTTAATGAACGTCACCACCAGTTGGCGAATAAATATGACACCTCCTGCAACTATCAGCGTTCTCATGCTCGGAGCCGTTGCAGTGCTTTGCATTGTATTGCTTGCATTGCATTTCTTTCCATTTCAATTATGTATATATTGTTTGTCTGTATCTCGAATTATTTATTGCCTAGTTAGCAGTTAAGTTGTATAAATATCTTGAATAGGAAATAAATAATTCACTTGCTAGTAAACCAGCGAGCCAAAAGACATTTAAGTTTTCTCTTCATTGACTTCCTCCCACCAGCGGCAAGGAGTTAATTAACAACTTATTCTGTCAACTATTCATGGTCCTTCGAGGAAATGAACAAGAAAGCGTAACCAGGGCTCAAACATTGGTTAGTGAAAAGCGTAGCCAGGGCTTCAAACATTGGCTAGTAAAAAGTGAGCGAATAAGCGTAACCAGGGCTTAGACATTGGTTAGTGAAAAGCGTAGCCAAGGCTTCAAACATTGGCTAGTGAAAAGTGAGCAAATAAGCGTAACCAGGGCTTAGACATTGGTTAGTGAAAAGCGTAGCCAGGGCTTCAAACATTGGCTAGTGAAAAGTAAAGTTACAAAAACAACGCAATCAAAGTACGAAAAAACTACTGTCGCTATCTATAAGATTATCTACAATATAGAACAAGACAATTCAAACAAAAAACTAAGATGTTGGACGAAACAGATGTGTTTATTATAAGCTCGAAGCAAAAGGCCTTGAGAGAAGAAATCGAAAAGCAATGTCGAAACTTCGGCAAGGATAGTGCCTCCAGAAAAACACAGAAATACAAAGAAGAAAGGCTAGAACGCCTCGAAAAATGTTGGTCTGAATTTCACGCAAACCATATTCAAATAGTTCCCTTTGTAAAATTTGATACACCCTACATACAAAGGGATACGTACAACAGAGTAAAATCATTGTACGAAAGTTTCAAACGAGAATTGGAAAATATAGATATAAGTGTCGCACAAGCTTCGAAGGAAATGGAAAAGCCTGAAGTCCCTCACGATGCTCCCACTGCAGAAACTTCAAAGAACATCGCACAAGCTTCGAAGGAAATGGAAAGGCCTGAAGTCCCTCAAGATGCTCCCACTGCAGAAACTTCAAAGAACATCGCACAAGCTTCGAAGGAAATGGAAAGGCCTAAAGTCCCTCAAGATGCTACCACTGCAGAAACTTCAAAGAAAATTGAAAAGACATCTAATGCTTCTTCTGCCTACAAAGCCGACACCGCAAAGCCGGACAAGAATTCAACTACCGTACAAGGTCAGCGGTTGACAAAGTTAAAGCTGAGGATAACGGCCATTATCGAGAACATAGAAGAATTTGAACAAACATTCGATGAATATTCCAAGGACATTTACGACTTTCAACAAAAAATACTGCTGGAGCAGTTGTGAACATTCACTCAATTACATGAAGACTTCATCTGCAATTCATCTGAAGAAGACCTTGAGAAACCTTATGTAACGAATAAGGAATATAAAAATGTCAAACAAGAGGTCAACAGATTTCTCAATACAATGGCATCAAAACTCTCCAGTAGTAACAACAAGCCGAAGGCAAAACACATACAAGCAACTTTTTTGCCCAAGAAAACGGAGAAAAGTGCTTTAACCCGCCATTGGTGACGTCAATTTGACTTTCATCGTTGGTAATGCCGCGCCGGCCGGTCCCACGCACCGGGGTTCTCTACAAAATTTTTTTTTTTTCAGTTCGAGTTATTAATAAATAATTTTTTTTTTAATATTTATGCTCCTTGATAGTAAAACAAAGATATTTTATCAACATAAGCCATTTTATTTCATTATTAATAATTTAAAAAAAAATTATTTATAGCATTAAGAATCACAATGTCTCTGGACATGCATTTTTTCAAATTAAGAAAAAAACAGAAAACCACATATTCTCCTTAAAAAGTTTAGTCTATTAGTCTTTTGACATTATAAACTTTCATTAAAAAACAAAAACTGATGTCCTTTCAAATGAAAAATAAGAAAAATAACATCTCCAAAAATGATATTCTTCAGCCAAACAGTATCTGCAACAGAGTACTACATGTTGTGACGTGTTTTTAATTTCCCAGCCGAGGTACTACTCACGGCTAGCCAGGGTATAGTGAAGAAAAACACTAAAACTTCACAAGGTCAGAAACTCTCTTTTATTTGAACTCTCTATATTTATTATTATAATTGACAAAGATTAATTGAAATGTTTAGTAATTGGCTGCTCTATAGGGCAGGCTTATCGGCTCCTGGATTGCGTGCTGGGGTCTTACCAGCTTCTAGTTCTTCGGACGGGGAACGACAGCTACGGTCGGCGTACTCCTGGACTCGTAACGGCTAGGAGAATAAAAAGGATTAATAGTTGACAAAATATGCAGTTAATGCCTTTAGCGGCACGATCCCGTGCGGCACATTCACCCTATAGTTAGCCGCAGGTAAGTCGAAGCGCGTAGGCGTCCGAAGACCCTAGCAGGTGGAAACGGCAGGCGTCAGAAGACCCTGGTAGGTGGAAACGGCAGGCGTCAAAAGGACCCTGGTAGGTGGAAACGGCAGGCGTCCAAAAGACCCTGGTAGGTGGAATCGGTAGGCGTCAAAAAGACCCTAGTAGGTGGAAACGGCAGGCGTCAAAAGACCCTGGTAGGTGGAAGTGGCAGGCGTCAAAAGACCCTGGTAGGTGGAAACGGCAGGCGTCAAAAAGACCCTGGTAGGTGGAAACGGTAGGCGTCAAAAGACCCTAGTAGGTGGAAACGGCAGGCGTCAAAAGACCCTGGTAGGTGGAAACGGTAGGCGTCAAAAATACCATAGTAGGTGGAAACGGCAGGCGTCAAAAGACCCTGGTAGGTGGAAACGGTAGGCGTCAAAAAGACCCTAGTAGGTGGAAACGGCAGGCGTCAAAAGACCCTGGTAGGTGGAAACGGCAGGCGTCAAAAGACCCTGGTAGGTAAAAACGGTAGGCGTCAAAAAGACCCTAGTAGGTGGAAACGGCAGGCGTCAAAAGACCCTGGTAGGTGGAAACGGCAGGCGTCAAAAGACCCTGGTAGGTGGAAACGGTAGGCGTCAAAAAGACCCTAGTAGGTGGAAGCGGCAGGCGTCAAAAGACCCTGGTAGGTGGAAACGGCAGGCGTCAAAAGACCCTGGTAGGTGGAAACGGTAGGCGTCAAAAGACCCTAGTAGGTGGAAACGGCAGGCGTCAAAAGACCCTGGTAGGTGGAAACGGCAGGCGTCAAAAAGACCCTGGTAGGTAAGGCTCAACAGGCAATTGCTCTGGGGGATACACAGGCATTAGTCTTTGCCCCTGGTGGCACAATACTTAATAAATTTATTTTATTTGAAAAAAAAATTTACTCAAACCACGTCTTTAACATCTATTTTTTTACCTTTCTAGGAGGGACTACACCATTTGAATGGTGCCGGCGAACTGAACTTTTCTGGCGCTGAGCTGCTCCTTTTATACCCGCAGCTCAGGGTAGTGCCGTGCGCAAATCCATATAAACTAATGGGATAGCCACCATTCCCATGTAATTCCTATATCTCATTATGTTTGCACTGTATCTTACCATTATATTTGGCTATACGCCATATCCATACCACACACCGTATTTATCCTCTGCCCAATATATTTGACTATACGCCATAGTCATAGCATACTTGAAATCCACCATCGAGCTCTGCTGACGGTCGTGCTGTTCACTGCTTGTGCATGGGGAGTTGGTATTTTGGTGGTGCATATGGTACCTTTCGATATGCACCATAAAGAGTACCGGGGTAGACTTTCCCCATGCATGGTAGAATACGACATTATGTTAGCTGGTAGCATAAGCTTTCCCCATATTATTAGCTTTGGGTGCCTTTGCTATATAACTAATTCCGGTTAGTGTATGGGATAAGCACGGGGATATTTTCCGGTTCGTGCATTGGGTAAGCGACTCTCTACTTCTGACCACTAGATGACGCGTTGGGGAGATGGATTTGAAAGCATGTAACGAACTTTTCCTAATGCTTCGTTACAATGTTGAAGGAACAAATATTTTCGACATTTATGACAAAAGTACTTGGTCTTCCTATTTTTCTTCCATCCCCACTCAAAGCACCGGCCATTTCTTGAAGGACCAACAGTCCCAGGTTCATCATCCAACTTTAAAATCTCTGATAGTCTTTGTCTCACAGACCGTGGTTTCTTAACTTACATACTTGGTGACACAAGTCTCACGCACCGGGTTAGTACCAAAATTACAAAACGTGTGAGGCGCTTATGTAAGCTTGAGTAAGCTGATGATAGGTGATGCGTAATGCGGCAGCTACTCGAAACGCTTCTGTGAGCTGGTGTAAGCTGATGATAGGTGATGCGTAATGCGGCAGCTACTCGAAACTACAGCAAAAATGGATGACGGCGGGCGGATAAAGTTATTTAAGTTTTTAATGACACCCGGTCTCACAGACACATAGGACACCAATGGCGGGTTAAGCACTTTTTGTTCTAAGCGAAGAAAACAATATTTTTGTTATTGATAAGTTTTTAGAATGCAACAATGTGAGCGCTACAGCATGGGCAAGGTATTGAAACAGCTCTAACACCAACTTCACCTGAAAACTGTCAAATAATAATTACTCACGAAATGAATAAGACTTGGAAATAAATGACAAGTAACAAATTAAGCTGTATATTTTTATTGATATAGTTATTATTTGTGGAGCGCTGTGATCCACACCAGGTCCTGAGCAGGTTTGGCATTCAGGATGACACTCCTCACAGGTTTTCAATTAATAGGCTCTGGAATAAGCAAAAAAAAAAGCTTTAGAAACTGTCTCACAGAAATAAAACCTATCAAAACTTGCTTTGTAATGTTCACATGTCACAATGTCACAATCGGATCCGTTCAAGAGAAAGTTCTTGCACTCCAAACATTGATCAAATCCAACACGCCAGCATCTAAGATCCTTACATTGATCGGAACATGTCATTTGATCATTTTCTGTAAATCGAAATGGAATATCAGATCTTTTTCACTTTAGGGTGAAAAGGCTGCTCTAACTTACCACATTCAGTTTCTTTCCGATTCTTCGCTATAACAGCACAGTGATCGAGGGAACCATTGCCCCAAGCAATACATTTTACAAAACACATTCTTTCCTTCCATTGAATAAGCTCCAGAGTTGATCCGTTTCAGATTCGAACTCCAGGCCAGCGATTACACCACACAGAGTAGTTCTTGTGTATTGATTGGTTGCCCGTGAAGATTGTTTGAGAATCCGAATGGATCCTTCGATAACTGTACAACCTTTGAACAGGTCTCTTTTCTCAGACAAGTTTTGGGACATGGTCCATTGCAAGGCACACACTCTACATTCTTGGCCATCTTCGTCGAGGGACAAACGCGAACACAGCTTCCATTGTCATTCAAGAGATGTTCTGGGCAGTCGTTGACACACGCAAATAATTATACATAGGTCTTTGGGAAAAAAAGGTCAGTACATTTGGAATAAGAAAGCCAGAGACCGGATAAACTTACCTTGGAAAAACATCATTCTTGACATCGACGTGACTGATTAAAACATATGGTATGTACGAAAGTACATTGGTTATAATGAATTTTAAACTAAAACAATTAATCGAACACTACTTTAAAATATATTCCACAACAAATGTCAAAATTTAAAAATATAAGCAAAATGATAGAATTTGATCGCTATGACCTCTAAACATAAAGTTATATATAAAAAATATAAACGGATTGTTCAAGAAACTAAATTTAATTTAGTTAAATTTATTTACACTTAGTACAAGCAAAACTTAAATCCAAAGTACAAATAAAACTTCAATCTAAAATAAAAATATATTCAAAAGCAAAATGAAATTTTTTTTTTTTAATTCGTTTTTATTTTTTTTTGTTGTCACTTATAACTACTTACTTGCTAACAAAAATGTTTAACTTGCTTACATAATAACTTAATTAACTTACTGAGCCTAGGCGGGTACTCTAAATTACACAATAACTTAATTCTAATGCCTTTCGGCCTAAAGATACCGTATATATTTCAAACTATAACTACTATGTACTATACAGGGTGATTCGCATAAGGTGTGACAAAAAGATAGGGTGTGTAGGTTGGACCTAGACAAGCAAAAAATCGTATGGGAGGGGGGGGGTCCATTTTCCCCCGTTTAGGCGGGAGGGGCCATTTAAGAAAAAAAACACTAAAAATGGAAAAAATATTATTTAAAAATAACGGTAATACCTACAGAGTCGTGCTATAGTATTTTGAAAAGCTAAAAACCTATACATTAAATAAAATTTAAAAATAAGTTGTTCATTTGAATAGTTTTTGAAATATTAATTTTCAAAGTCAAAATTTTGAAAAAAAACATAATTTTTTTATTTGTGAATTTTATAAAACTAAATTAAGAAATGTCTGGTCGTTAGTCGTGGTAAAGATGGAAAAGTGAAGGGAAAGGCAAAGTCCCACTCAAATCGTACAGGCTAAAAGTTTCCTGTTGGTCGTATCCATCGTTAGCTCCGTAAGGGAAACTACGCTGAACGCGTAGGAGTCTCAGTGCTGCTGCTATGAAGTATTTGGCTTCTGAAGTGTTGAAATTGGCAAAACACATACAAGCAACTTTTTTGCCCAAGAAAACGGAGAAAAGTGCTTTAACCCGCCATTGGTGACGTCAATTTGACTTTCATCGTTGGTAATGCCGCGCCGGCCGGTCCCACGCACCGGGGTTCTCTACAAAATTTTTTTTTCAGTTCGAGTTATTAATAAATAATTTTTTTTTTAATATTTTTGCTCTTTGATAGTAAAACAAAGATATTTTATCAACATAAGCCATTTTATTTCATTATTAATAATTTAAAAAAAAATTATTTATAGTATTAAAAATCTCAATGTCTCTGGACATGCATTTTTTCAAATTAAGAAAAAAACAAAAAACCACATATTCTCCTTAAAAAGTTTAGTCTATTAGTATTTTGACATTATAAACTTTCATTAAAAAACAAAATAACCTGTAGTTTTTGAGAAAACCAAAAATTACAAAAACGACTTTTCAAAATAATTTTTTTTTCAAGTTTTTTTTTCGTTATTGGATTCTTAAGTGATTCTTAAGTGAAAAAAAGTAAAGAGAAAATTCATCCTTAATTTCTTAAATTCACTTAAGAATCCAAAAACGAAAAAAAAACTTTAAGAAAAAATTTTTTTTGAAAAGTCGTTTTTGTAATTTTTGGTTTTCTCAAAAACTACAGGTTATTTTGGCATCCGGTTTTTTGTGTTTGATCAAAAATAAGTAAGAGCATTGAAAATAAGCCAGAAAAATACTACTTAATAAAGTAAAATTTTGAAAAAAAATGGTTTGAAGAAAAAAAATTATGTTTTTTTTTTCAAAATTTTGACTTTGAAAATTAATATTTCAAAAACTATTCAAATGAACAACTTATTTTTAAATTTTATTTAATGTATAGGTTTTTAGCTTTTCAAAATACTATAGCAAGACTCTGTAGGTATTACCGTTATTTTTAAATAATATTTTTTCCATTTTTAGTGATTTTTTTCTTAAATGGCCCCTCCCGCCTAAACGGGGGAAAATGGACCCCCCCTCCCATACGATTTTTTGCTTGTCTAAGTCCAACCTACACAACCTATCTTTTTGTCACACCTTATGCGAATCACCCTGTATACAGGGTGTCCCGTAATTCGTTTTACATACTTTGGGATATTATTCTTGGTCATATTCTAAGAAAAAAATTGTTCTACAGTTAAGTCCGTTTCTCAAGTTTGACATCACTTTTTGACAATTTAAAAAAAGGCTAACTTTGGTGTACCCTGACCTTTGTTAAATTCTATATCTCTGTCGAAACTGATGATAGAAACCTAGTCTTAGACTCAATTTTTTGTAGAAATAACAACCTTTAAGACTGCATTTAAATTAGGCTTCCATAGGTTTAGGGTTGCCAGATTTTCAATTTTAAGTGGTTTTCAAATTTTCTTCCCAAAACAAAGTTTTGACTTTGAGGTCATTTTTTTGGAGAAAAAGCCTGGTAAACATAGAGTCTCTTTTTTTTTACAGATAAACGAAACAATAATAAAGAAAATACTCAGCTTTAAGTGAGCTCAGAAACCCATACATTTTATGATACTTGGAAAAATACAAAATGGGAAAAATAAAAAAAAAAATAAAAAAAAGTTTTTGCTTTGAGGTTTGTTTGAATAAAACAATAATATGATCACTTTTAGTAGTTTTTTATGTATTTAATACAAATACAATTATAACAAGTGCTCAAAGCGCCCTCCTTCGTTTTGAATCCATTCCAGAGCCCGTTTTTGGATTTCATTGTGGATGTTTGCTTTAAATTTGGGGTATGAATGTTCAATAGGTAAATAAGTCGTATAAAAGAATAAGAAAACAAATTTGTTCATTAGTTTGTCAAATTAAGTCACGATTGCAGTTTGATCAGAGAGTTTTTTGAAATGCTTTCATTTACGAGAGAAGAATACGCAGACATTTTTTTTCTTATATGAGTTTTTAAATGGAAATTGAAGAAAAGCACAACAAAGGATACCAGGAACTTTATACTAGCTGAAAATCTGGCAACCCTTAGCCTATAGGAGTCAAATTTAAATACAGTTTCAAAGATTACAAGACTACAAGTAAGACAAGAGTTATCGACAGCAAACACCCACAATGAAATCCAAAAACGGGCTCTGGCATTGATTCAAAACGAAGGATGGGGCTTTGAGCACTTGTTATAATTGTATTTGTATTAAATACATAAAAAAACTACTAAAAGTGATCATATTATTGTTTTATTCAAACAAACCTCAAAGCAAAAACTTTTTTTTATTTTTTTTTTAATTTTTCCCGTTTTGTATTTTTCCAAGTATCATAAAATGTATGGGTTTTTGAGTTCACTTAATGCTGAGTTTTTTCATTATTATTGTTTTGTTCATCTGTAAAAAATAAAGAAACTCTATGTTTATCAGGCCTTTTCTCCAAAAAAATGACCTCAAAGTCAAAACTTTGTTTTGGGAAGAAAATTTGAACACCACTTAAAATTGAAAATCTGGCAACCCTAAACCTATGGAAGCCTAATTTAAATGCAATCTTGAAGGTTGTTATTTCTACAAAAAATTGAGTCTAAGATTAGGTTCCTATCAACAGTTTCGACAGAGATATAGAATTTAACAAAGGTCAGGGTACACCAAAGTTAGCCTTTTTTTAAATTGTCAAAAAGTGATGTCAAACTTGAGAAACGGACTTAACTGTAGAACAATTTTTTTGTTAGAATATGACCAAGAATCATATCATAAAGTATTTAAAACGAATTACGGGACACCCTGTATACATATATACTAAATTTCAAACTATAACCCCAAGAAAACTTTAAAAACTTAGTTTTTCAGTTTTTCAGTTTTTTTTTTTTGGTTTTTCTTAAAACTACTTACAACTAATTAAAACTATTTAAAACTAACTAAAACCAATTAAAACTACTTAAAACAAGAGCAGCCACAGTAGCTTTTTTAAAAAATTTTTTTTTTGGATTTTTGTTTGTATTTTTTCTATGTTTTTGGATTTTCAACGCCGCTTTTAATTTAATTTTTTTTTTTTTTTTTGATTTTATTAATTTTTTACAATTTTTTTTTTTTTGGTTTTCGATGCCGCTTTACTTTTATAATTTTTTTTTTTTTTTTTATTATTTTTTTTTGGTTTTAAAATTTTTTTAGTTGCCACTGTGCCTAACCTAAGTCTTACACTCTAATCCTTTGCAAGCCAGCCATTGGCGACTCGCTACCAGTAACATTTTCAATATGTTGCTCAGACAACCACCAGAATAGTTTTGACGTTTTAATAACGTCCCGTCGATCGCGATCTGAAACCGCCCTACTGAACCGGAGGAGCTCTTCAACTTCTCCGCCCACTGCGGCGACGTCACGGTTGTAAAGGAGCCGTCGTAAACAAAGCAAAGCAAAATCAAATTCGGAGGGTTCAATTCATTGCGAGTAGGTAGCAAGAGATTTACGGAGGGTTGATTTTGAGGTATGGAAATCCAACAGATTAAGTGAACCATTGACATTACGCAACATACGTGACATAGGGTTGTAGAAACTATAGTTCGTGCGGCGATAGGGAATTTGGAAAGGGGGAAGATTCCGTGAATTCACATTAAAAGATATTGAACTCAATAGCGACGGACAATCAATGTTTCCACTCAAAAGATCTTGAACAAATACGATATCTGAGATCTCGCGTCTCCTTTGAAGAGACTGAAGATCAATAAGTTGCAGACCATCAGCATATGGAGGCAAGTGGTATTTATCTTCCCAGGGAAGTTTGCGTAGAGCGTAAAGGAGAAATCTACGTTGGACAGCTTCGAGGCGTTAAGCTTGTGTTATTTGATAAGGTGACCACACTAGAGAGGCATATTCAAGAATTGGCCTAACTATAGTAACGTACAGGGATTTGAGAATATACGGATCGAAAAATTCTTTCGACCAACGTTTTATAAAGCCGAGCATGCTGTTTGCTTTTTTTATAACACGTTTAATGGGGGAGTGAAAGTTGAGCTATTTATTACAAATGACACCTAAGTCACGAGCATAAAAACAACGTGTATTGGTTCACCTTGTAGATAAAAGCACCGAGGGGTGGGGGTAGACGTTTGCGGGAAAAAGTTATAGCGTGGCATTTACTAACGTTGAGTTCTATTTTATATTTGTGACGCCAAACTGAGAAAGTGTCTAGATTATCTTGTAAGATACAAGAATCAACGGGGGATATAATGCTTCTAAATATTTTTATATCATCCGCGTATATCAAAACGTTACAATTATGGATTTTGACAGCATCATTAATCGCTAAAATAAAAAATAGTGGGCCAAGATGGCTGCCTTGAGGGATACCAGAAGGTGCTATGAAGGGATCAGAGAGAGATGATCTGAAGCATATTACATATTTTCTTTGAGTTAAATAGTAATAATTATTATTTAATAATTAAACAAATAGATTTATTAATAATAATAAATCTAACCCAAGAAATAAAAAGTGGGGTTAAGCCTAGGATTTTTAGTTTGAAAAGGATGATTTTATGTGACATTTGATCGAATGCTTTATTAAAATCAGTAACAATAACATCGACTTCATTTCCATTTTCTAAGGTAAGGTTTCTGACAAAAGAGAGTAATGTTGAAAGAGTAAGACGTGTGTTAAATCCGTCCAGTAAAAGTGAGCTCTAATTGTGTGAATCCATCATATTAAACTCTCAATTCTTTTCTGTGCAATAGTTTTCGATCACTAAAGAAGTTCGTAGCTCAGTTTGTGACTTTAAATCACTGAAAACTTAGTTTCAAACAAATTTTCATCGTCAACTTGTGAAATCCTAAGGCTGTTTTCTGACACAAAAAAAAAGAAAAGTCGACCACAGTTCCTCTCATCTTAGTCTACATGCCTGCAAGTATAATACAGACAAGAGCTGCATCAAAGATAAAAAGAATGACTTCCCCTACGTCTCAACTTCCTCCTCTGGCATCCACTGTTTATGCCCCCCTTACAGCCGAGGTTCTGGCAGAGGACTTATCCAAGCAATCGGAGTCTATACACCTCAATTTTGCAAAGAAAATTTCTTCACTGAGAAATGATTTTCTCCTCAAGATTGAAGCTATTTCTTCTAACTGGTGTCGGCAATTTGAAGAATTAAATAAAACTGTCCTCAACATAATTGAACATGTCAATCAGCTTGAAGAAAATATCAAAAAAGATGCCCTACACCAACCTGCGGAAATAACAACAATGCACTGCTCTGCAAAAAAAAGAGATCTCATGTGATGCAATACTCTTTGGTATACCTGTGGAGGTCCAACCTTACTCAATCAAGTACAATTCAGACTAAACTTGTATATTTATTTAAAATCATGTTAAAGTCAACTACAATTTGTCATTATATAAACTAATACATCGACATAAAGATTTGGTATATATAGAGAGTACTGCATTGGATGATATTTCCCTTATAATCGATTTGTAGGTACAGGGTATTCCATAGTACTTCCCTCCAATAGTTGTATTCATTCAACTGTGATTTATTCGAAATTTAACTTTTCTTCCATATCGGGTTGTGTAATCTAGCTTATTGTCGTCTTGCCTTGTCTCCTGTTGCTGTTTCTGTTGCTTGCTTCCATCTTCCATATTCGCTTCATAACCAAAAGCTGCCTTTAATTTATCGAGCGAGACATTGATTTTCTTTCCGTTCCTCATTACTGTGTAATACTTTGCTGTTCGGTTGGTTACAGCGAAGGGTCCGTTATACGGCGGGTGAAGTGGTGGTTTTACTGCATCGTTGCGTATGAATACATGAGTCACCTCTGGAAGGTCTTTCTCTATAAAGAAATGTTTGGTTGAATGATTTGATGTTTCATTAAACTTTTTTGTTGACATAGAAAGTCGTAAAGATTTCAAAAAATCTGATTGGTTTTCGTTTTGTTTTTCAATATTGACAAAGCTACCTGGAATCGAAAGATTTGTACCGAAAAGCATTTCTGCCACGCTTGCCTTTAGATCCTCTTTGTACACTGTACGTAGTCCTAAAAGAATAGTTGGGAGAACATCGACTCAGTTGGTGGAAGTGTGACACTTTATAGCTGCTTTAAGCGTACGGTGCCATCGCTCGACGAGACCATTGGACTCTGGGTGATAGGGTGTTGTTCTCAAGTGTTTTATTCCCATAGTTCTTGATAATTCGTTGAAGAGTTCACTCTCGAACTGTCTTCCTTGGTCTGTCGTTATTCGTTCGGGGACACCGTATCGGCAAATCCAATTGCTGAAGAGTGCTCGGCAAATCGTCTCTGCCCTTATATCTTCAATCGGAACAACCTCTGGCCATCTCAAAAACCTGTCTATCATCGTAAGACAATAACGGAAGCTTCTTGACGGTGGGAGGGGGTCAACGATGTCGATGTTTATGTGCTGGAAACGACTATCTATTTTATTGTACGTACCTGTTGGTGTCACATTATGTCGAAGAACTTTAATTCTTTGACAAGCTAGGCAAGATTTGGACCACAATCTGCATTCCTTCGACATGTGTGGCCATACAAATCGATTGCTTACCATTTTTGTTGTCGTTCGGACTCCAGGGTGTGCCAGGTTGTGTACGCTGTTAAACGCTGCACGCTGTAATTCCGGTGTTATGTATGGACGAATGTTTTTCGTTGATGTGTCGCAATAGATAGTTATGTTGTTATATCTGGGAACTGGGAACTTTTTAAGCAGCGGAGACGTTGATTTGTCATGTATTAGTCGCTTCAATTCTTTGTCCGATTTTTTAAGCTTAGACAGTAGACTGTAATCAATGGTTTTGGTTGCTGCGATGATTTCAATTCGTGAGAGTGTGTCAGCGGTGATGTTTTCACTTCCCGGCAAATAGCGCACATCGGTTGTAATCTAACTTATGTACTCCAGCTGTCTTCATAGTCACTGCGACGCTTTTTCGGATCTCTGGGCAAAAACATAAATAAGTGGCTTATGATCTGTTAATATAACAAAATTGCGAGCTTCAAGCATGTGTTGAAAGTACTTTACCCCAGAGTATGCAGCCAGAAGTTCGCGATCGTAGGTACTGTACTTGCGTTGCGATGGTGAGAGCTTACGCGAAAAAAATCCTAATGGAAGCCATGATTTTCCTTCGAGTTGATGGAGCACAGCGCCAATGGCGAAATCTGATGCGTCGACCACTAATGTGGTTATCTGTTTTTGGATGAAACAAAATGGTTGCTTCAGATAATGACCTCTTGCAATTTTCAAATGCAACTGAGGTGTCATTTGTCCATTCAATGTATGTTCGGTCGTTCTTTTTGTTGCCTTTAATCAATGTTTGGAGAGCCATTTGCGATTCGATAGCGTTTGGTATAAAGCGACGATAAAAATTAACCATGGCGAGGAATCGGCGAAGTTCACACACTTGTTTGGGACGAGGAAAATTTTTGATTGCGATAACCTTTTCTGTTAATGGACTAATTCCTTCCGTGCTGATAGTGTGGCCAAGGAATTTTACTTTTGGCTGTCCGAATTGACACTTGTCGACGTTTATGACGAGTCCGTGCTGTTGGAGGCGTTCGAAAACTTGTCGAAGATGATATTTGTGCTCTTCCTCGTTGTGTGATGCGATGAGAAGGTCATCAATATAAGCACGTGCGAATGGGAGATCTCGTAGCATGTCGTCGACAAGATTGTCCAGCGTTGCGAAGACCGAAGGGCATTTGAGAAAATTCGTATAGCCCAAAAGGCGTGATGAAAGCAGTCTTTTCTATGTCACAGGGCTCGATTGGTATCTGGTGGTATGCTCGTTGCAAATCCAGTGTGGAGAATATTTTTTGACCATCTGAAAAATATGTGAAGTCACGGACGTGTGGTACCGGATATCTGTCAGGAACTGTGATTGCGTTTAGAGCTCGATAGTCGCCACATGGTCGCCATTCTCCATTTTTGTTTTGAACCATGTGTAAAGGGCTAGCCCATGGGCTTTTCGAAGGGCGACATATGCCTTGCTGCATCATTTGCTCGAACTCAGCTTTCGCAATTTGCAACATCTTTGGACATAATCGTCTTGCATTGGAATGATACTGTGGAGTTTGCAATCTGTATTGGTGGAGGTCGAGCTATTTTCTTGAAATCTATATGAATAGAATAATAAGAATTATTGCACGAGATCCTACCACAATAAAATATATGCTTGTGATAATGAAATTAATGTTCCTACTTCCTACTTTGAAAGAATCTTTTTGCATTCATCAAAACATTCGGAGTTTGAGAAAAAATTTTAATAATTTACTAGTTCATATTCAGTCTCTTGAAAAGCTACCTTTAGTTATAGTGTTGAGTGAAATTTGGGTGTATGAAAACGAAATTGATTTGTATAGCATTGATGGGTACTCTTTGTACGCCAAATGCAATGAATCCTATCCTGCTGGCGGTATTGCAGTGTTCATAAAAAGTGAAGTTGATCACTCTAAAACTGACTTTGTAAGTGCAGACATCTTGCGAATGAATTTCTTATAACGGGTGATTTTTTAAGAGGTTAAGAACTTTTTTTAAAAAAAAAACACATAAAATTCGAAAAAATTAATGAAATATTTACTTGAATCGATAGTTTGAACCTTGCAATTTAATGTTTAAAGATAATTTCATGCAAATGTTGACCGCGGCTGCGTCTCAGGTAGCCCATCCGCTGAGTCCAATTTTGGCATACTCTTTCACACATATCGGCCGGTATCTCACGAATGAATGCATGGATGTTGGCTTCCAGTGCGTCAATCGAAGAGGGCTTGTCCCTATAGACATTAGCCTTGACATATCCCCACAAAAAATAGTCTAATGGTGTCAAATCGCACGATCTAGGCGGCCAATTGACCGGCCCGAAACGTAAAATTAACTGTTCACCAAACTCGCCTCGCAATTGCGCCATTGTTTCGCGTGCTGTGTGGCATGTGGCACCGTCTTGTTGAAACCACATATCATGCATGTCAAGAACTTCCATTTCGGGCAAAAAAAAGTTTGTTATCATCGCTCGGTAGCGTTCACCATTGACAGTAACGCTGCGATTCGCATCATCTTTGAAGAAATATGGCCCAATAATGCCGCCGGCCCATAAACCGCACCAAACAGTGACTTTTTCGGGATGCATTGATAGCTGTTGCAATGCTTCTGGGTGATCTTCACTCCAAATGCGGCAATTTTGCTTATTTACGTACCCATTTAACCAAAAATGATGAGGTCGAAAATGCCGACCATAAAATGGAAGCAGCGCGCGATGAACATTTCGAACCGAGCACGAATTTTGATAGTAAAATTCAATAATTTGCAAGCGTTGTTCATTTGTAAGACGATCCATGGTTAAATTGCAAACCAAACTGAAGCTGTTTGACAGTGACACAAGGTACTAAGCACACGTCAGCTGTCAAAACCAGTGTTGCCAAAACCAAACCAGCTAAGAAATCACCCGTTACAAACAAGATTGGTATGTACTTCTTTGCATTTATCGTTTGCAAAATTTTAGTAAAAATTACTTTATTGAGGAGTTTTATGATGTTTTGAATAGTACCAAGACCCCCAAAAAACAGTGAAAAGCATAGTTGATTTATTGCTTGGAGTTGATAAAAAACGTGAATTTACACCAGCTATAAAATTAAGTGAAAATAACTCGGTTGTGAAATTGAAACTAAACACCGGCTCGGATGCACTCGCAACCAAAATGCTTAAAAATTCAACAAAGTTAAAAGGCACGGGTTTCTATATTCAACGTGATCTCACGAAACGAATGCAACTCAAACGACGAATTTTGCTTGCATATAGACGCATTATCAAATTAAAACAACCGACTGCATCAGTTATGATAAAAAATAACAATTTATTGATTGGAAATGATGTATTTTATTTATCAAATAATAATATTCTAAAACATAACAACAATGATGGGGAACAGGTACTAGTGAAAATATTTGGAGATCTAAACTTCGCTGCTGTCAATCTGACATCCATGTCACATATTCACAATAGTCAACATACAGATGGTGCATTGAGAGCAGGGATTTCAGCTGTCTCGAGAAACGGAGTAAAAAGTAGTAGACAGAATTGATTGAAGGAAACCGTCAGCTCAAATAGTATTAGTTTTCAAAACATTTTAGCACATAATATATCCGGTCTTAGTAATAAATTATTATTTGCAGAATTTTTTAAATATGTTCAAAAATTTCAAATGTTTTTTTTATTCGAAACGCACGTAACGAAAGAAAATTATGATAAATTCACTTAATACTTTAATGGATACAAATTACATTGGGATTCAGCAACGCGTACAGCAAAGAAAGGACGTGCAAGCGGTGGAAATCTATTGGGAATAAAAATTTCACTTTTAGATACATATAATTTTATAGATGTTTGTGGAAATACCATTGTAAGGCTGGTGAAAGAAAAAAATATGTACATAGTACCATTTTACATCAATTGCAATAATTGGAACGAAGATGCTGAGCAACTAAATAACGTTCTATTTCAGCTCTCGAGCAAAAGTGTAATGGTAATCGGCGATCTTAATGCTAGGACAAGTAATATGCAGACTATCACATTTTCGCGAGAAAGGAACCTATCCTCAATTTATAACACCCGAACTTCTAAAGACACCGTATGTAACCAAAATGGAATGAATATACTTGATGTTTTGCAGTCGTATGATTTATTTTTTCTAAATGGATGTGTTGAAGGTGACAGAGAAGGACATTATACTTTTATTGGCGGACAAGGAAAATCTGTCATAGACTACTGTGTAGTAAATAACAACTGGACAGATATGATCACGAAGTTTGAAGTTCAGACGAAAACTCACTCCGATCACTTGCCATTAGTTGTAGAATGGACAAATAAATCCACCATCATACAAAAGGATCTAAATCTACTACCAAGATTGAATTGGAGAATTCAAGACATTAACATTTACCATCAAAATATATCTAATTTCCTTTCGGGTGTGTTGCCAAGCATTGAATCGGTTGAGGAAAACTTATCGAAAATTACAGCTTGCATTAGAAGCTCTGCCAAAGTATTATCACCTCTTGTACTGAATCGTAACAAGCAGAAATGGTTTGATAACGAATGCCTTAATGCACGTAAAAAGTCTTTCGCACTTCTACGCGCATGGAGAGAAACAGACTCGATCCTTCTGAAGAAGTGGTACACAGAGGCAAACATTGCTTACAAAAATATGTGTCGTCGTAAGAAAACTTATTTTGAAGAGCATCAAGCTGTAGAACTTTCAAATATAAAAAGCTCAAAAGAGTTTTGGAGTGTAGCAAAAGAGTTAAACGGATCCAAATTTTCAATAGGCACGAGTGTCTCTGCAGCTGAGCTTGCTTTACACTTCCAAAACCTTCTTCGAATTCAAGCAAATGCGATTTTCTTAACAGCAAAGCCCTTGATCTTAGACGATCTTCTGGACAGTGAAATATCCCTGAACGAATTAGAACAAGTTCTTAAAAAATCAAAAAATGGAAAAGCGCCAGGGGAAGATGGTATACCGTACGAGTTTCTTAAAAACGCATCCCGTGAGCTTCTTACACACATACAAAAATTATTTAATAAAATTCTTATGGAAGCAATTGTGCCGAACTCCTTTAAAAAATCAGTGATTTTTCCAATACACAAGAAAGGAGCATTAGATAGAGTAGAGAACTATCGTGGAGTTTCATTCATGAATGTTATTGCCAAGCTTTTCTGTGCGATCTTAGCATCTAGACTGGAAAAATGGAACGAAGAAAATGATGTTTTAACCGAACTTCAGGCAGGATTCCGAAAAGGCTACTCCACAATAGATCATATATATACTTTATCAGCGATAATCAAAGCCTTCCAAGCCCGGAAGAAAAAGGTCTATGCGCTTTTTATAGATTTTAAGGCTGCTTTCGATTTGGTTAATAGAAACACTCTCTTGTATAAGCTCTCACAAATAGGACTCTCTACCAAATTTATTCGTGTCATCAAAGAAATGTATTGTGGGACCAATGCAACTGTTTGGGATGGTACAAATTTTTCAGATTGGTTTCAAACGAATAGTGGTGTTAAACAGGGATGTCCACTAAGTGGATTTTTATTTGCCCTATTCATCAATGACATTGTGGATGAACTACCTGGTGGACTCAGAATTGCAGGAAGCATTTTAAATGTTCTACTATACGCCGATGATCTTGTAGTCCTGTCCGAAACACCAGAAAACCTGCAGTTAATGATAAATCGTCTTGTTTCGTTCTGTGAAAAGTGGGGGCTTGTCATTAATACAGATAAATCAAAAATAATGATTTCCTCTACAAATAATCGAGGCTATTCAACACAAAACTACAATTGGATGCTGCGGCAGAATCGCCTAGAAGTCGTCAGAGAGTACAAATATTTAGGAGTAGTATTGAATTCAACATTGGATTTCAAGCGTCACATTGAGGAGAAAGTCAAAACAAGTCAAAAGCTAGTTAGCTCAACTTGGAAAAATATCTTTTCTAATAAAAACGTAAACCTTTCCACAAAGTTTAGAATATTTGATGCAGTGGTGAAGTCAACTTTGTGTTACGCTGCGCAGGTATGGGGTGCAGAAGAATTTGAGCTGGTGGAGAAACTGCAAAGAAATTTTATCAAAAAATTGTTCAATCTTCCACTAAGAACACCAAACTATGCTGTATATTTAGAAAGAGGATTACCAAAGCTACACACTTATACACTTAAGATATAAGCCGATTATATTTTAAAAGTCCTTGAATTGCCGAATACACGTCTCGTAAATAAAATGCTTAGATACGAAATAAGAAATAAAGATTGGTGGATGGTACAGTGGCAGAATCGTGGTGATGTTTTCGGTGAAAACATCGAAATAAATTCAGATAACCGAAGCTTATTAAAACATCAGTTGTATCGTACAATTCAAAAGTTTGAGGATACAGAAAGAGCTTTGTTAGAAATAGAAGCCCAACAGTCAGAGAGTAGAATCTTGTATTCACAGCTCAACTACAACATGAAGGAAACTAACTATTTTTGTGACTTACTAAGTTATAAGCAAATTTTACTAATATTCAAAGCCAGGTGTGAAGTCCTTGGACTTAATGGAGCCCTATACAATGGAAGCTACAATCAGTTTTGTACATTGTGCAATATGAAATCCAAAGAAGATTGCTTCCATATTATAGGAATTTGCCCAATCTATGCTACACAAAGACAAAATCATTTCGGAAAAAGATTTTTAACAATGCAGGAAGCTGTTTTTTACCTCAATGGAGACAATTGGAAAAATCTTTATTACTATCTTCAAAGTGTGTATGAATACCGAAGGTTACTAATAACAGAATTTGAATAACATATACAACTTAAAAAAATAATTAATTAATATATTGCCAACCGAGCTGACGGCAAAGCCATAGCTAACTAATTCATAAAACTATATTGTTAATTGTTAATTTTATGAACGATAATAAAATGAATTCTTACTTACCTACTACTACTAGTACCAAGAGTAAAAATCTAATAGTTTTGGGAGATATTAATATTGGTTTATTAAAAGACAATGATAATGACACTAGCAATTATATGCTTTTGATGTCTTCTTTTGGATTGAAGAGTGTAGTAAATGTTCCAACTCGTGTAACAAATACAAGCTCAAGTTGCATAGATCACATTCTTACACGTTTTAACAAAAACAACAAATCAACTTTTACAAGTGAAGTATATGATCTTAAGATAACTGATCATCATTTAAGTGCTTTAAATATTTTTGAAAATGATAACTCGCCACGGAGTCATGTGGAAAGGGCCAAATTTGCCATTGATTTCAGCTTATTGCGTATGAAACTGAGGTATGAGGCTTGGGATTCTGTTTATTGTATGAGTGATCCCTCTGAAGCTTATGAGCAGTTTTTTTTTTTTCAATTTTTAGCAGTCACATTGAAAATTCGAAGAATTATTTGAATCCCGTAAAACGTAAAAAAATTTTGAAACCTTGGATGACACCAAGACTGCTAAACCAAATAAAATTAAAAAATAGCATTGCTACTAAGTGTAAAAAGCATCCACTAAACTCTGGGGTCGAATTACCGCACACGTTATCGAGCAATTCGTGACTGGATTGTGTGTTTTTGGCATTGATTCTTCTGTTATCGATCAGTTTATTACCACAATTTGACATTCTTTCATCAGTATTTGAAAGAATTGAAGTCGATAAATGAACAACAAACTGACGTTGTGTAATAAAGATCGAATTTAGAAAGAAAAATTGCACTCACTCACTCGATCACTGATGCGGTAATTCTGCCCCAGGTCTAAAAAAATACTACGCTAAGCTTTGCAAACGAGTTAAGAGCTTAACTAATGAAACACGAGAATTATACTATACAAACCGTTTGAATCGTTTTAGGGGCAACGCTAAAAATGAATGGAGTGTTGTAAATTGTATTTTAGGAAAACAACCTAAGTCAAATGATATTTCAGGTATCTATATCAACAATGACATTACTTCTGACCCAATTTTAATCGCAAACAGTTTCAACAATTTTTTTGTTAGTGTAATCAAAACTGCAAAACCTTCTGTCCATCTGCACAATAATTGCAATTGCAATGTTGAAGGTGTTTTAAGAAATGAAGCGATTCAACCAAATAGTTTCCATTTTCAAGAATTTTCAACTGCAGAAATTCAAAAGCACATTTTAAACTTACCGAGAAAAGATTCTTGTACAGGCGATGGTATATCTGCGGTCATGTTAAAAAATATATCTTGAGAATATTTTGTGCTACATTTTTAACTTTAGTATTAATTCTGTAAAGTTTCCAAATTCTTTGAAAAGTGCGGAAGTTATTCCTCTCTTCAAAAAGGGAAACCGTAAAAATGTTGCTGATAATAGACCAATTTCATTGCTTCCTACTTTTTCTAAAATCTTTGAAAAATTAATTAAGAGAAGAATGATTTCATTTCTTGAAAAAATGAACTTTTTTTCTGATGACCAATTTGGTTTCAGATCAGGTAGATCAACAGTAGATGCAATCCTGAAAGTATGTTGTGATCTATACAAAGGGATAAACGATAGTCAAACTACAATGGCATTGTTCATTGACATGACAAAGGCGTTTGACCTAGTAGATCATGAAATACTTTTGGGAAAGCTTTACAACGCTGGTTTTAGGGGTTTTTTTTCATGATTGGTTGAAATCATATTTGGTCGACAGAGAACAAAGCGTCTTAGTCAACGGAACTTTTAGTGATGTATTAAAATTACAAAACGGAGTTCCTCAGGGTACTGTTTTGGGTCCAACCCTATATTTAATCTACATCAATTCGCTGTTTCACCAGAATTTTTCTGGGAGTCGTATAGCTTTCGCAGATGACATAGCTTTCACTTATGCTGAATCCTCATATTTTCAATGTTTTGCTAAAATAAATAAAGATTTGGAATTGCTAAGAGCTTGGTTAGATTGATTTATTAACCAAAAAACTAAAATTATGTATTCTAAGGGATCGCTTCCTTTGAATTTTGACGCTTTATTCCATGCAAGTGACTGCCAAAAGTTTGCTTTTCCTTTGCACATATGTGGTAGAAGTAATTTTGTGGAGCAAAACCAATGTTCGGCCAACTGTTTTCAAATTGAACGTGTAGACTCCTTTAAGTACTTAGCGGTTCTCATCGACTGCAACCTTAACTGGAAAGTTCATGCGCAGTCGATCAATAGCTACATGAACCTTATAACTCGAAAAATGTATTTGCTAAAGCCTTTCTGCTCAAAGAAAGTTTTAACAATGATCTACTACGGACTCACACAGTCGAAGTTGCAGTATGGTATAGTGTCTTGGGGAGGTACTTATATGAACACTTTTAAGCCACTTCTGATTGCACAAAAGCATATAATTCGTATAATTTGTAAAAAAAAATCGGCGTACTGGAAGCTGGCCTCTATTTCGTGAACTGGGAATACTACCTTTGCGGCATCTTTATGTTTTTAAAGTTTTGAAAGAATTTTTCCGAAAAAGTGGTAATATTCCATCAAGGAACTCCTCAATATATTGTTTACGTATCAATAATTTAGCACTTGTTGGTATTTTATTTCCACACAAAGCACATTTCATGAATTTTTACCTAACTACATCAAATATTATTTTTAATAATCTTCCCATTGAAATACGAACTACAAACAACTTTCATTCTTTCTTGAAAAAAAGCAGAGAGTGGCTTTTTACAAAGCACTTAATCCACATTGAATTGGTTTACAAAATTAGAACTTGAAATGCAAAAAGATTACTGCTATTGTAACTTATTTAATTTTTTGTTCTTTTAAGTGCTTTGATTGCTTCTTTATTTTTCTTTTTTCTTTTTTCATCTTTTTTTATTTTTTTTTTCCTCTTTGGAATTTATTACTGTTCTTCTTAAACAACAATAGTTTTTAAATTTTATCCTAACAATAGTTTAAAATAAATTTGTTAAAAAAAAGCATAAGAACAACTGAAAGTACCCCACGTCAGTTATTCTTCAAATATTGATAATAAACTTGGCGGCCATTCAACTCTAACTTTTTATGTTATCGAATGGTCAGGTTTTATTCTTTTTCTTCTTTTTCTTTTTTCTGAAAATCACAATTGTAACTAGCATGTAAGTGAAAAATGAATATTAAATAAATACTAATACTAATAATAGATATTAGTTATATTTAGTGAGCGCACCAATTATGGGACGATTAACCTCAGCGATGATAAATTTCCATTTAAAAATGCGACGAAGCCCAAGAGACAAAGTAATTATTTTTTCACCGTAGACTTTAATATTAGTACCATTCGCAGCATGCAAAAAACTTTGACAACTGTTCTGTCGTGTTGTTGCGTGGTTGGTGGAATAACGGATACGTCGGCACCGGTGTCGATAAAGTATTTTGTTTGTGTGGTAGGGTCAGTGATGAAGAGGCGGCAATTGGGTTGGCTGTTGTCACTTGCCGCATTGAGTGACAAACCCGCTAGTTTTCCCGTTTTTGTGATTGTTTGTTGAAAGAGCAAGGAGAACGACACTTTCTCGCTTTGACGCCATGCTTGTCGTGAAACCAGCAATACGATGTGTTATTGTTTCTGGAGTTTCCGCGATCAGGTTTTCCTCTATGTCGTGATAAAGAACGAGATGGACGATCATGATGACGAGCTATTGCTGACACGCTGCATCTGAGGTCTTCTATTTGTTTTGTTAAAAAGGCTATTTTGTTTTCTAATGAGGGAGCTTGTTGCGTACCTGCGGCAACGTTTGAATTCACTAACCATTCACTGAATTCACTCACTTCGGCGATTTTGTCAGCAAGAACAGCTTACTCTTGAAGTTTTTCGTTGCTTACCATTATGATGCTTTGAGTATGTTGAGGAAGTCTCTGAAGCCATAATGACTTGAGAAGTTCGTCGTTTATATTGTTGGCAGCCACGTCCCTCAATTCTCTTAACAGCGCAGATGGTTTTTTGTCGCCAAGTTCGATTTCTTGCAGCAGTTTACGAAGACGAATTTGTTCGGAGTCTGCGTATTGTGTTGCCAGTCTAGTTTTTAATATCTCATACAAGTTTTCCTTCGGTGGGTCGAGTATAATGTCGCTTACCTGTGCTAAAACACTACTCTCAATAGCTGCAACAACGGTGTGATATTTGGTAACATCGCTCTTAATTCCCGATGTGAAAAATTGAGACTCAACTTGTTTGAACCAGAGGTCTGGTCGCACCTTCCAAAACGCGGGAACTTTCGTTGAAATTTTAGATAATTCGCTGTTTGTCTCTTCCATCTTTGTCGCTTTCGAGGATGGTGTTGTTGCACTAGTTGCTCTGGTTTGTCCTCTTCTTTGTCTTCAGGCATTGAATATTCTTTGTGGCCATCACGTCGGGGTCACCAAATGTGGAGGTCCAACCTTACTCAATCAAGTACAATTCAGACCAGACTATATTTATTTAAAGTCATGTTAAAGTCAACTACAAATTTTCATTATATAAACTAATACATCGACATAAAGATTTCGTATATACACCATACAGCAGTGGCGTGGCGTGGATATTTTCAAATGGTAAGTCGAGAAAAATGAATCACCTACACAAATTAATAAGGAATAAATAGAAGGTACCTTAAATTCCTGACGTGGATTAATCGAAGCCAATTTTTTTATACTGTCACTTAGGTTAAAATTTATAATGAGCTTAAAGCATAAAAAAATGCACGTTAGGTACTTAAAATTCACTTTAAACTTGCAAATAGTCCAAAACAATGAGTAGAACAAAACCGAATTCGCCGTACATTACTCGAAGGCGAAAACTGTATTATTTTTTCCAAGCAGACATTGCACTATTGCAGTAAGACGAAAATTATCGTCTTACTTATTTCAATAAGTAAACGTGTATTCAAAAGGGACGGCACCGGGGTGGAAGTATATCGTAGGAAAGACAGGGAGAAACACAAAATATGTTCTGCGCGGCGATTTTCAATGCCTTGTGTATGCTTTGTGTATTGTGTGTGTATCTCGCAAATTTAAAAGTGCTTGAAGAACATTGTGTGTATGGGCAAAGAAAGGCTGTTGACTGCTTAGTTGTAGACTTATGTTGCTGGTTTTTTCTATGAACAAAGGACAAATTTTAAAAGGTAAGACGATAGGAATCGTGTTATATGGACGCCACGCCACTGCCATACAGCGAGTACTGCATTGGATGATATTTCCGTTTTTTTTTTTTTTTTATAATTAACGCGCACATCAAGGGGTTATGACTACCCTTATAATGTTATAAAAACACAGTGCGAGCATTTAGGAAAATAGGAGAGGATTTGAAAGGAGACACCGATGCACGTTGCTTTTGAACCTTTGTGAATCGTGCAGGGGAAATACAGAGCCAGGTAAAGCATTCCACATTCGGGTAGTGCGACTGAAACACGAATCTCTATACTTGACTGTACGTCCGAAGTTGGGCTCAAGGTAAAACTGATGAGCATTCCTAGCGAGGCGGGTGTTGTTTTAGGGGAGGAATGCAACTGGATACTTCACTAGAGCACTGTTTGAAAAAAAAGCGATAAAAAAGAGAGAGACAGGTGACGTTTCGACGATGTTCAAGAGAATCAATCGATTCTACGACTGAACTATCACCCATCAATCTTAACGCTCTATTTTATACCCTATCAAGTAGGCGCAAAGATGTTTGAGAAGCACCTGACCAGATATGGGAGTTATACTCCAGTTTTGGGCGGATGAAGGCCTTATAAACTGTAGCCAGATCAGAAGGGGTGAAGAACTTCCTGTTATAATCGATTTGTAGGTACTGGGTATTCCATTTACCTGTCTTGCCCGATTAGAACTTAACCAACTTGTTCAACAAACTCTGTCACACAATTAAATGCCAGCCACCCACTCTCACAAACATTTTTCGCACTAGAAAACCCAACAGCGGTTCATCACCATCTCCCATCGTCATAAAGTTTTTCCGTCCCGTTGATAGAAACACCGTTCCGAAGTCAGCTGCAAACCATCGCAAACAACATTCAGCCGAGCTTTGTTTACGTGATCTTGCATCGACACTATATCTGCACCCAATCGCAGCTGCTATTTAAACGAAAGTCTGACAAGGCTTTCCTCACACGCTTTGTTCTAAACAGTGCTCTTGGCTTAAAACGAAAAAAGCAACTCTTTGCCGCGCATACTAAACATGGAAATGTGTATGTGAAGAGATCATCGAATGGTAAAAGCTTTCTCATTGAAAGCTCTCAAGATCTGATTGCTGCTGCTGGTACTTCTGCTGCTGTGACTGCGACTCATCAATGATCAACATAAATATTTTCTTTCTATTTGATTTGCTGCAAGCTTTTGAATATTTACTCTGATTTTCAATTTTTTTTGTTGCTTTTTATCTTTTTTTTTCTTATTTGCATTATTTGTTTCTAAATACTTTTCCTTGTTCTTTTCATCTATACTTCCGTCTATTTCCATATTGCCCTTTTCTGTTTGTGTTTGAATTTGTATTTTTAATTAAATTTAGCTGTCAAATATGCGAAACAGTATGTATGAAAATTCGACGGTCAATCTTGTTAAAATTATTTCTAATCGCTGTGATGGTTTAAGAGTTTGTTGTTTAAATGCACGTAGTCTTAATGTTTGCAAGCTAGATGATCTAAAATAATTGTTTTCTCTTTCTTCTATTGATGTGATTTGTGTTAGTGAAACTTGGTTTAAGCCTGATGTATGTGATGTGGCGTATGATATACCTAACATTAGAAATGATACATAGACATTTAGAAATGATAGAGTTACTGACACCTTTGGTGGAGGTGTTGCTATCTATTGTAGGGCAACTATTAAAGCTAAATTAGCTATAAAATCCAGTGGAGAGGGCATTGAATTCTTCATTATAAAAGCCAGTGATTGTGATGTCAAATGCCTTATTTTGAATCTGTGTATTCAAACCCAATCACTTTTGACAGCAATGATTTTAATTACATTACGGATCACAAAGTTAGCCGAAGCCCTATTTCAATCACTATGGAAGACCTTATCCGTAGCCTTAGAACCATCGATGTTAACAAAGGTAGTGGTCCCGATGGCATTCCTCCTTTGTTTTTAAAAAAGACCGCTGAAACTATTTCTAAGCCTTTGCTTCAACTTTTCAACCAATCTTTGTCTAATGGGATATTTCCAAACACGTGGCGTAACTCGTTCCTAACGCCAATATTTAAAAACGGAGACGGATCCAACATCAAAAATTGTCGAGGTATTGCAGCTGAACGTGGAGCTGATTTCAGTTTTAAGCGAGCATCAACTTGGCTTTCTTAAAGGTAGATCTACTACTACCAATTTAGCAGATTAAACCTCATTCATTCTTTTAGAAATGGAAAAAGGGAACCAGGTTGATGCTATCTATACTGACTTCAGCAAAGCTTTCGACAAAGTTGAATCTGCTTATTTTTAAATTAAATGGCATTCATGACACCTTATTATTGTGGATCCAATCGTATTTGTCGCAAAGGACGCAGTGCGTCAAGTTTTGTTATGTCTTGTCACGTCAAATTAATGTAACTTCTGGAGTACCCCAAGGTAGCCATCTTGGCCCACTTTTATTTCTCCTTTTTATAAATGACTTGCCCTTACTGTTTAAAGGTTGTAGATTTCTGTTGTATGCCGACGATCTCAAGTTGTTTCATACAATTAACAATATTGCCGATACGCAATTATTGCAGCAATGTTTAGTCAGCCTAGTAAAGTGGTGTAAAGCTAACGGAATGATGTTAAATGTGGAGAAATGTAATACAATTTCTTTTTTAAGAAAAACATGTGCAATAAATTTTGACTACTCCATTGACGGACAAAAGTTAGTAAGAATTGACGTAGTAAAAGACTTAGGAGTTTTAATTGACAAAAAACTAACTTTTAAACATCATATTGATAAAGTTCATTCCAAGAGTATGGCTATGCTTGGTTTCGTTAAGCGAAGATCCAAGGAATTTAGTGATCCCTATATCACTAAAGCTATATACTGTTCATTGGTACGGTCACTGTTAGAGTACTGTAGTGTAATATGGTCTCCGTTGTATGCTGTTGATATAAAAAAAACTTGAATCTGTCCAAAAGCAATTTTTGTTGTTCGCATTGAGAGGTCTTGGATGGAACCCCGACAGTTTTGTCTAGGCTCGTTATTCACATCGACTAAATCTTATTAATATGTGCAGCCTTGTAAATCGTAGAGAGTTGTCCGAAGCTTTATTTGCGTTCGATCTTTTAAATGGAAATATTAACTCACCATTTTTGTGTTCCAAAATATCTGTAAATCCTAACGTTCGTATTTTAAGACATACCAAATTTTTAAAGGAGAGCACCTTGAGTTGCTTCTTTAAAATGTTATACTTCTCATGAATGTTTCAATAGATGTTAAAAAACATTTAATAAATATTTTGACTTGTTCAATGTAAATATGAGTAGAGAAAACTTCCGGAGAAAAATCCTAAATAGAATGATGTTTGAAGACTCTTCTTGACTTTCTTTTGTTTAGCAAATCTCTTACATAGCAAATCCGATTTATTAATGAAAAAAAAAATGTTTTTATACAATACGTAGTACAACAAATGTATTTTATTTTACTTTCTATGTAGTGCAATCTCTGTTTTTTTATAATTAATGTTGTCTTATTTTGGCAAAATAAACTAAACTAAAAAAAAAATTGCGTGTGTATATAATCACAAAAGAAATTGTTCGTCTGATCCTTTTTTTCTATGCTAAGTGATTTTGCTCCCATTAATGAACACATGACTGTTTGCGGTGATTTCAATGCTGACATTCTCAAAAAAGATTCGTTGTCCTTCCAGATGAGTGATTTGGTGTCATCAGTTGGCATGAGTGTAGTGAATAGGACTTATCCAACACGTTTTGCCCCTAACTGCTCTCCCAGTCTTCTTGATCTAATAATTGTGTCAAATAGCTTGTCCGTAAATTGGTTTGATCAGATATCACTTGATATATCTGATCATGATCTTCTCTTTTGCACTTATAACATCCAACTAATGCGGTCTAGCAGCAATGAAACATTTTCATACAAAGATTTTAGATCAATCAATCGATATTAATAATCTCCAAAGTGCTGTTAATATGGCTCCCTGGTTAGATTGTCGCCTACAATCAAATGCTAATGACAAAGTCAATTCGCTGCAGAATATTTCGCTTCAACTTTATAATCAGTGTGTTCCCACCAAAACTGTAAGAATAATTAATAATCAATGCCCCTGGTTCACGTCGGCGGTGTTGATTTCTATCAAAAGTAGAAATAAACTGCATAGCAGATGAAAACGAAGTCCAACAGCTTCTAATTGGAGAGCTTTTATACTGGCTCGGAACCAGACTACCTCTATTATCCGAGCATCAAAATCAAACTATTATGCGTCCAAGCTAAATACTTCCCTACCTACTAGAAAATTATGGAGTAACTTAAGCAAAATTGGTATCTGCAAAGAAAAAAACTCCCAATGTACTCTTGACCCGGATGAAGTAAGTGATTTTTTCCTTGGTGACTCGGTTTCTGTTGGTGCATTTGAAATGAATATCTACTTCCTCAATTCTCTCGAGTTCGGTGCCGTTTTGGTGCAGTGGTTAAGGAAGATGAAGTTATGAAATGTGTAATGGAAATAAAATCAGATGCAATTGGTGAAGTTGGTATACCTATGCGTTTTGTAAAGCTTGAACTGCCTCTCATTATAAACCATCTCACTCAAGTTTTAAACTGGTGTATCATTACTGCTACTTTCCCTCTTTCTTGGAAATTTGCGAAAGTACTACTGTTATGTCGACAATTTGAAATATTAGAAAACTCCTTACCGACTGGTGGGGGGAAGTTAGTAATAAAACAAATTGCTTATGGCTCGCTGTTCTAGTAGCAAGTGAATTTTATTGAAATAAATATTGTTCTTTTATACTACTTAAATGCTTACGCGTAACTTAGTTTAGCTTAGAAAATAATATGTACACAAAAATCAAATTGCCCAGTAGACAGAAAATGCAATTTGTGAGAAATAAAGAAATTGATATGACCTGCATTCGTGAGTCGGTGCTGTTGACCTCGTTGTTCAGTTGTTGAAATATGATTCTGAATATGTGTGCTCATATTTTATTTGTCATCGTTTATTAGAGTTGTGATTCCGAATTCATTCATATTGTTGTCACAACAACTACCTAATGCCAAAAAACGGGACTCTGCCTTTCCTTCTGATTTCAGACCTATCAGTATTCTACCGTGTCTTTCTAAGGTCTTAGAGAAGTTAATTGAGAAACAAATTGTAGTACATCTTTATAGAAACAATCTTTTATTTGATAAGCAATCGGGTTTCAGAGCTAAACACAGTTGCTCAACAGCAATGGTCAATATTCTCGAGGACATTAGAGTTGAATATGATAAGGGTCATCTCAGTCTTTTAGGCCTACTTGACTTTTCTAAGGCTTTGGACAAAGTCAATCACAATATTCTGAGCTGGAAGTTGCGAAACTCTTTTGGATTTAGCGGTCAGGCATACAAGCTATTAGCGGATTTATCTGTCGGGTCGACAGCAAAAAGTTGCATTTGGTGGTAAGAGCTCAACAGCTAAACCTGTTATCCAAGGAGTCCCACAGGGATCGATTCTTGGTCTGTTACTCTTCAGTATGTTCATCAATGATCTACCATCTTGCTGTTTGCATGCTTCTGTCCACTTATATGCAGATGACGACCAACTTTATTTAGCCAGGCCTTTTCATCAACTTGATGAGCTTTGTCTTTTAATTAATGAAGATCTAAGTAGAATTACTGATTGGTCTATCGCAAATGGCTTGCTCTTAAATCCTGAGAATTCTAAAGTCATCCCAATTTCCAAAAAAAATTTTGAAATCAATATCCTTCCAGACATATGGTTAAGAGAGGGAAAAATAAAAGCTGTTGATCACTGTAATAGCCTTGGCTTTGTTATTGATTGCAATCTATCAGGTTACAAACACACAAATTTTGTTATTGGACGTATTTATGGCTGCCTACGAAAGCCTTGGCCTACTTTACCCCTATGGAAACTCGTCGGAAACTGGTACTTTCCTTAATTCTGCCACTGATTTCATATTCTGAAGTCGTGTATAGTAACCTTGACTCACTTTCCAAACGGAAATTACAGGTTGCATTCAATGATGCAGTTCGCTATGTCTACGGGTTAAGCAGATTTGACCATTAGATTTAGATTTAGATATACGGGTAGAGCTTGCTCAGCTCCGGGCAATGCGGTGTCTGTGTGAAACCTATTGTGCCAGCCCATGTGAGGTTTCAGGACAGTTCCTCTGCTCCTGAATTGAACCAGAAGTTAGCAATCTTCTGTGGGTGAATGAGTTTGAGTTTATCTAGGGTGATAATCTCATAATCAAGTATTTGCTCTCTAAGGCGGAAAAGTGCTGGACATTCTGTAATGATGTGCAGAGATGTTTCTTCATTTTCGAGGCATATTCTACAGATAAGGTCCGCTACCATCCTCATTTGGTGAAGATGTTTCTTTAAAGAACAGTGACCAGTTAGTAGTCCTGTGCAAATTTTTAGGGTTTTCCTATTGAGGTTCAGTAGGAATTTTGATGTTTTTTCAGTATATTCTGGCAAAAAGAGTTTTGAACATATTTGACCAGATGAGTTAATCCAAGCTTTATTAGATTCCTCCAGTAGGATGTTCTTGGCAGTATGTTTGAAGGTGCTTTTATTTACACCGCAGAAGGGTTCAGGACCGACGAATGGTTTAGATGCGCCGTCTTTAGCTAAGATGTCTGCCTTCTCGTTACCAACATAGCCTTTGTGTGCTGGGATCCAATGGAGGATTACAGTGTTTTTCCTTGATAGTTCAGAGAGCGACATGACTGTCTCTTGGACTAGTTTGGATCTTATGACAGGTGAAATTAACGCCTTTAGTGCAGCTTGGCTGTCTGAAAAAATGAATATTGTTTTGTTTTTCGTGTTCGATGAACATATTATTCTCGAACATTCGTTAATGGCAAAGACTTCAGCTTGGAAAATGGACGAGTGACTGCCCAGACTTACTGAGAAATTCGTTCGGGGACAGTCGCTGAAAATGCCGGAACCTGTACCAGTTTCCATTTTTGAGCCGTCCGTATACCAGACCATATCTTGCCTTGAAGGATGAGGTTTTGTGTTCTCCCAGTCTTCCCTAAGGGGGATGACAATGGAGAAGTTGAGTTTAAAGCTGTACATCGGAATAATAGCATCCAAGCACATACTAAAGGTGTTAAGTTTTTCTAGACTTTCCATTATCGACAGATGTCCTTTCGGGTATGGATGTGAATTTATGTGTCTTTGATGGAAAAGACGGTGTGTCGCCAGTCTTGCTTCCATTTTTATGAAAAGGTGGATTGGAGGTAGTCCTACAATGACGTTTAGAGCGGATGTTGGTGTTGTACGCATGCATCCAGTAATGCATGTTGTTGCCAATCTTTGAATCTTTTCAAGTTTTTGGACTGCCATTATTTCTTTTATTTTTGTTCACCATACAACAGTTGCGTACGTTATTGTTGGTCTGACTACCAGCGTATATAGATCGTACATCATTTTAGGTTTTAGACCCCAGTTTTTCCCGCATACGCTTCGACAAGTCCAAAGGGACTTCGTTGCTCTGCTGGAAATGCGTTCTAGTTGAGGGTTCCATGACATTTTGCTGTCTAAATGATCCCCAGGTATTTAGATTCCTTGGAAAATGGTATTGTTTCCCCATAGAGATTAGGGGGTATTAGAAGATTTAGTTTTCTCCTTTTTGTGAATGGGACAATAACTGTTTTACTTGGATTAACAGAGAGACCTTCATCCGAGCACCAGCTTTGTACTGTGTTCAGAGCTGTCTGAAGTCTTCTTGATATTAGTGTTTCTGATGAGCCTTGTATGACAATTACTGGATAATCTGCAAAGCCCACTGCATAGATGCCTTGGGTTGCAAGTAATCTTAGTAGGCTGTCTACAACTATTGACCAGATGAGTGGTGAGAGAACTCCTCCTTGTGGGCAGCCTCTTGTTGTTAGTGCTGAGATTTCCACTTCTTCGATATTGATGTGAATAATTCTGCTGCTTAGCATGGACATTATCCATTTGCGAATAACTTGTGGAACGTTGTGGTGCCTTAGAGCACGGTCTGTAGACGCAAAGGAAGTGTTATTGAAGGCTCCTTCTATGTCGAGAAATGCCACTACGCAAATTTCCTTTTTATCGATAGAAAGTTCGATCCTAGTAACTAGGTCATTCAACGCGGTTTCCGTTGATTTGCCTGGTTGTATTCGTATTGTGATGTGGATAGTGGGTGGGTAGCTAATTGCTTATCCCGGATGTGTCTATCAATTACCATCTCCATACATTTAAGGATGAATGACATTAGACTGATTGGCCGAAAGGATTTAGGGTTTGGATCCAGATTCCTTCCTGCTTTTGGCAAGTAGATAACTGTTACTCTTGTCCAGTTTTCTGGTATGAGACCAAAAGCTAGGCTGCAAGTGAACAGTTTTGATAAAATGGGAGCAATTATGGCAGCCCCGTTCTGCAGTAGGGCAGGGAAGATGCCGTCTTCCCCAGGAGCCTTGAATGGTTTCAATGAGGAGATTGCCCGTTTGATGATATTGGTGTTGCAGATTTGTCTGGCCGTTGTCCAGTCTTCCCTAGATTGAAACACATTCTGTTCCCTTTGGGATGATAGGTTTATTGTTGGGTCTATAATGATAGATTGTGGAAAGTGGGTGTCTATTAGGAGCTGCAGAGTTTCAATTTTGTTCTTAGTCTGAGAGCCGTTTTCCTTGGTAAGAGTACCTAGGTTTGCCGGCTTGTCGGACGCGATAACTTTGTGGAGTCTGCAACTAGAGGAGACATCAGAGATACTTTCTTCAAATTGTTTAAAAGAGGCCTTTTTGGCTTTTTTAATTTCTTTATTGTATTTGGTGAGAGCAGTAGAGTAAGTTTGCCAGTCATCATTGCGTTTTGCTTTGTTGAAAAGTTTCCTTACTTTTGATCTCAATTTCTTAAGGTTGTTGTTCCACCAAGGGGTTTGCCTTTTAGTTGATCTTGTTTTCAGAGGGCAGTTGTCCTCAAAGGCAGTTATAATAGAGTTTCTCGCGTAGTCCGCAAAAAAATCTAATTTAGCTTTGCTATTAATGTTTGGGATTTTGTCTTTAAGAGAGTTTTCCAGATCTGTTTTGTACGAGACCCAGTCTGTTTTTCTCTTTTGACGATATAATAAACAAGATATTATGTTTGTGTCTAGTTTAAAGCGTATGTGTCTATGATCTGAGCAGGATGGTTCGGAGGACACCCTCCAGTCAAAGACAAGGTTTTTAGAGAGAGATGAAGACAATGTAATGTCTAGGACCTCTCTTCTAGTTTTGGTGACAAAGGTGGGTTCATTTCCAATATTACATATATTTAAATTTTCTTTAATAATATAATCAATAAGGGACTCACCTCTTTTGTTTATATCCATACTTCCCCACAGGGTGTGATGAGCATTTGAGTCGCATCCCAGAATAATTTCCAATTTGTTTTTCTGTGCGTGCTCACAAAGTTTTATTACCTGTGGAGGTGGGCAAGGTGTAATGTCTCCAGGGAAATATGCTGAGGCAGCAATGATCTCCTTGGAGTGACCGATCCTCAATATTGCTGCCGTCAGATCAGCGGATACAAATGCTGTCAGTGGGAAGAAGGGCAGGCTATTATTAAAAATAATACAAGTTCTAGGTCTACTGGCTGAGGTTGAATATAATATTTTACCTGTAGGTGTAGTTAGATCGAGGATTTTACCACTCGTGCTGATCCGTGGTTCCTGCACGAGGGCAATGTCAAGCTTCGTTTTACTCAGCGAGTGATTTAAGACCGCCGAGGCAGCCTTGGCGTGTTGGAGGTTGATTTGGACAACCTCCATATTAGTTCTTTCGGAATGGAGCTCTAGAATAAGAGCTCCCTTTGTTGTCACCCCATTTACCGGCTTGGGGAGACTTCCGGAAACTCCTCGCGCTCGTAGATGCCGGTCTTGGGGCTCTACGGAGTTGCGACGTGTCTTGGTGGTGGGTGGGTCTTGAAGTGCCGAGTTTGGATAGCTTACTGGGATGAAGGAATGGCTTTACCTGATCAGAAGATGGTCTATCGGTCTCCTGAACAGGTTTTACAGGATTGTGAGTGAGGGAAGGGTTAGAAGCTGAGGGTTGAGTGTGGGAGGGAGGTGGTCTTTCCGGCTTTTCATCTTTTTTAGTCTCGGAGGCGGATTTCGGCCTCAGATTGGGATTCTTTTTAACCCGGAATTCGACCCTATTGAAGTTGAAGAACGGTTGGCAGTTCAGATCTTCAAGTAGGGATACCGATCTTTCGTCCATTTATAAGGACTTTCCATTCTTTGGTTGGAAAGGCTTGATTTTGGATTCGTAGCCGTTTCAGAGCATCTTCTGCTGTGTTGTTCGGGCCAGGGAAGTATGCGGTTGCCACACATGGTTTCGGAAGGTCTTCACCCTCAACCAGTCGCAACTTGGCATTTTCATATGGCGAAATTAGTTTGACTGTTTTTGCCAACCAGTCTCTACTAATCGCATCAGCGCACTTCATTGTAAGCCATCCTGGTTTGTGCGAGCAGCCCAGAAATCTTATCTTTGGACCTTCCTCAGTGATTCTAGGCAGCTCAGTAAGGATGGCATCTTCCACTGCTGTGATTTGCACATTTTCAAGATAGCTATTTGGATAATCTTCGGCGATTATCCCAGCTACGATCGTACCTGCAACATCATTGAACAAGGGAGCGTTGGTTTTCGATTTTTTGCTCGGTTCAGGAACTTCGTGTCCGGACCTTCTTCTTTTGTTGGAAGGGTCTGAGGTGTTTTTCGACGGACTTGAGAGTACTTTCTCTAACGCTGCGTCGCGTCGTATGGCAGTTTTTCCGCTAGCAGTCTTCTTAAGTGCTTTTTTTGAGACGTGGTTAGGCGTCTCCGCACCCCCTATGAGTTGACCTTGTCGTGGTGGGGGTGCTTAAGGACATCTTCTCCAGCAATCCAGCTGCAGAAACTGACCAACCAACATAACTCAAACAAAACCTGAAAAACATGGAAAAAGTTAATAAAAGAAATAAAAAACGAACGGGGATATACGTTCACAAGTCGGCAGGTGTCGCGACTGCCGGCGATGGCTTGGCCTCGAAAGAGGATAAGTCGCCAGTGACTAATTTATTAACTGTAACGACAGAAAAAGCGATTGGCGGAAGGACTGGGGAGCCGACTGCAGTTCGAGGAAGGCCTCACAAGCCAACTAAGAAATGTGGAGAGCCCTCTGGTTCTAACGCCCCTCCTAAGGAGGAAGCCCAAAACAGTGGAAGAGTTGCAGTGACTCTCTGTAGCACTTCCACCAATACTGCCCGTACTATAGGGACCCCGGAGGAGACTATTACAGCAAGTAGTGGGGCCGAGACTTTCGGTTCTAACGCGAACTGTGATATGTTGACGAAAGGGCTACCCTCCTCTAAAACACTGCTCCAACCTCCCACCTCATCCCGTCCATTGTCGAAGGACTCAAGGTCGACCAACCCGGACGGTACGGGTGCCGAGACTTTCGGCTCCGTGGCTGAAAGGGGAGGACCTCTTTCGAGCTCCGAAAACACTCCTTCCCTCCCCGAAGTTGTAGGTGAAACTGTGACTTACAGTGGAACAAACAACGAAAGGGTATCCAATCCCCCTAACCCCAAAGTTGGAGGTGAAACTGTGACTTACAGTGGAACTAAAAACGAAAGGGTCGCCAATCTCCCTATCCCCCAAGTTGGAAGTGAAACTGTGACTTACAGTGGAACTGAAAACGAAAGGGCTCCCAATCCCCCTACCCCCCTAGTTGAAAGGGAAACTGTGTCTAACAGTGGAACGGACAACAAAGGGGATCCCAATCTCCCTACCCTCCCAAACCACAAAGAGAGGCGGAACGCGGAGAATATTGCGAAGGTGTTAGGTGCAGTACCTAAACCTAAGCTTGATTCAACGCAATCTGCCAAGCTCGAATGGGCAATGAAAATTATTGCCATAAATAAGAAAAACGGCTCAGACTCAACGTCTAAGCGCCAACGCTCGTTCGTGGAATCAACCCCGAACGCCAAAAGGCCTAAGGTGCAAAAACCAAGCACCCTCAGCTCCAAAAAAGACTTGTCGTACAGTGACGTACTGAAGGACAAACCAATTTTCGCTGTCATTGACAGGAGTAACGCGGATGGTGCGATCTCTTCCGATCAATGGGCGATCATCATGAATAAGCTCCAGGCCTCCTACTGGACTCTTATGATGGAGAACCCAGGGGAACCTGCCATCTTCGAGGACGCAGGATGGTATCAGGGGCGCGTCAGGTTGATCGCGTTTGATGGAGAGAGATCGCGCGATCTGTATAAACTCGCGATAAGCAGGTTAGAGGGACTCTGGCCTGGTGCTAAGCTCGAAGTCGTGTCGAGGGAGGATATCCCTTGCAGGCCTAGGGCTCGCGCTAGACTACCAGCGGAACTCTCCTGCAAGGAAACTATCATGAAAATGATACAATTTGGCAATCCAACTCTGCCTACTCACGACTGGAAAGTCGCGAAGCTGGAGGAACCAGAGGGTCACTATAGATCGGCTATTATAGTCATCAATAAGGACTCCCTGGCTCCCCTGGCTGCGACAAAAGGTGTGATTCGGTTCGGCTGGTCAAATATTGCCTTGAAAATATATAAAAAAGATGAAGAGCATAACATCGCTCCATCTCCGGCAACCCAAAGTGCGTCTTCAGTAGAAGAATCCGCAGGGCAAGTCGACCCTCCATCCATGGAGATAGACGAGCTCGGCACATCCTCTACTGAAACGTATGATAATAAACCCTCCACATCCCACTTGGATGCCCAAAATGTCGTCAAATTCTCCGACTTGGAGACTGATGACTCCGCATCCCACTTGGATGCCCAAAACGTCGTCAAATTCTCCGACTTGGAGACTGATGACTCCGCAAACGAGGTTTCGTTCAGCGAGGATGACCTTCTTAGGTCAAACTCTGAGAGCGAAACAGATGACGACCTCAACCAGACCGTGGTGGGGGTTAGTCTACTTAGTTGTTCCCAAGATGGTGCAGCTAACTCAGATTAACCTCCAACACTCTAAGCAGGCTTCGGCCTCCCTTCTCCTCCGTCTAAACAAAAGGGGGGAAGATATTGTCCTTATCCAAGAGCCTTGGATCATCAAGTCCATCGTTCGAGGACTAAGGACTCCTGGATATACTCTACTGTATATGAAGGACAAAGGTGAACCCAGATCCTGCATATTGGTAAGAAGTAGCACTAATGTATTTTTACTCCCTCATTACAGCAATCGTGATGTAACCACAATAAGATACCAGACCAGTGACAACATCTACTGGCTGGTATCAGCTTACCTCGGCCATGACCATCCTGGCCCTCCTCCATGCGACTTATTTAAAAGGATTGTCGCTGCAGCAGAACGGCAGAAGATCTGCCTCATCATTGGATGCGATGCTAATGCGCATCACACAGTATGGGGTAGTACTGACATAAATGAAAGGGGTGAGTCACTTTTTGATTTTATTTTAAGTACTAACCTTATAGTAAGTAATATTGGCAATGAACCAACATTCATTACCAAAAACAGACAAGAAGTTTTAGATATGACTCTTGTCTCCGATTCGGCTCATCATAGGATTACTAATTGGAAAGTATCTACTGAACACTCCTTTGCTGATCATAGATACATTCAATTTGATCTAAATGAGGAACCTCTCAAGCAACCAGTCTTCCGAAACTATCGGAAAACTGACTGGCAAGAATATCGGGTAATTTTGAAAAAGTTTATTAAACCTGAACTTTTACAAAACCCTACAAACAAACATGATCTAGACAAAAAAGTCAATGATCTTACCACTGCCCTTAACCATTCACTGCAGAAATCCTGTCCTCTTATAAAAATAAGAGGAAAACAGAAACCACTGTGGTGGAGCTCCGGGCTAGAACCGCTCAGGAAGGAATGTAGAAAACTTTTCAACCGAGCTAAACAATCTAAAACTTCAATAGACTGGGACTCCTACAAGGAATCCCTCAAAACTTATAAATATCAACTGAGGAAAAATAAAAGAACTTCCTGGAGAAACTTCTGTGGAAAAATAGAAGATACTTCAGAAGCTTCTAGATTAAGAAAAATCCTCTCAAAGAGTCCGACCATGCCTAGCAGTTTGAAAACAGCTGACGGCTGGACAGAATCCTGCGAAGAAACGCTCAATTTGCTTCTGGACACTCACTTTCCAGGAAGCTCTAAGAATTTATGCAACTATGATTCAACAGAACCAGGTAGCATAATAACAAACAACCCCGATCTGATTACAAGGGAAAAACTAGTTTGGGCCATTAACAGCTTTGACCCATACAAATCTCCTGGACCTGATGGTATAATTCCAGCCGAACTTCAAAAGGCCGCGGACATTATTATCCCTGTCCTTGAAGTAATTCTCATCGGCTGTACCACCTTGAACTATATCCCCACTCAGTGGAGAGAAGTCAAGGTGGTGTTTATACCTAAGGCTGGGAAATCATCCCACGTAAACCCAAAAGATCTCCGACCAATAAGTCTATCATCTTTCCTTCTTAAAACTTTAGAACGACTGATTGATATCCACCTGCGTACAGCTATAGATCCAAAATTGTTATCTACAGCACAACACGCTTACTGCAAGGGAAAATCTGTAGAAACGGCCCTACACACCCTGGTACGTACTATAGAATATTCCCTCCACCACAAAGAATTTACTCTGGCCGCCTTTCTCGACATAGAGGGCGCCTTCAACAACGTCAGCAACTCTGCAATTACAAAGGCACTGACGAAGCTCAAAGTAGATGATTCCATAGTGGAGTTGATAAATCTAATGCTAAAAAGCAGGAGAATCAACTCTACTCTAGGAAACTTCTCTGCAAAGAGATCTGTCAGTAGAGGAACACCGCAAGGCGGAGTCCTATCCCCTCTTCTATGGAATATAGTCGTCAATGAACTTCTAGTTGACTTAGAAGCTGAGGGATTCAAAGTGATTGCATATGCAGATGACGTCTCCATTGCGGTGTCCGGCAAACATGCTCACGTCCTTATGGACCTGATGCAGACCGCTCTAAATAAACTTGTAAAATGGGCGGGTAAATGTGATCTAGGGGTCAATCCTCAGAAAACTGAACTCGTTCTCTTCACCAGGAAATATAAAATTCCTCAACTAATAACTCCATCAATAAATGGAATCTCACTTGTACTTTCAAACGAAGCCAAATATCTAGGTATAATCCTAGACAAAAAGCTAAATTGGAAAGCCAATATACAGGAAAGAATCAGGAAATCCACCGTGGCCTTATTTTCCTGCAAAAAAGCCATTGGTAACAAATGGGGTTTCTCCCCCCAAATCACCCACTGGCTCTACACCGCGGTCATCAGACCAATACTCACATACGGAGTAGTGGTATGGTGGACCGCTCTTGATAAAAGGACCTACTGCGACAATTTAAGCAAGGTCCAACGAACAGCCTGTCTGTGTATAAGCGGAGCACTGAGATCAACACCCTCAGCTGCACTAAATACACTCCTTAACCTCACACCACTAGATATCTTCAGCAAACAAATGGCCGCCAGTGCAGCCACTCGTATGAGAGCTATCTCCCAATGGACCGATAACAACATCGGTCACGTTGCAATCCTGAATTTATTCGGATCAGTCCCCTGTCACTCCGACTACACCATCCCCCAATTGGTTTTTGATAATAAGTTCCAAGTCACAATCCCACCGAGAACGACCTGGGACGACGAAGAATTTTTGAGAGATGATTCAATTCATTTCTATACAGATGGTTCAAAAACCGAAGAAGGGGTAGGCTGTGGGGTGTACTCAAACCGACTTAACGTAAGTCTCTCGTTCCGCCTTCCAAACCATTGTAGCGTGTTCCAAGCGGAAATTCTGGCGATCAAAGAGGTCCTATCATGGCTAAGAGAAAACGTGATATCCTCAACGAATATCCGGATTTTCTCAGATAGTCAAGCAGCCCTCAAATCACTCGGCGCTGTTTCTACGAACTCAGTAACCGCCCTTAACTGTCGCCTATCTCTTAGGGAGATGGCTGAACAGTTCAATATTCACCTTATTTGGGTGCCGGGGCACAGAGACATCGTGGGTAACTGCAAAGCCGATGAACTCGCCAGAGAAGGAACCGTTCTACCGATCTCAACCAGCAGGTTGAATATTGGTATACCAATCGCTACATGTAAACTTATGCTAAAGCAAGAGGCAATGGATAGAACAAATCACAGGTGGAACAATATCACCACGTGCGTGGCAACAAAACGTATATGGCCAGGACTTGATCCAAAACGCACAAGACATTTGTTATCCATTACCAGATTGCAAGTTAGCTCCGTAATCAATGTCATTACCGGACATTGTCTGATAGGAAGACACGCCATAAGACTTGGCGTTCCCTCTAATGACTTCTGCAGAAGTTGCTTAGATGAGGAGGAGGAGGAGACAATCCCACACCTCCTCTGCTCATGTCCTGCACTCTCTTCTAAAAGAAAGAGGCATCTGGGGAAATATTTTCTCGATGATCCAAGCGATCTGGCGAACACAGATCCCCTGCATCTCCTTCGCTTTATTGTAAGCTCCAAATGGTTTTGTTAAGCGAGGTACTCCCTCGCATAATTTTTATGGTATCACAATGGACCTAGTATTTGGTCTAAGTGTGTCGGGTGTATTCCTGACAGCCATTGTAACCTAACCTAGGCGTCTCCGCTTGATGTTAAGCTTGTCGAGCTCTAGGGTCTTTTCTGTTTCATCTCCGAGAGCTTCAGAGCTCCCGTACGATTCCACTGTCAGGACAGAGCTTTGATATTCGATGGATTCTATGTCGCTGTCGGATGTCACCATTGCAGGTCGGTCTATCCGTTCCACAAGGCTTGGTAGTTCAGCCAATGGCTGAGAGACAGAGAGGCAGTTGCTTGCTTCTACATCACAGGGTTTGGTCTTCAAATTATCTATTTAGGATCCCACGAGTAGCTAGGGAAATAATGGGGTACGTCCACACAGAGCCCCGCATGCATAGATATGACTGAAATGAAACTGGAATTCGCCGCAAAACCAGAGTACACCGTTAGTGACTGAGCTATTTAAGATGGGCCCTCAGCCTAGTAGATCATCGGCACGGTACGGTTGACACCTTGATGCCGCCCCATGGGAAAGGAAATGATTGGGGTTGGATAGAAGGGGATAGAGGAGAGGGTGAGTGGAGGGGTAGGGGGTAAAGGGTAGAGGGTAGAGGGGGTTGGATCGTCTCTTAGTTTTCGCTGTTTCTCCCCTTCGACCTTTCCGGTATGGGTGACCCTGCTGGAATCAACTCTAGTCGTAAACCCAAGTTGAGACCGCCGGTATAGCTCGTTAGTTCTCAGATTCAACTATTTAAGCCCTACCACCACGGCAAGGTGAACGATCGTCGAGAGAGAGATATGACCATACTTCTGCATTAGTCAGGAACTTGCTAGGCTGTAGTTTAGAACAATATATCAATGCAAGAAACTGTATATTTTTACACAAGCTAATCAATGTTAAGGCACCGTCATATTTGTTCAACAGACTTTCAATCGGTCCGAAAGAACAATAAATATCATTCCGAATCTTTGGAACTACCTCATCTCATCGCGTTTATTTTGTATACATGCTGTAAGACTCTGGAACTCCCTCCCGTCCTCAATCAAAATAATTGTCAATCCCAAAACATTTACATTTACATGAAACCTACTCCACACATAAATCTGCGGAGTAGGGGGGTTGCAGCCGGGCGACAAAGACCATTTGGCTGATACACCACAAGACTAACTACACTAATATTACATAGAACAAATAACACATGACAACAGCACGCAGTAGTACAGGACGGTCCCCCATCTTGTCACTAAGAGCGATCATTCCGATCCCAAAACATTCAAGTCCGCTATCTTTCTCTACTTCTCATCTCTCTAATGCTATCCTCATACACGTCCCTTTCTTTATCTTTTGCAAATAATAGCTTAAATTGTTCTAGATTATTGTTATTAAGCATCAATGTAAGCTGTTTTCAACTCTTTTTTTTAAAGCATAATTGTAGACTTTATTTATTTTTATTAATTTTAAGATTTAAATCAAATTGATAGCATAATCTACCTAAGTACTATAAAAGATTTAATCTTACTGTATATGTACCTCTTAATCTTACTGTATAGTATATACCTCTTTTGTAAATCAATAAATATATATGTTATAGGCAATGTGTATAATCCGGCATTGTCAATGTAGAATGCCTAGGCATTGTATACATTGCCTAAAACGTTCAGGCAATGTGTATAATACGATTCATTTCATACATTGCCTAGGTATTGCATAAAATGCCCGAAGCGCATCAGGCAATGTGTATAATGAAATGAATGACCACGGGAAGGAGGCGAGTGCGCGGCGCAGCGTGCGAAACTACCCCGTAAACAAGTCGCAACTTGTTCGTTGTGTTAGTATTTTAGAGCAGTGTTTTTTGATCTTCTTGATTTCGCGACCCCTTTACAGGTTGAAATATTCTGGTGATCCCCTCTCGTCATAGATACCCAAAGAATAATTTAACGAAAAGACAACATACGCTTAGTAATGGTTTTTTGCTACTTTGGTACATTTATCTATTACGCTTAACTACGTCAGCGACGTTGCCACACCGCATTGTAGTTGCGGTGGCAAAAAGCGCCACGCGCGTGCTACCCACTTATTAGAACATGTTCAAATGTTCATGAACAGGCAATGTGTTCATGAATAGGTAGTGTTTTTCTCTGAGCAGGTAGTGTGTTCATCAGCAAACAATGTGAAATATTTGTGAACTATATTTCTCTTGAAAATTAAGGAAAGACATACTTAGTCTAATGATCGTTTTTGACTAATGTTATGAGTAAGAAAGGATTGGTTACGTTGCTGGAAAATAAAATATTTTAATTTGTGAATCCAAATGAAGTTGTAATCGTAAAATATAGAAAATCGATGAATGAGTTCATGAAAAAAAAACCATTTTAAAGTTTTTCTTAGTAGGATACTATTTTCCTGGAATGCAAAAAGTTTTTAAAAACAAATTTTTTACAAGATAGTAAAATTATTATATTCTTTCATTGCGGAAATGGATTTTGCTAATCTTTTTGTTTTTCGTTTTATGGGATGCAAGTGTTGGTGTTGAGGTTTGTAACTATTTTCCAGGTATGAAAAAAGTTTTGAAAACAATTTTTTGCAAAATAGTAAGATTATATGCTTTTATTGCGGAAATGGATTCTGCTAATCCCTTTGTTTTTCGTTTTATGGGATGCAAGTGTTAGTGTTGAGGTTTGTAACTATTTTCCAGGTATGGAAGAAGTTTTTGAAAACAATTTTTTGCAAGATAGTAAAATTATATGCTTTTGTTGCGGAAATGGATTCTGCTAATCCCTTTGTTTTTCGTTTTATGGGATGCAAGTGTTGGTGTTGAGGTTTGTAACTATTTTCCAGGTATGAAAAAAGTTTTGAAAACAATTTTTTGCAAAATAGTAAGATTATATGCTTTTATTGCGGAAATGGATTCTGCTAATCCCTTTTTTTTCGTTTTATGGGATGCAAGTGTTAGTGTTGAGGTTTGTAACTATTTTCCAGGTATGGAAGAAGTTTTTGAAAACAATTTTTTGCAAGATAGTAAAATTATATGCTTTTGTTGCGGAAATGGATTCTGCTAATCCCTTTGTTTTTCGTTTTATGGGATGCAAGTGTTGGTGTTGAGGTTTGTAACTATTTTCCAGGTATGAAAAAAGTTTTGAAAACAATTTTTTGCAAAATAGTAAGATTATATGCTTTTATTGCGGAAATGGATTCTGCTAATCCCTTTTTTTTCGTTTTATGGGATGCAAGTGTTAGTGTTGAGGTTTGTAACTATTTTCCAGGTATGGAAGAAGTTTTTGAAAACAATTTTTTGCAAGATAGTAAAATTATAGGTATCTATGCTTTTGTTGCGGAAATGGATTCTGCTAATCCCTTTGTTTTTCGTTTTATGGGATGCAAGTGTTGGTGTTGAGGTTTGTAACTATTTTCCAGGTATGGAAAAAGTTTTGAAAACAATTTTTTGCAAGATAGTAAAATTATATGCTTTTATTGCGGAAATGGATTCTGCCTATCCCTTTGTTTTTCGTTTTATGGGATGCAAATGTTGGTGTTGAGGTTTGTAACTATTTTCCAGGTATCTGCCCTCGAACTGACTTCACAAGCACCACTTTATTTTCGCATTTCGGTAATGGTTTTCCTTCTTGTTCTATATTCCACTAATGTAAGTACGCAGCACTACTTTGTTTTATACAGACGTTTTTTTCAGTTTACGCATTGGTTCTTAACTGAGAGTGTGATTATTCATTGTTTGTGTGATTATTTAATGGAAAATGGCTACTGATCAGCAGTACTTACTAATGAAAGAAAGATTCTACTTAGAATTGCAAAAGAGAATCGGCTTCTACAAAAAATCGAGTGTTTATTGATGATTTACGTTACACACAATTGTTGGAGGAAATAAGTGCAGCGAAAACGTTAGACAAGAAAACTTCGCGTGATTATTGGTTGCTGAAACATTACGACATAATCACTGTTGGGCAAACCCGTAAGTTGATCTTCCCTGTAAGTGCTCCGAACGCTGTTATCAAATACTACGTCCCTGATGATGAGTTGCTTCAAGTGATTCACGATGCACACAAGCATATTGGTCATGGAGGACGAGATCGGATGTTAAAAGAACTTAGCCAGCGGTACAAGAATGTAACCCGACATGATATTGAGCTATACTTGCAGCTTTGTGAACCGTGCCAGCAAAAACAAAAAGGAATAAAAAAGGGAATTGTCGTCAAGCCCATACTGTCATCTGAGTTCAATTCCCCGATCGAGGATATAAGTTTATAATGGTTTACCAAGATCACCTGACCAAATTTGTCATCCTCAGAGCACTTAAAACAAAACGGGCAGAAGAAGTAGCATACAATTTACTGGACATTTTCACATTGATTGATGCACCAGCAATTTTGCAATCCGACAATGGAAGAGAGTTTTCAAACCAAATCGTTAGTAACCTAAAATCATACTGGCCAACTTTAAAAATAGTCCACGGTAAGCCTAGACACTCCCAGAGCCAGGGTAGTGTAGAAAGAGCCAACCAGGATATAGAAAATATGTTAACAACTTGGCTTCAAGATAATAATACTGATCGCTGGAGTGATGGCCTGCGATTTGTTCAGCTTATGAAAAATAGTGCTTTTCACCAAGGTATATAAAAAGAACACCATACGAAGCTCTATTCGGCTCAAAAATCAAGGTTGGTATTGAATTAATGACGATTTGACCAATTGTTTTAATTATGTTTGTTTTTTTAGGTTGGTATTTGTTTGCCGTTTGATGATGCTAATGTAGAGACCGAAGAGCAACTTGAAAAAGTAATTAATTTAGGACAAAGTAAGCCTGTTGGATCCGAAAATGAAAGAAGTAAACAGATTGAAAATCCCGAAGACCACACAGAAACTTTGAGTGTCGAGAACAAACATGCGGATCTGGAAAACGTCGATGCTGAACCTGACAATGTTCCGAATCAACCTTCCCCCAACCAGCTTTATCCGTACTCAAATGCTGTGTTTGCTCTGGAGAGACCACGGTTGCTCATTCGTGTAGAACATGCAAAAGTTCTATACATACTATTTGTGCTGCCCCAGAAACAAACGCACCAGAAGGCTATGGGTCTAAAGTGATTTGCCCTTTATGCATGAAAACCGCATTAATTTTAGAGAACCGCAACAGTTCAAAAGATAATTTAAAAAAACAAGCCAAGAAAATGCTTAAAACTTCAGGAAAAAAATTTCCTCCTGTAATACCCGGTACCACGGTTAGGATTCCTGTTCCAGAAGTCGACAGAGGTCGTGGTGACGACGCCCGTAATATACTTGCAATTGTCTTGAAAAAGACAGAAGATGAACTTTATCAACTTGGTACAAAGCAGGGTATCATAAAAACACTGTTTTCTATCTAGACAACAATTCACTGTTTGTCAACAGAATTTAATAAGCATTGAAGATGTCGCTAATCAGGATACAACAGTTCGTTCAGCTGCTACTTTCCAATCGACTGGAACCGGTCAGGGATTTTTCAAATGAAGTTGCAAAGTAAACTGTGAAACCAAAAAATGTTCATGCTTTAAGAATAAGTTGCTGTGCACTTCAAAGTGTCACAATAGTTCTTCTTGTAAGAATAAGTAACTGCTTTTAATATACTTACTTACAGAAAGGTCTTTTATTATTAAACACAAGAATTTTATCATTATAATTGTATCTTAGAAGTAGAGCTAGGTGCATAAGACAATGGCAATGTACAATTTGACATTTTAGAATTGATATGTGGCTATTTTGATTGTTTGAAATGCCAACCTTAAGTTTTGATTCTATTGAGGTACAGTCAGGTGCAAGTAGACCTTTACACTTGCTATTCGATTTAAAAATTAGGATAGCTCTCAAAAGATCAGTACTTGTCTAACTTAATCGTAGAGAAGAAAATTCGATTACATACATTACCTATGCGTCAACCGGCATTCTATACAATGCCTAGGTATTCCATACATTTCCTAGGTAAAGTGTGAAATAGTTTGAACATTCAATATCATTTTAGACATTGCCTGAACGACCCCGGCATTCTATACATTTCCTAGGTATTGCATAGAATGCCTGCATTATACACATTGCCTATAACATATACACTAAATATAAGGTACACAAGGTGTGGGAAACAAAATCCACTAGATTGCTCGTAGTTGACCTAGCTGCTAGGAAACCATTTTGTTCAGGAGCCAAAATAGATTTACAGTGGAAAGACAGTGTATCATAAATAATGCTTTCGAACAGTTTTGGTATACAGTAAAGGTTGGCTATGGGCCGATAATTAGACACATTATTCTTTGGTCCTTTTTATGGATAGGGACTATACACGATGTTTTCCAGGACGTTGGAAACACACCTTGTGAAAGTGATAGCATGAAAAGGGCTGCAAGAGGTTGGATTAAAATGCGCGAACAGTTTTTTAAGACCATAGCCGGAATTCCGTCTGGTTAAGATGAGTAATCATCCTGGAGTTTATCTATTTTATTTTTGATTATGGATTATGGATGGATTGGATATGGATCCAATGTGTGAAATGAGGTTTGTGGAGAGTAATTTAGATATTGGAAATAGTGAAAATCCACTTCTACCTCGCAATCACTAAATGACTGGTTAAAAAAGTTTGCTAAAAAATTAGCAATCGTTTCAGGGTCTGATGATGAGTTGTTGAGGTAAGAGAGGGAGGAAGGGTAGCCGTCAGACTTTCTTTTGATGTTTATAAATTCATAAAATCGTTTAGGATTAAACTTAATTGAAGATTGCATTTGATGTACATATTCGCTATAGAGACGTTTGCAAAGTTTTTCTGAAATGTGTAAAAACGAACGAGCAAACTTGGTAGTCGTTTACTGATTTTGAAAGAAGATATTTTCTCTATAAGTTATTCCTCAGGTTGCGAAGTGACCGAAGGTCTTTATTATACCAAGGTGGGGAAGAAGAGTAATTTTTACGAGGCATAAAAGGGACTGATTGTGCAAAATATTTAAACATCTCTGAACAAGTACTGACAACGCATGATCGCTCGAGTCTTGAGAAAAATTGAAGTTAATATTGGCAAGAAGGGTTTTTGATTTGGGAAAGTAAGCCTTTTTTGAGTTAAAGAAATAGTCTACAGCAATGTTAGGTTGAGGATTGTGATAAGAGAATGAAAGCGACAAAGGTGGGTGATATTCGTCCAGTTTAGAAAGAAGTTGGCCACTAGCTGTCACAATAGCACTACCAGGATCAGAAACGAAAATAAGGTCTAGTTGTCTATTGAGGTTGTTAATAATACCACTTATTTGGAAAAGGTTTGAGTCTTGCTTGCAAGCAGTGAAAAGTATTTCTTTTTTAGGTGCAGTAGTTTAGTTTAGTTTAGTTTATTTAAAATTCCATATATTTAAGACACAATTTTTCATAATATTAATAACTTTTGGCCTTGGTTTGAAACCGTCTGCAGGCATCTGGCTTTTCTTTAAATTTTGCTTTTAACATATGAGTTTTTTTTTATTTTATCTTTAAAATAATAATGTTTTAATTTTCCATGACTACAGTTTTATTGAAAATATTGCACAATTTTTTTTTTTTTTTAACATTTTGAAATTATAATAATATGCAAAGTATTGTATAATTGCTTAACAAAAATGGAGTGCTCGTATACGAAAGATGAGGGTGCACCTGATCGGGTTGAAATCTACTTTTAATCGCTAATAAATTCTTGCAGGTATTTGAGTGTTTCTATGCAATAATGAGCCTGGTTTTTCCAGTTTTCTCCATTTAAGATTCTTATAGAATCTTCTTCACTTAAAATTGTTTTTTGAAAATATACTAATCGAAGTTCTTTTAATATGGGACAGATAGATAGAAAGTGAAAAGAAGTTTTTTGTTCTTGCATATTGCATAATGAACAGTACGTGCTTCGGTCTTTGTGGTATGGCCTGTAGCTTAGAGCTAGCAGTTCTCCCCTCACTCGAAAAATATTGGAAATTTCAATCAAGCTTTTTTCATCAGAAAAATAATTCAAACTGTTTAAATTATACTGGAGCTTTGGGAACAATGATCTCTTTGATGAACCTTTAGCTTCCTCAATAAGATCTGATCTTATTTTTATATCCAGAACTTCTGGATAGCTCATTAGTTTATTTCTTAGATAAACGTCTTGTATGTCTAAGCTTGGCAGTGGAGTTCTACAGAGCAGAGATAGCCCTTCCCATTTACTGAACCAGCTTATGTTTTTGCGTATGCTATGCTTTGCAAGTACCTTTGGTAGTCGATCGTCAGGGTATGAGAGTATTTTTAAGACATATTGAAAGTGCATTCTTAGAGTGTAAAGAAAAGTTGGTGAAAGACCAATTTCTAGAAGGAGCATGTATGTAGTTCGGCGTTGACTGAGGTAGAGCAAATGTTTTTTTAAGGAAAAATCGTGGAAGTTTTTTTAATTTCTTATATTGTTCGTACCCCCAAAATCCATATCCATATGTCATTATAGATTTCAGAGCAGCTTCGAGTACTTTAAACTTGACGCTATGCGCTACGAGTCTACTTCTAAACAGATTTTTCCGTGTTGATTTTATGGCAGTTACTGCTTTTGCAAGCTTAATCTGCAGATGTTTTCTTGGATTTAGATTAGGTGTTAGTATCATACCCAGATAATTAAGTTCCTCCACAACTTCAAGCGGCTCCCTGTTTACAGTCCATCATTCATTTCGGCAGTGTCTACCTCCACCAGTTCGGAAAATCATGACTTTCGATTTTGAAGTATACATATATTACCAAATTCCATGTTTTGCAATAACTATTGAATTTGTTTATCATTAATTGAAGGCTTTCGGGAGAATCTGCGAATAATATTATATCGTCTGCGTATAAAAGGCATCTTATTGTTTGCCCTGTAATATTGATTCCATTTGGTAAAAAATCAACTATGTCATTTATATACAATGCAAGCAACAATGGGGACAACAAACATCCTTGGCGAACACCACTTTTTGTTTCAAACAAGTCTGACATTTGTTCGCCATCCCATACATCCGATACAGTCTCTTCATACATATTTTTTAATAATTTTAGAATTTTGGAAGACATGCCTATTGAACTGAGCTTGTATAATAATGCTCGTCGGTCAATGCTGTCAAATGCCGCTTTAAGATCAATAAATACTGCATACAATTTTTTCCTATTTTCTAAGTAGTGATCTAAAATATTTTGAATAGAAAAAAGGTGATCCACTGCTGAGTATCCTGCACGGAAGCCTGCTTGAAATTCACTGAATAATTTGTTTTCTTCTATCCAACGTTCAAGTCTTTTCAGTAATACGCCTGCAAATATTTTAGCTGCTATACCTATTCATAAATGAAATTCTCCCTATAATTTTCTACATTGTTTGTGTCGCCTTTTTTATGTATTGGAAACACTATTGATTTCTTAAAACATTGCGGTACTTCTGCTGTGTGTGAAGTGACCCAACAAGATGTTGGGAGCATTTTTAAGAAACTCATAAGGAACTCTGTCTTCTCCTGGAGCTTTGTTGTCCTTTGCTTTGTCCAAAACAAATCGAATCTCTTCCAATACCATATCCTGCTCTATATCTTCTACAGTTACTAGGTTTTCAGCGAATTGTATTGGCTCGTTATTCGATATAGGATTCAAAAGATTTTTGAAATGACCATCTAAAATATTGGCATCTAAATTATTTCCAATTTTAAATTTAGTACCATTCAATACCCTAACTATTTTCTAGAACTGTGAGGAGTCTTTTACCTTAGTTAAATCATCTGCCAATTTGGTGAAAAACTCTTTCTTTTTAAATTTGCACAAATTCTTGTAAAAAGTATTTGCTTCTATGTATGCTTTTCGAAAGAATTCTCCATTCCGCTGTTTTGATAGTTTGTGCAGTTTGAACGATTTCGCTCTTGCTTTTTCACAGTCTGTATCAAACCACTTCTGTTTTCCTTTTGCTACATACCTTCTTTCTTCAAAAGAGGTTGAGTTTCTTATAGCATCAATGAAAAAATCAATTTCTTGGTTTGAACTTACATCGCTTATGTCAGTTTGCGCCATAAACTGACAAAGCTTGTAGTGATACTTTTCTTTTTCATGCTTCCTCCAATAAAGTCTTGGTAAAAGCTTCATTTCACTAGCAAGTCCCAGCTTTTCTGAAGATAGTGTTACTGATATGGGCATATGATCGGAAAAAATTTATGTAGCAACATGGAGGTCAACTACTCTTTCAAACCATTTATCACCGATACCACAATAATCCACCACAGAAGAACCAGGTCCTCCAACAAAAGTCAGCTCCCCCAAAATGTCTCCATCAATTGACCCATTTAATACGAATATATTAAAATTCTGGAATGATTCCAATAGCTTCTTTCCGTTGCCATTTATAATCTTATCTTTTGAGTGTCTTACTGCTTTAAATTGTTCACCAAAAATATTCATTTCATTTTCTATTTGTTTGTCTGATATACGCGCGTTGAAATCCCCAATAAGCATTATATTATTGACATTTATGTTTTTAAGTAAGTTTTCAAAATTGAAAAGATTTTGCTCCCAATTAACGCAATTAAGATAGATTGGCAAAACATAGTACCATTCGCACAATAGATTTACTTTTAAAGCAGTAAAGCCTTCTATAGTAAGAAAACTACAGTTCTTAAAAGTAGATCTATACCCGAAGAGGTAGCCTCCAATTGCCCGCCCACGAGAATGTACCCGTGTGGCTGGAATCCAATAAATTTTATATCCATTGAAAAATTTTTCAAAATCTCAATAGTTATCTTGCATTACATGTGTTTCAAAAAGGAAAAAAACAATCAAAACTGTTTACATATTTAAAAAAGGATGGAAAAAATAATTTGTTTTTTAATCCTCCTACATTATATGATAATAAAATTAAAATACTTACAGGTGCTTCTCTAATAACTTTACTAAAATTCTGACAGACGGTACTGTTTCATGCTCGTGCTATATAGTTCTTTTGTTGCATGCGTTCAGGCAGTTGGTTGTTTGTTCTGTTCCCATGGTTGCTGCTTCTGCTGATATTCGATGCATTTGATGATCTCAAAAGCTCTTCGTTTGACAGGTTGAACCCCGCATACAATTGTTTGAGAGTTTTGCAGCCATCGACTCCGTCATCTGACTGCAATAGCTCCCTCTCTCTGCATCAGTTGAAGATTTTCCCCTCAGCCTCCAATGTCTCACTTTTGATTTTGATGTCAACATTCGGTTTGCAATTCTTTATAGTCTTCCTCACACGCAGCAGTGATTGTCTTATTTTTCGTTGTTCCAATGGCAGATCCCTATGGATGAACATACCAGTGCCTTTCAGTTGGATTGTTTTATAGATTGTAACGATGCATTTTATACATCGCTACATGCTGCCTTTGAGCTAGCTGACCACACGCCATCCAGTAGCAAGAACTAAAACACCTATACCAGAAGCACGAACCGGAACCAGGAAATGACCACCAAATGCTATCTAAGGCACAAGCCGGAACCAGGAATTACACGTCAGAGAATATCCGAGGCACCAACCGCATACCCCACCCCCAGGGTATGCTACACTAAATGAATAGCCGTGGAGAATATGGAACATATGTTCCTCCAACAGTGTAGAGTACAACCTACACGACACACTGGCCAATGCACAGCAGCACACGACCACCGTATGTTTAGTGTAGACTTCAGCAACAGAGTACATTGGGTGTGCTATGGATAAGCACAGCAGCGGTGGAGACATAGGCAATATAAAATAAATGATAGGAGGCAACAACAAAATGTATGGAAAAGCGCACGCCGGAGGAGTATAAATAGGGCGAGCTGAGCTAAGAAAATTGAGTCAGCCGGCACCAGCGCAATGGTGCACATCTCCTGGTAGAATCTGACGGAATAAGCAACCAAGAGCAATACCGCTCGGAGAGCTACCGTATCATCCCCGAGTCCCGAAGCCAGCATTACCGCACTCACCGCCGCCGAACTACCAGAAGTGAACTTAGAAGTATCATCACACAGGCCCCGAGGGGTACTTGCGATCTTTTGCCGGAGGGCATATAATAATACTTGACCGCTAACCCGTGAGGGGAAGTTGGGATCTTACCGCACAGGGTCAGTTAAGCGCCTGTGATCTTTTGCCGGAGGGCATATCATAATCCTCAACCGCTAACTCGTGAGGGGAAGCTGGGATCTCCACAGGGCCCAAGGGTTCTTGTGATCTTTGCCGGAGGGCATATAATAATACTCGACCGCTAACCCGTGAGGGGAAGTTGGGATCTTCACACAGAGCCGAAGGGCACTTGTGATCTTTGCCGGAGGGCATACAATAATACTCGCACGCTAACCTCGCTGAGGGGTAGTTGTGATCTTACCGCACAGGGTCAGTAAAGCGCCTGTGATCTTTGCCGGAGGGCATATAATAATACTCGCACGCTAACCTCGTTGAGGGGTAGTTGTGATCTTACCGCACAGGGACAGTAAAGCGCCTGTGATCGCCGCCGGAGGGCATATAATAATACTCAAACGCTAATCCCGCTCTCTCCTATAGGTACACCGCCGAATTAAGACCAGTCGCCATAGAGAAGCAACAACGACAGCAGTAGACGAGAGGACCTGATACCAAAGCTGTATTGCCATCCTAATGAAGAAAGGTGCATAAGCGCGACCTAAATATGTAAACTGTATTGTATTGTATATTGTACCTTGCAATTATAAATAACAAAAAGACAAGTTTGAAATAATAAAGAGTTTCTGACCTTCTATGCGAAGTTTTAGTGGTTTCATTCACCGACCCTGGACAGCCGTGAGTCATACCTCGGCTGGGAAATAAAAATCACATCACAATTTGGCGCCCGAGCAGGGACTATAGGTCCATCCCCCGAGAAACAGAAACTCTTTATCGAACTATAAACAGTAAACGAAAATAAACCAATCATGTCGGACACCGAAGAAAGCTTTGATGTTTACGCGAGCATCGGAGCAATTTACTTGCTCAGTAAGGAAGAGCTTAAAGCCCGAATGAGTCAACTAGGACTCGATACCGAAGGGACGACAGCCGTTCTTCGAACTAGATTCAGCGCTCATATTAAAGGGGCCAGAATGAGAAAGTCGATGCAAAGTCTTTGTGAAGACTTGGCGAAGGTCGTTACCACAAGGGAGTACGACGACACTCCAGCATCAGAGACCAATACCGGACCTGCACCTAAATCGCCTGGCTATACAGAAGTACGGTTCGAAATACCTTCGTATATGCCGCCGGCGCCATCACACACGCCAAGCTGCGTTACCGAGGCAACCGAAGGTTGCCCACCTACCGAAAGCCGACCTGACCAAGCGAGTACCTCACGTGGGTTTACCCGCTCAGACGACAGAACTACAGTCCGAACCACCGGTAGAATTGTGCTCAGCTATGAAGCTGAAGTAATGAATACAGTTCGAAAGTGGGGATTAAGATTTGACGCGTCTGGTAACGCCCCAGAATTCTTAGACCGTCTTGAAGAATTGACTATGTGTTACGACCTGAGACCAGACGACGTAGTCAAAGCATTGCCAGAACTCTTACGTGGCACCGCCCTAGAGTGGTATCGCATTAATCGCGACCATGTCAAGGGATGGAGTGAATTTCGTAGCGCCTTTCTCGAACACTTTTTGCCCGCCCGTTACTTATGCAAATTAGAGGATGAAATCATGCGAAGGAAGCAAGGCCCCCGTGAGAAGGCAAAAGATTTCATCCGGGGCACGCAATACCTGATCCACCGCCATCCCCGCATAAGTCAGACGGACAATATTGATCGCATTTATGACAGTTTACGAGCAGAGTATCATCTGTACATAAAGAGGCGCGATTTTAAGACGCTCGAAGAGCTTATGACATTGGCAGAGGAGTACGAACATATTCAAGGGGAAGATCGTAACTCCCGCCACGCGCTGATTCGTCCAGCGCCAGCTCTGAACCGCAATGCACCACCGTACCGCCCGCTACCTGACAACCGACAGGGGTTCCTAGCACAACGCCCCGATTTCAACCGCCCCAATCCTTTTAGACAGATACTCCCCGCTAACCAGTACGACCGGTCCACGCACTGCTGGAATTGTAAGCAGCGTGGACACAGCAAAAGCAACTGCCCGAGGCCTTTCCGACTCTTTTGTTCCTACTGCGGAGAGGACGGGATTCTAACCGAGGACTGTAGATGTCATCCGCACAGGGCCGCAGTTATGAGCAGTCAAGTTAACCGCTGTTCAACCCGAAAAATCTGGTACCAAAAACCAGGAAATTCAAGAGCACTTAATTCAAGCGCCTTGACCACAACCACAACTAAGCCGACCAAGCTGACTCAAGTAAGACTGAATAGACGGCTCACCCGAACACACCAGAAACAGCAGGACAGCTGTAGGAAATACCAGCCACCGCCAGAAACGAAATCAACTGAGTTTGACTCACGCTGTTTTGTGACGGTACAGGTCCATGGTCAACCAGTAAGGGCCTTGATAGATACAGGAGCCACCATGTCATTTATTAATGAAAATACGCGTCGGTTGTTACGCCGAGCGAAGATACCCGCCCACTACTATCGTCATCTCACTTACCTCGCCAACGGAGACGTGGTTGTCAGCCGAGAGCACTATTTACTCACGATGGCTATCGCCGACCAAGACATTCATGGAAAAGTGACGTATATGCACCATCTAGCGTATGACATGGTCATCGGTGTAGATTTATTACGCAAGGCTGATTTCCGTATGACTTTGCGAAGTCATGAAATCCCGTGGTCTGACATTAGCTCTGAAGAACCAAGAGACCGACTGTTTGGTGGAGACAATGTGTTGGCACTGTCATGCGATACGCATAGAGTAACCGCAACGCCTGCCGTCCGGAGCGAAAGATTAAAAACGTTGTACCAGTTGGGACAAACGAAATCTCAGGATACCGCTCAAGAAGGAAATAATACTATAAGATCTAACATAAAGGAGCTCAAAAGGTCCTCATCATCAGAATGCAGTATAAAAGCAAGGGCTGAGGTGGATATTTGCCATTCAGCCAGTGACCGCCAAAGGACCAACATGAATTCCTGCGAAAAGGAAAAAGAAATAGCGCAGCCCTGGAAAGGGCAAGGGACGATGTCCTCTCGTTTAAATCCCGGCCAACGACAACCGATTTGTCTACCTAAATTACCGCATCCGGAACCCCGCGACAAGACAACCGCCGGCACCGCAACCCCAAAGAAGCGCATTGCGCGCACCCCAAAGGAGCCAGAGGTCAGGCAACTGACTAGGGCAGCCGCAGTAAGGCCATCAACCAGCCGTGGAACTGCGGGAAGGAAGGGCACTGCACCGGACACAAAGGCGGCACAGATAAAAACAACCCGAGCTGTGGTACGGACAAGGCTGCTAAAATCCGTGCGCGGCCTTAAGCAACCAAGCACTAGCATGCTTCCATCAGTTCGCGACGCGGCTATGGTCACAGTGACGCACAACGCACCGAAACCCTCCGTGCCTACCACACGCCCGTCAACCCAGAGACGGCCGACTCCCAATGAACCGGATCATTTTAAGGGGGTCGAGGTAACCAAGCACGCGTTATATAATCCGCACCGCCGACGACAACGATTCTTCTTCAGACGGAGGAACGGAAAGATCGTGGTGAATATCGTTCGACGTGGGTTCGCCGTACTAACCCACGAACCTACGGGAAGAAAGAAGGAGGTTACGTTCGACCCGTAGACCCGCCGCAGAAGCCCGGAAAGTTAGGTGCAAGGAGCACTGTATAGTTTTTGTTTAGCGAAAGAAGCACGTACCAGTTATTTTTTTTTTGTGCAAGGAGCACTTTAAGTTTTTTGCAAGGATATTTATTCGATTTTGTTTGTTTGTTTTTTTTTTTTTTGCAAGGATGCTTGACCTAATCTTGTTTGTTAATTAAGATTGTTAAAAAAAAAAAAAAAAAAATATATATATACAAAAAAAATATATAAAAGAAAGAAAAATATACAAAAAAAAATATATATAAAAAAGAAGAAAATACAAAAAAAAAAAAAAAAGAATAATACAAAAAAAATAGATATAAGGAGGTTAAGACGAGAAGGTTCTCGCCTCCAAAAGGGGGGTGGTATGTAACGATGCATTTTATACCTCGCTACATGCTGCCTTTGAGCTAGCTGACCACACGCCATCCAGTAGCAAGAACTAAAACACCTATACCAGAAGCACGAACCGGAACCAGGAAATGACCACCAAATGCTATCTAAGGCACAAGCCGGAACCAGGAATTACACGTCAGAGAATATCCGAGGCACCAACCGCATACCCCACCCCCAGGGTATGCTACACTAAATGAATAGCCGTGGAGAATATGGAACATATGTTCCTCCAACAGTGTAGAGTATAACCTACACGACACACTGGCCAATGCACAGCAGCACACGACCACCGTATGTTTAGTGTAGACTTCAGCAACAGAGTACATTGGGTGTGCTATGGATAAGCACAGCAGCGGTGGAGACATAGGCAATATAAAATAAATGATAGGAGGCAACAACAAAATGTATGGAAAAGCGCACGCCGGAGGAGTATAAATAGGGCGAGCTGAGCTAAGAAAATTGAGTCAGCCGGCACCAGCGCAATGGTGCACATCTCCTGGTAGAATCTGACGGAATAAGCAACCATGAGCAATACCGCTCGGAGAGCTACCGTATCATCCCCGAGTCCCGAAGCCAGCATTACCGCACTCACCGCCGCCGAACTACCAGAAGTGAACTTAGAAGTATCATCACACAGGCCCCGAGGGGTACTTGTGATCTTTTGCCGGAGGGCATATAATAATACTTGACCGCTAACCCGTGAGGGGAAGTTGGGATCTTACCGCACAGGGTCAGTTAAGCGCCTGTGATCTTTTGCCGGAGGGCATATCATAATCCTCAACCGCTAACTCGTGAGGGGAAGCTGGGATCTCCACAGGGCCCAAGGGTTCTTGTGATCTTTGCCGGAGGGCATATAATAATACTCGACCGCTAACCCGTGAGGGGAAGTTGGGATCTTCACACAGAGCCGAAGGGCACTAGTGATCTTTGCCGGAGGGCATACAATAATACTCGCACGCTAACCTCGCTGAGGGGTAGTTGTGATCTTACCGCACAGGGTCAGTAAAGCGCCTGTGATCTTTGCCGGAGGGCATATAATAATACTCGCACGCTAACCTCGTTGAGGGGTAGTTGTGATCTTACCGCACAGGGACAGTAAAGCGCCTGTGATCGCCGCTGGAGGGCATATAATAATACTCAAACGCTAATCCCGCTCTCTCCTATAGGTACACCGCCGAATTAAGACCAGTCGCCATAGAGAAGCAACAACGACAGCAGTAGACGAGAGGACCTGATACCAAAGCTGTATTGCCATCCTAATGAAGAAAGGCGCATAAGCGCGACCTAAATATATAAACTGTATTGTATTGTATATTGTACCTTGCAATTATAAATAACAAAAAGACAAGTTTGAAATAATAAAGAGTTTCTGACCTTCTATGCGAAGTTTTAGTGGTTTCATTCGCCGACCCTGGACAGCCGTGAGTCATACCTCGGCTGGGAAATAAAAATCACATCACAAGATAATTTTATCCACATAATCCTTTGAATTTGTTTCAACTACAACATTGCTTGTTTGGAAGTTCGAAGGTAGCGAACGAATTGATCTTATAGGTGCCGGCTCATCTGGAACAAGTGAATTGAGTAGTTTTTTGCTTCTTCGTAGGATCGGTGTTTGGTTGTTTGGCGAGGCGTACACTAAAATTTTTTTCACATGATTTTTTTGTGACGAAATTAACTTCTCTATTGAGATACTCGCATTGTTGTTGAACTTTCTCCAGTGCTTGTGTGAGTTCTTGGTTTTTGGTTCGGAGTTTTTGAATCTCTTCATGAATGGTAGCAACGTCTTCTTTAGTTGCTAAATTTGCATTTTTTGTGTCCAGAAGATCGCCTATGAAACTTTTTAGATCGTGAATTGACATTTGCCCCACTGCCATTGTTTTAGTTGTTGTTAGTTTTTATTGTCTTTTATGCTTTGTAAATTGATCTGGTGAAGTGACAGCCAGAGATCTTTTAGCACTCATTTACACTTAGTGTTTATAGTTTTTGAGGTAAAATTTAATGATTTTAAAATGCACGACACTTTATATAATAGCTATATAACTTTTCAATAATTTTTAGCTTTTTTATTTTAAAGATAAAAACACATTGAACTTTTAAACAAAGATGTCGCTCAATAGATAGCCAGAGTTGCCATCCATTCAGATGCAGTATTTGACGGATACTAGTAAGTATCGTCGTTATGAGGAGACTATTGAATATACGGGAGATTAAAATCACCAATACATATTATTTCGTCATTGGTGTCAGCAGCATCGAAAATATGTTCAATTGCATCAACTATGAGCTGATATGATTTAGTTGGTTGAGAGGGGCGAATATAACAGCACATAGTGTAAATATATCGGGAGGGCAGTTTGATTTTGACTGTTATAAATTGAAAAACTGTTGAGTGCGATGAATTGAAAGGACTGACATCAAGACGACAGTTCACCGCTATTAAAACACCACGGCCCAGTTCTTCACTGTCATTGATCAGACCGTCCTAACGAAAAATAAGGTACTCTGATGTAAATAGTTCACTGTCTAGAATATTTAGAGTCAGGTTAGTCTCGGTTAGAGCAAAAATGTCATGAGGAAATGATTGTGAACTAGTAAAAACTGAGGACGTTTTGGTTCGAAGCCCTCTAACATTCTGGTAGTATATAGTAAGGAAGGCCGAGGGATTAAATCAGTGGGGAGGAAAGGCGGTGTTAAAGGCGAGCATCATTCCTAGTACGATTTCGTTGGATATAAGAATTATTTTTGGATTTAATATAAGTCGCGTAGGCTTGTTGTAAGTTATCAGCAACCATTTGATTAGAAACATTGAAAGCTTCGTGAAAAGAGTTATACATTTTTCTAAGGGCAGAAAGACTGGTCGGGAGACCTTCTTGTTGGATATGCAACATTAAGTTTGTTTTAGTCTTAACATCTATGCAAACGGACTCTGCCGTATTAAATAAGTAGGGCAAGTTGAGACGAATATTGTCATATATACGACGGTCTCGTAGCCTGGACATTGTGTAAAGAGATTCGGTACTATCAAAGGATCAAGAAAATGTGGATTATTACGAATGGGTTTGGGACTGGTATCGGAACTTAAGTCGGAATGATTTACTGGTATAGTAACGACGTGTGAGGGAGTGAAATTAGGATAATGAACCTGGGAATTGGTTAGAGGCTTTACATTTCTCAGGGAGTTTGTTGGATACTTGATCGACCTCTGGATGCTGCCCCACCTTAAAGTAATGAACCCCCTTTGAACTTATCCATCCACCCTACAAACTACCTACAAATTTGATCAAATATAATGATGTAAAAGAAGGTTAAATGGAGGTCAAATAAACACTGGAAATTTAGTTTGAAAGTTATTGGTTGTGTTTTATTCTGGAGATTTTAGAAAGTGTATTTAGCGAGTTTTGGAAGATAATTTGAAAGCGAATTTGAAAGATTAAAGTTTAGACTTTTAATTAGAAAAGCATCAAACAGAGTCAGAGAAATTTTTTGGTTCGTTACGTTTACTCTTAATGCTAGTTCGAGGCTTAATATTATGACAATCTATATATTAATCGGCAAGTGGTTTTTTTGTGATACATTTTTAACCCACTTAACGATGACGCACCCGCATGAAGTATATATTTTCTGAAAGGTATTTAGCCATAGAATGGAAGAATATAAATTTTTTCCGGATCTGTTAACGTTTACCCGGTTAAATTGCGGTAGAAAAATCGTGCAAAAAACAACAACAACAACACTGTGTTTTTGTACACTGGGTATTACAATCTCATAGTCTCTCGCATACATGAGCGCATACAAGATTACCAGTAGAAGAGGTGATTTTACGAACAGGTAGTGTGATTCTGAAAACGGAGAAGTGTGTGTGCGTTAATTCCGTCTCAGCTTTTGTATTGTCTCTCGCATTCGTTAGCGTTTGGTTAATTGGAAATGATTACCATTGGAAGTGGTGAATTTACGAACAAGTGGTGCGACGCTGAAACGGAGAAGTGTGTGTGCGTTTATTCCGTCTCAGCTTTAGTATTGCCTTTCGCATACGAGAGCGTTTGGTCAATTGGACATGATTACCATTGGAAGTGGTGAATTTACGGCGACGCTGAAAACGGAGAAGTGTGTGTTCGTTTATTCCGTCTCAGCTTAAATGTGAATGCAAAACTGTTATTTTTTCTTTGAGCGTTTTCACTGTCTGGAAAAAGCTAAATGTAAGTTGAGTTCATCGTTTCAGGAGAGTGTGTGTCTTATTAAATTTTCTCTCCTTTTTCGTAGAACGCTTTATCTGTGGAAGTTTTTTGAATATTTTGCAGAAGTGCTTTGAGTGGCGGCTAAAAAATTTATATTTATTGATTTGATTTGATGTTAATAAAAAAATACCTGCCTAAATTGATCGCCTATGTAAGTGTTGCATTCTTATTTACTTTCCCAACGAAATTTGGATATTTAATTTTGAAGAAAAACCTAATTGGAGTGGCGGCAGAAAAAAAGATTTCATTTGGATTTTTAAATACGTGCCAAGTTTGACGGTTCATGCAAGTGTTGTCTTCTTCTTTATTTTAATAATGAAAAAAATTTTGTTAATGCTATAATGTTCGTAAAGAATTATAGTGTATTTTAGCGTATTCGTTGATCAATATATGCTTTAAATATTTATGTATTGTACTTCCAAACAAAATGCATTTCTGCTTTTTTTTTTTGTTTTTTGTAATCTGATTGTCTCTCGCTTACATGAGATTTTGGTGCGTCCTGAAAACAGAGAAGTGTGTGTGCGTTCATTCCGTCTCAGCTTCTGTTCTGTGCTATTGTTTTTTTTTTTACATGCTCCATATTCAACAAGTGTGAATGCAAAAGTGTTACTTTTCTTGTGTTATTGTTATAAAGTTGGTCGGTTCATTTTCTCTCTTTTTTCTTAAAGCGCTTTCAGTGGCGTGGCGTGAATATTTTCAAATGGTAAGTCGAGAAAAATGAATCACCTACACAAATTAATAAGGAATAAATAGAAGGTACCTTAAATTCCAAACGTGGATTAATCGAAGCCAATTTTTTTATACTGTCATTTAGGTTAAAATTCACAATGAGCTTAAAAGCATAAAAAAATGCACATTAGGTACTTAAAATTCACTTTAAACTTGCAAATAATCTAAAACAATGATCAGTAGAACAAAACCGAATTCGCCGTACATTACTCAAAGGCGAAAACTGTATTATTTTTTCCAAGCAGACATTGCACTATTGCAGTAAGACGAAAATTATCGTCTTACTTATTTCAATAAGTAAACGTGTATTCAAAAGGGATGCCAACGGGGTGGAAGTATATCGTATCAAAGACAGGGAGAAACACAAAATATGTTCTGCGCGGCGATTTTCAATGCCTTGTGTACCTATGCTTTGTGTATTGTGTGTGTATCTCGCAAATTTAAAAGTGCTTGAAGAACATTGTGTGTATGGGCAAAGAAAGGCTGTTGACTGCCTAGTTGTAGACTTAAGTTGCTGGTTTTTTCTATGAACAAGGGACAAATTTTAAAAGGTAAGACGATAGGAATCGTGTTATATGGACGCCACGCCACTGAGCGCTTTTTATGAGGAAGTAGAAATATCTGTAATGCTCAAATACAAGACTAAGTTTTTACATGACCAAAAAGTAAGGCAAAAAATACTATTGTGTCCAAAAGGAAGTAAAAATTTTTGGTCTTTTGCCAAGAACATTAAGAACTCGACCACGTCATCGGTCCCAACGCTCGTCTTCAATGACTCTCCGTATGTCAGTTCCATCGACACAGCCAATTTGCTAGCAGCTCAATTTGCTGCCAACTCGACACTTCCTTATAGCATATTGGCTCCGCCTGAGCTTGATTCTACAAATTCTTTGATGAAGCAGATATTTTTTCGAACTCGCTCGGTTGCGAGAGTCCTCAAAGATCTCAACATACATAAATCCGCTGGTCCAGATGGTATCCCCGCCGTTATTCTGAAGAGGTGTTCTTCTACGCTGGCAAAACCACTGCGTAAACTTTTCCATCTTTCCTATTCTGCTGGGATTTTTCCGAGCAGATGGAAAACTGCATTTGAATGAATCTTCCTCCCCTTCCAATTACCGTCCAATTGCACTAACGTCCCTTCTTTCCAAGGTCATGGAAACGTTGATAAACCGTCAACTTATGAAATATCTTGAAGAACGAAAGCTTCTTAATGACCGTCAGTACGGCTTTCGTAGCAAACGGTCCACTGGTGATTTGATGGCTTATCTCACCGAAAAGTGGAACCAATCTTTACATTGTTTTGGAGAAAGTAAGATTATTGCGCTTGATATTTCTAAAGCATTTGATAGAGTTTGGCATCAGGCTCTTTTATCGAAAATGCGTGCTTTTGGTATCGATGAGTCTCTTCTTCGTTGGATTAGAAATTACCTTTCCGACCGTTCAATACAAGTTGTGTTGGATGGCTTCAAGTCTGATACCCACTTAATAAATGCTGGTGTGCCCCAGGGCTCCGTTTTGTCTCCGACTCTCTTCCTCATTTTCATTAATGATCTCTTGTCTGAAACTTCTAATCCACTTAACTGTTTTGCTGACGACTCGACCCTCAGCTTTTCATATTCGTTTCCTAATTCACGTCCCTGCTCTTCGGATGTGGAACTGGAACGGTTGCGTATGATAAGTTCATTGAATTCTGACCTTGACAGCATTGTTGCATGGGGTCTTATGAACCGAGTAGAATTCAATGCTTCGAAAACTCAATGCTGTCTCTTGTCGTTGAAGCTTAACATTCCCCCATTGCCATTATCCATTAATGGTACCTGCATCGAAGAAACCGAAAAGCTGTCAGTACTTGGTATGAGTGTAAACGATGATCTTCGTTGGAACGACCACATATTTGAAGTCGCCAAAAACGCTGCTAAATGCTTAGGTTTCTTGAGACGATGCAGAAAGTTCTTCACCCCTTCTGATCTGGCTACAATTTATAAGGCCTTCATCCGCCCAAAACTAGAGTATAACTCTCATATCTGGTCAGGTGCTTCTCAAACATCTTTGCGCCTACTTGAAAGGGTACAAAATAGAGCGTTAAGATTGATAGGTGATAGTTCAATCGTAGAATCGATTGATTCTCTTGGACATCGTCGAAACGTCACCTGTCTCTCTCTCTTTTATCGCTTTTTCCACAAACAGTGCTCTAGTGAAATAGCCAGCTGCATTCCTCCCTTGAAACAATTTACCCGCCTCGCTAGGAATGCTCATCAGTTCTGCCTTGAGCCCAACTTCGGGCGTACAGTCAAGTATAGAGATTCTTATTTTAGTCGCACCACCCGAATGTGGAATGCTTTACCTGGCTCTGTGTTTCCCTTGCATTACGATTTACAAAGATTCAAAAGCAACGTGCATCGGTGTCTCTTTTCAAATCCTCTCCTATTTTCCTAAATGCTCGCACTGTGTTTAATCCTACTAATATTATAAACGTGAAAGTTTGTATGTGTGGATGTATGTTTGTTCCTCTTTCACGCAAAAACCATTGAATTGATTTTACTTAAACTTTCCAATAATATAGCTTATACATCTGATTAACATATAGGCTAAAATTTATCCCTAAATTCCCACGGGAACGGGAACGTATACGGGAACTTTGACACTACAGCACCGATTTCAAAAATTCTTTCACCGTTAGAATGCTATATATCCCCTTGTAACATAAAAACTAATTCATCCCCATATTCCTACGGGAGCAGGAACGTATACGGAAACTTTGACACTACAGCACCGATTTCAAAAATTCTTTCACCGTTAGAGTGCAACACTATCCCCGAGTAACATAAAAACTAATTCATCCCCATATTCCTACGGGAGCAGGAACGTATACGGGAACTTTGACACTACAGCACCGATTTCAAAAATTCTTCCACCGTTAGAATGCTACACTATCCCCGAGTAACATAAAAACTAATTCATCCCCATATTCCTACGGGAGCAGGAACGTATACGGGAACTTTGACACTACAGCACCGGTTTCAAAAATTCTTTCACCGTTAGAATGCTACACTATCCCCGAGTAATAAAAAAACTGATTCATCCCCATATTTCTACGGTTCCCTATATTCCCACGGGAGCAGGAACGTATACGGGAACTTTGACACTACAGCACCGATTTCAAAAATTCTTTCAACGTTAGAATGTTGCACTATCCCCGAGTAACATAAGAACTAATTCATCCCCATATTCCTACTGTTCCCTATATTCCCACGGGAGCAGGATCGTATACGGGAACTTTGACACTACAGCACCGATTTCAAAAATTCTTTCACCGTTAGAATGCTACACTATCCCCGAGTAACATAAAAACTAATTCATTCCCATATTCCTACGGTTCCCTATATTCCCACGGGAGCAGGAACGTATACGGGAACTTTGACACTACAGCACCGATTTCAAAAATTCTTTCACCGTTAGAATGCTATACTATCCCCGAGTAACATAAAAACTAATTCATTCCCTTATTCTTACGGTTCCCTTTATTCCCACGGGAGCAGGAACGTATACGGGAACTTTGACACTACAGCACTGATTTCAAAAATTCTTTCACCCTTAGAATGCTACACTATCCCCGAGTAACATAAAAACTAATTCATGCCCATATTCCCACGGTTCCCTATATTCCCACGGGAGCAGGAACGTATACGGGAACTTTTACACTACAGCACCGATTTCAAAAATTCTTTCACCCTTAGAATGCTACACTATCACCAAGTAACATAAAAACTAAATCATCCCCATATTCCTACGGGAGCAGGAACGTATACGGGAACTTTGACACTACAGCACCGATTTCAAAAATTCTTTCACCGTTAGAATACTACACTATTCCCGAGTAACATAAAAACTAATTCATCCCCATATTCCTACGGGAGCAGGAACGTATACGGGAACTTTGACACTACAGCACCGATTTCAAAAATTCTTTCACCGTTAGAATGCTACACCATCCCCGAGTAACATAAAAACTAATTCATCCCCATATTCCTACGGGAGCAATAACGTATACGGGAACTTTGACACTACAGCACCGATTTCAAAAATTCTTTCACCCTTAGAATGCTACACTATCCCCGAGTAACATAAAAACTAATTCATCCCCATATTCCTACGGTTCCCTATATTCCCACGGGAGCAGGAACGTATACGGAAACTTTTACACTACAGCACCGATTTCAAAAATTCTTTCACCCTTAGAATGCTACACTATCACCGAATAAAATAAGAACTAATTCATCCAAATATTTCTACGGTTCCCTATATTCCCACGGGAGCAGGAACGTATACGGGAACTTTTACACTACAGCACCGATCACAAAAATTCTTTCACCCTTAGAATGCTACACTATCCCCGAGAACATAGGAACTAATTCATTTCCATATTCCTACGGTTCCCTATATTCCCACGGGAGCAGGAACGAATACGGGAACTTTGACACTACAGCACCGATTTCAAAAATTCTTTCACCGTTAGAATGCTACACTATCCCCGAGTAACATAATAACTAATTCATCCCCATATTCCAACGGTTCCCTTTATTCCCACGGGAGCAGGAACGTATACGGGAACTTTGACACTACAGCACCGATTTCAAAAATTCTTTCACCCTTAGAATGCTACACTATCCCCGAGTAACATAAAAACTAATTCATCCCCATATTCCTACGGCTCCCTATATACAACACCGATCTCAAAAATTCTTCCACCGTTAGAATGTTACACTATCCCTGTGTAACATTAACTTTAATTTATCCACATATTCCTACGGGAACGGGAGTCCTTACTAATATAATAAGTGTGAATGGTGCTCTGTCTGTCCGTCGTTCTATGTTACCATCTCCCGCCCAAACTAGTAAACCGATTTAAATGAAATTTTAAACAAAGATTGTTCAGAACCTGAGAAAAGACATAGACTATATATTTTTTCCCTATATACCCACGGGAGCAGGAACGTATACGGGAACTTTTACACTACAGCACCGATTTCAAAAATTCTTCCACCGTTGGAATGCTCCATAATCCCGGAGTAACATTAACTTTAACTTATCCACATATTCCCACGAAAACGGTCACCATATTCCCACGGGAACGGGAGTCTTTACTAATATTGGAAATGCGAATGTAGCTATGTCTTTATGTTTTTCGTATGTCTCCCGTTCAAACTGCTAAACAACATTAGCCATATATCTATCCTTATATTCCCACGGGAACGGAAATGGGAATTCAAAAACTACGGTCTCAAAAGTATTTTTAACAGGGCTACAAGGTGTTGAAATAGGGATTGAATGTTTTTGTTGGAAATACCGCCAGAAGTTTTATTTCCTAAAAAGTTAAAAATGCTGCTGAAAGTCACTATTCCACGCGGACAAAGTCGCGGGCACAGCTAGTAACATTATAAGGGTAGTCATAACCCCTTGATGTGCGCGTTAATTATAAAAAAAAAAAAAAGTTTTTGAATACCTACTATTATTTCGCAGAATTGCTTGGAGTGGCGGCTAAAAAGTTTGTTAATTGAATTGTTGTCAATTAAAAAATACCTGTCTAATTTGATGGCCTATGTAAGTGCTGCCTGGAGTTGCCACATAAAAAATAATGCAATTGGATTATTGTGAATAAAAAAATACGTGCCAGGTTCGGTCCATGTAAGTGTTGCCTTCTTTTTTTTTTTCCTTATGAAAAAAATTTCGTTGATGCGAAAAAATTAGTGTGTTTCAGGGTATATGTTGCAGAGCTGTAAAAAATGCATTTTTTTTTGTATTGCAGTCAAATGACTAAAAAGACTTATCTTTTGAATATTTTGACTTCATGTTAGTACTTCACTTTAATCAAAAATTCCCAGTTAATGTTGAAGTCTTTAGTAAACCAATCGTCTAGAGCAGTCAAAAGAATGCAATACTTTTTAAATTGTTGCAATCTTGGGAGTCTTTCAACAGTCTTTTACATTCTTTGTAGTCATGAAGTCTTTTGATTGCAATTGAAAGTAATGCAGTCATTTGACTGCTTTCGAGTCTTTTAACTGCTTGAATTCTTTTTTACTGCTTGAAGTCTTTAAACTGCTTGAATTCTTTTTAACTGCGTGGAGTCTTTTAGCTGCTTGAATTCTTTTTTACTGCGTCGAGTCTTTTAACAGCAGCCAAACCATTCCAAGCAGTAAAAAAGAATTCAACCAATCAAAAGACTTTAAGCAGTTAAAAGACTTCATGCAGTTAAAAGACTCCACGCAGTTAAAAAGAATTCAAGCAGTTAAAAAACTCCAAAGCAGTCAAATGACTGCATTACTTTCAATTGCAATCAAAAGACTTCATGACTACAAAGAATGTAAAAGACTTTTGAAAGACTTCCATGATAACAACCAGTTAAAAAGTATTGCATTCTATTGACTTCAACAGTCGTATTTATAAAATTTTCTTAGAACACTCTTAGACAGCTATCCAGCTAGACGGTGTCTAAAGAGTTGGGCAAGCCTTAGCCAACTTCGTATTTATAAACCCAAACTGTCAACTTCGAATGAAAAACTGAATGGCAACCTTCACAATGTATCCATACAGTACCATTTTTTGTATTTTGATATACGAGTACAACAACAAAGACCCTGTGAAACAGTGTGGCATGAGACTGGAACTAGACCAACGAAACGGTTACAACTTTTCCATGTTTCATAAAATGGTCAATTTGTGTAATCTATAAATGAAACTATTCAAAATAGTATTTTTACGCCTCAAACTACTTAAATATTTCGATCTTTACACTCTTAATAGTGTTTTACAGTAAATTCAACAAAATTGTTTTTTGTTGTATCAAATGTCACTTTTGCCATAGTTTAGACAGCCAATTTCCGTGTCTAAAGTTAAACACTCCTTGGGCAGTGATGGAAGTATTTATAAATGCGATTTAGAGTTGGGCACTGTTCTAATAGCTGTCTAAAGTTAGACCTACTTTGGAATGGGATTATAAATACGACTGCACGTCTTTTGACTGCTCTAGACGATTGGTTCACTATAGACTTCAAAATTAACTGGAACTTATTTTTGTAAGTTAAAGTACTGTGGTAAGGAATGTGAATGTATTCCCAATATTTAGTTAAATGAAAGGCACTTTTTGCAATGCATTACCAAATGAATGCATTCTTTAACAGCTCTGATATGTTTAGCAATGTCGTCGAAATAGTCGAATTTTATGTAAAATCCATCAATATCGATTTTAGCCGAACTTTCAATGTAAGCTAATGAATCTTCAGTATCTCCACTTTCATAGGCACCGCTGTCATGTCTCCGTGTATCATCGTCACTTCCAATTGCTTGATCATCTTCCTTTTCTTTAATTGAACAAAACAAAAAAAAACTAAATAGCAATTGATACATGGAGTCATGACAGATTCAAGATAATTTTTCTAAAGTAAACAAAAAGATTAACAAATATTAAAATTTTAAAATATTAAAATTTTTTGTAAAAATGAAAGAATAACTTTAGTGGTCGAAGCTCGACCACAGGGCGAAACTAGTGATTATAATTTTAAGTAAAATTAGAGTTGGATTGAGATAAGGATGGTCTTACGTATTCGGAACTAATTTTCATCCTACTGTTTCTAAGCTTAAGAAGAGGACCAGAAAACATCCATGAGTATTCGCTTTGTATAGTGATGATGAATTTTCTGGGTGAAATGCAATTACAATTCAATGGTATAAAAAAGTAGTTTTGCTTAATAAATTGAAGAAGCCAGGATTCTGTAGTATGATAAGGTTCGTTTTTGACAATGAAACAAGAACTGCTTATTGGTTGGTTATTAATGATTTTTTCCAACCGACGGTTCCAGTCTGTGATACTCCATATTGTACCGAATTTAATGATCGGCGGTTGTATTGTTGATGCAGCAGACTCTGATGTTGTAGCTTCAGGTGATGTTGGAATAGTAGCAACTGAGGAGATGTTCGTTAGATGAGACGGGCTTTCAAGATCCATAATTTCTGTATGTAGTGATTTATTGCTAGTAAGAAGTTCTCTTGGGTTGGATGGACTTAAGTTGTAGGTGTTTTTAGTCGTCATAAACTTCTGCTATGGCTAAACGAGTTGCTGTTGACTCATTTCTGACAGCTTCTGCAATTATCGTAGAATCGTTACAGACCTTATCAAACGAAGCTTCTGCGTTTCTTGAGATTGATTGAGATTCAATTAGCAGCAATTGTATTGAGTCGGTTATTTTTGACAAGTTATCCTGGAAAGAGCTTAGCAGTTCACTCCTTGTTTCTGTTCTATCAAAAGACTTCGTTGTAGAACTGGTGTTAAGTAATACATCAAGTTTTGTATTTAGTTGGCTTGAGAGAGAGCTCAAGTTATCATAGCTTTATGAAGTTCCGGCAAGAATCTTTTTTATATAGACTTCAGTTTTTGATGTTTGTGATTTTGAAATTTCATAAAGGTTTTCAAGAATTTTTGTTGTTGATTCGTTATTTACCACCATTATTTCGCTGGATTTTTTTTGGTTACAACGAAACTCCGATTTAAGTTCCATAATGCAAACCAGAAAGTGTTGAAAGCAAAAAAAAAAACTTTGCGATAGAAATGTGCGGTTTCTTTTAAGAAAAATAAGAAGTTATTCTTTGCTGTCCGCAATTGGCCTTTAAAAAATGTTAAAGGACACTTAAAATGTTGACGTAAGGGCAGAAAGAGATCGCCGGTTTGTTAGGAGAAACGAATTGAGCGGCTGAGTTGCGTCCAAAAAACCGTTAGTATAAGAAAAGAATCGTCGTTTAAGAATGCAATTGGCCAAAGAAATATCAGAAATGAATAGTCGTTTAAGAATGCAATTCGCCGAAGAAAATGTGACAAAGAATATGAATTTCTGGTCAAAGGTAAGTCGCATTTTGTTCTCCAACTTCAATCATAATTCGGTCAATTCATTAAAAGTCCATTTTACAGACGAAACCAAAACTAATCTTTTTGATTCTGATGTCACATGCTCTTTGGCGAATTGCATTCTTAAACGACTATTCTTTTCTGATATTAATGGCTTTTTGTGCGCAACTCAGCCACTCAATTCGTTTCTCCTAACAAACCGCCGAACTCTTTCTGCCCTTAAGTCAACATTTTAAGTGTCCTTTAACATTTTTTAAAGGCCAATTGCGGACAGCAAAGAATAACTTCTTATTTTTCTTAAAAGAAACCGCACATTTCTATCGCAAAGTTTTTTTTTTGCTTTCAACACTTTCTGGTTTATTTTCTATTCGACCTTCCCGAAACCGTTTTATTACACTAAACACCATAGATTTACTTTTTTAACGACTTTACTTATTTTGCGAACGGATTTTCCTTTTTGGCAATTGAAAATCACAATTTGCCTTTCTTCAAAGGTTGTTTGCCTTGACATTTCGATTTTTTTTTTTAATGCTATCACAATGAAAGCTCTACAAAAACTGCAACTAAATAATATAGATAACATGGCAATTACAGTTAGTATTCTTAGAAAACAGCAGGTGTCCAACTTTGAGTGTGACCTGCATTAAAAAAAAATACTAGACAGATCATTTTCATCTTTTTTTTTTTAAACAAATGGGGGTTGTTTTTTGAATTTTTTTTTTATTTTATAATAATTTGAGGTCAATATACTTTATAAAAATGTCGTACAAATATGGGGAACTACCAAATGGTTTGTTAACAACAATTAAAAAGGATCTTACCAACTTCAAAAGTCTCCTAAAGATCGCCTGACCAGCTCATATGTGGCAGCAAGGTTGACAAAGCTGGATTAAGACATAGCCACGTCAAAGGTCTACAACGAGGCCATCATAGCAGGAAAGCAGCTGGAGACGTCAATGAAAAAGGAAGATCTTCTAGATGTTTATGACCAGATTATGAACATTTCCATGGACTATCGTGTAGAGCTGATGGAGGCGTTAGAAAGGCACAAACCTGTGAACACAGGGGACGTCAAGGCATCATCTTTGGACGCAACGTCGCAACAGCCGTCATCTCGGTCGCATATACGGCTCCCCCGCATTGACTTGCCCAAATTTGATAATGCTTATACCAGCTGGCAAGCATTCCACGATCGTTTTGGAGCGTTGGTGCACAACAGCAGCAGTATGGAGAACATGGACGTTCCAGTGAATCAGTGAAACACTGTGCTAATTTGGTTCCTGCACCAGAAGTTGCTATCATCTACGCATAAGGTGTGGGAAGAAAAGATGGTAAACAGAAAAGATTTGCCGAAATTCGTCGAGTTTGCGGACTTCTTAGACACGCATTTCCCCACTTTAGAAGTTGTTGACCAGCAAGAGATGTGCTCCGCGTCAAAAATGAAAGCTGAGACATACGTCAACAACCGTTCTCGCTTTCAGAGCACAAAGGTGAGCTTCCACTTGACTGATCAAACGAGCAAACTCAATTGAGTTTTTGACAGAGCAACTTTGGAAAGGTGGAAACTTCTTAGCTTCGTCGACTATACATCGTGCGATCTTCCTGCATGGGGCCGATAAAAGAGCCACTATTTGCCTCATGTTATCCCCAGGCTTATGTATTTTTGGAAAACAGTATAGCTTTGGGACTTCAAAATGATGCATATGACAGAACAGTTATTTGAAGCAAACTAATATAGAGAAGTTAAAAAATCACCTCTTAACAAAATGATAACTGCAGCTAACAATGTCCGTAAAGAGATCGGTAGCATTTTCGGAGAACGTTTCAAATTGCGTCTTTTTGTTTCAAACCCTGAAGTCCCAAAGTTATACTGTCTTCCAAAAATACATAAGCCTGGGGATAACATGAGGCAAATAGTGGCTCTTTTATCGGCTCCATGCACGAAGATCGCACGATGGTTAGTCGACGAAGTTAAGAAGTTTCCACCTTTTCAAAGTTGCTATTTCAAAAATTCAATTGAGTTTGCTCGTTTGATCAGTCAAGTGAAGGACTACGAGATCATGGTTTCGTTTGATCTTGAAGCACTATTTCCATCCATCCCGATGAAAAAAGCACTTTCAGCATTACAAACACATCTGCCACACCTTGAACTTTCAACCACCGCAATTAAGTAGAATTTTCAGAGCAATTAAAAAAGAAGATTCGATAATAATTGTGAAAAATTTGTCCACGTTCGATAAAAACACCACACTTAAAGCATTTCATAGTTTCCATAAATTTAACTCGCGACAACTGATACTCAATGATCTCGGGGAGAACTCAAATGCTCCAATTTATTTTTACGAGAGCCTAACAAAAAAAAACGTGCTGTTCTACGACATGCAATTCGACTTAGGCGAACTCAGCAGATTTTTTCTGTAATTTCACCGTAAATGGTCTTGTTTACATCAAATCAACAAATCGCGATAAGCCCAAAACAGTTAACAGAATAGACAGTTTGAATTCAGTTGTCAACAAAAGCAAGCAACATAATAATTGACCACCTAGAAGAAGAAGAAGGAGACCAAAGAGAAAACAATTATTATGAAGATGTTCCAATACCTGCCAACGGTTATCGAAGAGAGACGGCCCCGTAAGAAATCAAGTACTATTAGTGCCTTCTTATCAGTAACTACGTACTACGAATTTGTTACATTTGCGCTGATTCTAATTTTACATTCATTTCAGTTCTTATGCACATTTACTTTATCTTTTCAAATCTCATATTTTATAACCTTTCATTTTTGGGTTTTCAGTACCTATTACTTATGTAAAATTCTTTTAGCACTGCTTTTCGAAACACATAATTTTCCTTTGTGTGGCAGTCTGGTTTGGCTTGGGAAGCGTTCTAGGGCGTGGAAACCTTATGTTTTCAAGCCAGCCAGCACCAAGCGGTAGTGAAATTTCACAGGTCAATCGGGTTAAAAGATTTAATAAAACCAGGACAATGTTAAACATCTATCAGAAACGATATAATGGAATATCGGTTTGCCATATTAACGCTCAGAGCCTGAGGAAGCACCTTGATGAGTTTAATTAAATGTACTTTTAATGATTCAGCTGTGGATATTGATTGTGTTTCACAGATATGGTTGAATGAACAAATAGATAACAAATTGTTAAATACGGGCAGGTATAGAGTTTTACGTTCTGATCGCTTAGACTCTAGAGGGGGAAGGGTAGCTATTTTTATAAAAAAAAAAGAGTTCAATAGTAGGGTCGTTACTGTAACCGAAAGGAGTAACGGCTAACAATATCTTTCATTGAAGTTGCATGTGCTGGAGAGAAATGCCTGGTTGGTGTGATATACAAGCCACCTAACGTTACTAATCCAAATAGTCTCGGAAGAAACTACAATCACGTTTTTATTGCAGGAGACATCAACATTGACCTTTTAGATATTGAAAATAGTAGAGTTAAACATTTTATTGATAGTCTGCTCTCTCTTAACCTTTTCCCTATTAATCGAGTTAACCCAACACATTTTTCATTACCTACATCTACATTATTAGACATTTTTCTGGTTAACAAACTTGACCATATAAACTTTTGCGGGCAACTTGATGTTCCCGGTCTCTCAAAACACGACCTTATAATTGCCTTTTACAACCTTAACCCAAATATGCGCCCCTCAAGTAGTTCAATTTCGTTTAGAGATTTAAGTCCTAAAATATGCAGTCAATTATCTCCTGTATCTACAGTTCAGACCTGGATAGCATATCCTAACTAATATTATAAATGTGAAAGTCACTCTGTCTGTCCGATTGATATCAAATTTTGAACAGAGATAGTCTAGAACTTGAGGAAGGACATAGGCTATTTATTTTATCCCAATATTCCCACGGGAACGGGAATGTATACGGGAACTTAAAAGCTACAGTACCGATTTCGAAAGTTCTTCCACCGTTAGAATGCTAAACTCTCCCTGAGTAACATAAACATGATCCCCGTATTCCTTCAGGAACGGTGAATTGATTGATATGAAATTTTGTACAGAGATAATCTAGAACCTGAGGAAGGACACAGGCTATTTATTTTATCCCTTAATTCCCACGGGAACGGGAACGTATACGGGAACTTAAAAGTTACAGTACCGATTTCGAAAGTTCTTCAACCGTTACAATGCTACACTATCCCCGAGTAACATAAATTTTAATGTATCCTCATATTTCAACGGGAACGGGAGTCATTACTTATATAATAAGTGCGAAAGTAGCTCCGTCTGTTCGTCTTTCTATGTTACTATCTCTCGTCCAAGCTTTAAATGAAATTTCATAAAGAGATGATCAAGAATCTGAAGAAGGACATAGGTTACATTTCATTCGAATAATCAAACGGGAACTGGTCTACACTAATATTATAAATGCAAAAGTAGCTCTGTCTCTTCGCCTTTCTATGTTTTTATTATTATTATTATTATAAGCTTTTTATGTACCTTTTGAATTTTTAAAGTTTATATACATATACAATTTTCGTTTTAACAATGGTTTTTTTTTTTTAATAAATTTAAATTACAAACAAAGTCTGGTATTAACTTATTAATTATATTGAAAATTTAATAAATATAAACATAAATCTTTGATTGTTCTTTTCATGGAGATATATTTCTGGTATAAGCCTCCCCCAATGTTGCCCATAATTCTCTGTCCTTAGCTTCATTATACCAATTTTGTCTGTAGTCCAACAAGTAGTCCAAAGAGAAAGGTGAGAGTAGTATTTATACCAAAAACTGGCAAAAGATCAAACTCAGACCCAAAATCCTTCAGACCAATCAGTCTCACATCCTTCTTCCTAAAGGTCATGGAAAAAGTAATTGACTTACACATTCGCAGTACGGCCTTAATAGCAAATCCTCTCAATGCTAACCAATTCGCTTACCAAACTAGTAAGTCCACAGTTACAGCTCTTCATCAGCTGGTCAGCAAAATTGAGAATGCGTTTGCTAAGGAAGACATCATACTCTGCTCTTTTCTTGATATTTCTGGCGCCTTTGACAATACTACGTACTTGTCAATTCAAACCGCTGCAACTGTCAAAGGAATTGACACAGCAACCATTAAATGGATTGACTCTATGTTAAGTGGCAGAATCATCTCCACCACACTAGGTCAAACATCAATTACAGTTAATGCTCTTAAAGGCTGTCCCCAAGGGGGTGTTTTATCTCCCCTACTCTGGTCAATTGTAATAGATCAGCTCTTGGACGACCTCAATAAGCTGGGCCTTGATACACAAGGCTACGCTGATGACCTAGTCATTTCTGTTCAAGGCAATCAAGAAGCACAGGTCACAAACCGTATGCAAAGTGCCCTGAACAAAGTTAATGACTGGTGCAATAAAGAAGGGCTTAAGGTCAACCCCACCAAAACAGTCATCATTCCATTCACCAGGAGACGTAAAATCGATCTCCAAACACTATCCCTAAATAATGTTCAAATTAATTTTTCCAAAGAGGTCAAATATCTAGGAGTAACCCTGGATAATAAACTCAATTGGAAACCACATCTAGACAAAACCATACCAAAAGCAACAAATGCTTTCTGGGCCTGTTCTAGACTCTTTGGTAAAAAGTGGGGACTTAGGCCAAAAATGATTTACTGGACTTACCTCACTATTATCACACCCATCATAACCTATGCTTCGCTGATCTGGTGGCAAAAAACAGAGCAAGTTTAGCAAGTTTAATCTGCTCTGACAGTCAGGCAGCACTTAAGGCTCTGTCCTCGACGAAAATCGAATACAAACTAGTTTGGAACTGCCTGACATGTTTATTTCAACTAGCTACTCACAATAAAATAACTCTTTGATGGGTGCCAGGTCATACCGGGTAACGAAGAGGCTGACCGCCTTGCTAGACTTGGCCCTCAATCCCAATTCGAAGGCCCTGAACCCTACTGTGGTCTCCCAAACAGTAGCCTTAAAAACGAATTAACTACCTGGGAACGACAGAACATGATCAGCACCTGGAACAACTCAAATGGCCATCGTCAGTCAAAACTATTCATTGACTTATCCCACAAACGTATGAAAGAAATTCTTGACATGAGCAAACGTGACGCAAAGTTACTTACGGACTTCTTCACTGGAAACTGCTCTCTCAAGTATCATCTTAAAAACATGGGCATCAGCCAAGATGACACCTGTCGTCTCTGTCTTGAAGATATAGAAACAGCTGAACACATCTTATGCGAATGCCCTGCTTTAGCTAGATCCAGGCTTAAAATATTCAATTAAGGGTTCCCCTGTCCCCTTGATATCAGAAACACCTCTTCCTCGAAGATTCTTAGGTTCTTACATGACCTCAGCTTCGAATGAACAAACCTATACACTACCAGCCGTATTTATAATCGCATAATAAACTCCGAACAACTTTATAACACGCCTATTCATTGAATAAATCAGAAATCGTATTTATAATCATTTTTCGTCAGTGAATAGGGGCTGAATAGCTTAAACGCAGAAATGTGTGTTTTAAGCGTGTTTTAAGCGTATTTTAGCGTATAAATGTCATTTGATTTTGAGTATTGAGTTGTCATTCAGTGGTTTATTTACAACTTTGAGAATTTTAAAAGCAACTAAAATGGAAGTGTACTCAAATTACATTAACTTTATGCATAATTTGGATGGTGTAAATGTGTTATCCACTGAAAGAAGTAGAGCGCAGAAGGTGTACAAAAAAGATTTGATCCAATGAAGCTTAAGGAGTCATTATTTAGGCAGAAATATAAGAATGTTTCTTTTTTCAGAGCCCGTTTCACACGCGTCGTGGCTGAGTTACAATTTCTCGGATGCATAAGAACCTCCAAACGGAAGACCGACCATGTACCATGTTACACGTTTAACATGGGAAGTTAAACCATTAAAATTTCTACATTTTGTGGTAGTGTTTTTTATGTCATTTGTTCTATGTGTTTATTCAAATAAAAATAAAATTTTCCATTCTATTGTACGTTTGTTTCTGTTACTTTTGCGATTTTATTGTTAAAAGCATTGTGATATACTTGGCTTGGAATAACTTGGCTTAGGAATAGAAAAAAATAAAAGTCATATCATTACGGTTTAATAAGTTAATATTTAATTTTTTTTAAACACTCAACCAGTGTCCCCAGACTTTTGAAGTCTTTTTCCCCTTTTTTTATCAGCAAAACCAAATTTTTTCCCCTCATTCGTAAAAAAAATCCCCTTTTTTCTCCCCTTTAATAAAATGTTCATAAATTCTGAATAAAAAAAAATTTAGTTATTTTTATTTTTTTTATTATTAATTAACGCAACCTACATCAATAGAAACAAAACAAATCACAAAAAATAATCACAAAAATTCAGACTACAAGTACCTATACTTGTACTTGGTAACATAAAATATAAATATTAAGGCAAAAAATCACAAAAACTGATATTGCAAGTTTACAAACATCTTTAAAGCTTACGTTTTTTCTATGTACATATTTTTAGAATGTAGTTTTATGCAGTTCTTTTCAATTTCAAAATCCACACATTTGCTTTTCTTCAGGAGGGTTTTCGTGTGAAGAATTCCACTTAAAGTGGGATTTTGAAGCTTATTTCTAAGCTTAGTTTTGTTAAGGTTAATTGCAGAAAATAATCTTTCAGCCCCAGCTCCACTATGTGGTAGGCAAAAAACAAATGAAATAAGGATTTTCATTTTGGGAAACATTTCAGTTCCATCACCGAACTTAATGCTTAAAACATCTTTCCAGAACCGCTGCACATTTCCTGTCGAAATATCTTTTAAATTTAGATTTCGAAGAGATCTGTATTCGAGATCCAGTTCGTTGCATTCACTTTCTGAAAAAATGTTCGAGAAATATTTAGAGAGGGGTCCCAGAGAACTAATGTCGAATTCCTTTCAAAAAAAAATCGACTGCAGTCGACTGCAGTCAATTTTTTTTTTTTTGAAAGGAATTCATTTAGGAGGAAAAAAATCGACTTGCCGTCGATCTCTTTTTTGAGACGGATTTGCACACAGATTTTTACACACACAACAATTTTGACAGATCGAAAACGGCAAACAACAACATCAGCATATGAAAAAAATTAAAGGAAGCAGAATTTTTTTGTATTTAGTTGTGAATTTGGAAAACATTTGGTGAAAAAAATATAAAAATTGTGTGCTTAACAATATGAATGTAATTGTTTTGTTCCATGGTGCTTGTTTTTCTACATTAGCCAGTTGGACACACATACATTCATAAAAAAAAAATCGCTACTTTTTTAATTTCCTAAATACACAAAAAAGAATCGAATTTAGTAGCGACTGCAGTCGACTGCAAATTGGTGAAAGGAAATCGACATAACAGTTTTGTTTTTAAATGATTCTGGGCTAACGAACTTTAGAAGTTTAAAAACTTCTCCCTTATCATTAAAATCAAAACGCTTTAGGATCTCCTTGCACGATTTTATAAGAAAGTTTCTGCAGTTGTCTCTAAAATAATATTTTTCGATTTGATTTAAATCAGAATTTTCGAGTTTTGAAGATAACTGTGGGCCCAAATACAAATTTTCCAAAACTTCGAAGTTATCATTGTTGTTCAAATCGATTGAAAAAATATTTGGCAAGCTATCTAAATATAGAGAAAGAGTGAAATAGATTTTACATTTTACAGTTAAACAAAAACCAAGGAGGAATTAAAAAACGCTAAACAAATGTCAAAATGAATGAATGCATTCAGATACAAAAAAATTCAAAGTGAAACATTACATGGGCTATTTTCGTACATGATATACATTTAGATGAGCACTTTCAGTTTAGTCTTAAGGTGCGTCCACACTATGCCGAGCGGCATCAATCGGCACAAGCCAATCGGCAATACCGACTTAGTGTGGACGTCCCGAACGGCCTTCCTCCTTACCGAAAGCCGAACCGAATTCGAACCGAATTAAATGGATCCGTATGCCGGTCGGCATAGTGTGGACGCACCTTTATACTATTCGAACTACCTTTCAAATTATTTCGTGATGAAAATATGTCTGAATGTGTAATTTAAGCAAAATATGTTTCAAATAGTTCTTTGAATTTTTCCCCCTTTTGTAAGCTTGTCCCTTTTTTTCCCCTTTTGGAAAATAAAATCGGCAAAAATGGTGCTTTTCCCCTCAATCTGGGGACCCTGCGACTCAACGCCTGGGCCTACATCAATTTTAAGGTAACAATAGCTGCATTAATCACATCACTGGTCGATTGTAACAAGCACTTGTAGCTGTAGCAAACTCTTAAGTCGAATCAAGCGCTACACGCCTCGATGGCAACAGCCAACCGGGATAAAATCCAAACATCCATGTTATTCCCTTTTCCAGTGGGTTTGATGTTGGCGGAATATTTTTCATCGCCGCCAAAGTATATCAGAGCAAATTTAGTAGCATTCCACAATTTGTTGCAGAAAAATCGATAGCCTTGAACACGATTGATATCCAAGTTGTTGTCGCGTGCCTGCGTTATGTATGCACAAAGGGCAATTGTCAGAGCATCAGTTCCACATTCTAGAATGTCATTAGGGAAGTCTTGCTTTTGGCCGTTCTTTGCTGGGATGCATAGCAACAACTTCTTTAAGTGCTTCCTTCTTCATAAAACCGCACAAATGCTTCAGTCACTGCACGACACAACTTCGGATCCATAATAAATGCAACGCGACTTCAGTCATAGAAAGATCCCAAACACTTGAGTTCATGTCGACTAAGGTTTTCTTCCCGGCAGAGCTTCTTCTCCATCACAACCTGTGTTGCTATACCAGCATGAACACAGCCTGATACCCACAGAGTCGTGTAACATTTCATTCGATGATATCGAGTAATAGCATATTCTATGACATTAGTTAGAGGATGACCCAAATGCAGAGACCTAGTGACATTGGATGGTGGAATAACCATAATAAATTTAAGTTAGCTTTAGTTATTTTATTTGTACTTGCAGTTTTATATTTAGATCGAACACCGAACGAAAATAAAAACAAAACAAAATTCTGTTGTCAGTTCAACCATTGAGAAACAAAAATAGAGAGTTTCTTTATGATTTTGACATAAGGGATGAATAACTATAATGGGTGATGAAAAAGATTATAAATAAGGATTTTTTATTCACTGAATAAAGTATTAATAGGTTCTTATTCACTGAATAACTATTATGCGTTTTAAGCGTGTAATAGCAAAATCTAATAAATACGGCTGTACGTGTTTTTAAACCTAAGGGAACAGCACAAAAGATCTTTCAGGTCGACGTGCTTGTAAAGGTAATTTTCACCTTCACCCTATATAATTCAAAAAAAAAAAAAAAAAGTCCACCAAATCGTCAGCCCATCTTTTCTTAGGTCTTCCAGGTCTTTTGTCAGCTGGAGTCCACTTTGTAATTATTAGTTCATCTTTTTTCTTGAAGTCTTGATATGTGTCCTGCCCAGCTTCATTTTAGTCCTCTTGTTCTCTCAACTACATAAATGACTTTTGTTTGTTGTCTTATATGATGGTTTTTTTTTTTTTGAATTTGTCTTATTTTTAGAACTTTTCTTTCCATTTTAGTTTGGCATATCCTTAGTTTTTCTGTTAGATTTGAGGTCAATCCAAGTGCTTGTAGTCAAAACCCTCCAAACCTTCTATGTTACCGTCTCTAAACCAAACTAATTAACAGATTTAAATGAAATTTTGTAGGTACAGAGATAGTCTAGAACCTGAGGAAGGACATAGGCTATATATTTTATCCCTGAATTCCCACGGGAACGGGAACGTATACGGGAACTTAGAAACTACAGTTCCGATTTCAAAAGTCCTTCCAATGTTAGAATCCTACACTATCCCGAGTAACATAAAATTTAATTCATCCCCATATTCCTACGGGGACAGGAGTCCTTACTAATGTAATAAGTGCGAAAGAAGGTCTGTCTGTTCGTCTTTCTATGTTACCATCTCTCGCCCAAGCTATATGTACGAAAGTACAATGAAATAATACAAATGTTAAAATAAAATTAGTTAATCAAACAATACTTAAAGTTAGAATCCACAAAAAATGTCAAATCTAAACTTGTAAACAAAAACATAGAATATTTGCACAAACTAATGTAACTATGTAATTAGAGGTCATATGAAAGAGTTTCTGTGTGAAATATAATACAAGAAAATAATCCAATTGAAATTATTACAAAGAAAGTTTGCATTTTTATTTTCGCTTTTATTTCAAGTAATTTTGGTTGTTTTTAATTATTCTACGACTCATTCAAGTCATCATAAGGAAAAAGATTTTACAATCTGCATTAAGTGACTTAAAAGTACATTTAAAAAGTAGTTTTTTCGTTGCTTAACATTAATTAAATAAACTTAAAATATACTTTGTTCTTAACAAGTGTTTTTCGTTTAAACAAGTGGTTTAATTTAACTTATTTCTTAACAAAAGTGTCCAGAAGAGACACTACGACATAGTACTCGATCAGCATTTTTGGCGTTGGGAGAAGCAGCGTTAGCAGCGTTAGCAGCAGTAGCAGCAGTAGCAGCAGTAGCAGCAGTAGCAGCAGTAGCAGCATTAGCAGCAGAAAAAACAGCAACAGTTGCAGACAAGCAGTAAGTTTTGCTTTATGTGTTGTAAACTTGTCTGATTGCATTTTCGTATTTCTGTTGATAAAAAGATATAAATAAATTATTATTATGGGTGGGACCAAAAATTTCAAGTACGGTCAGTTACAAAAAGACCTCTTGGCAAAAATTATAGAGGATTTTACCAATTTTAAGAAGTCCTCAAAAGAACGTCGAACAAAGGCGTACGCGTCGGCTCGTCTAAGCAAGCTAGAAGAGGACATGTCATCGGCAAAACGTTTTATGAAGCCATCGTTGGAGGTGGAATTCTGGAGGAGAATATGAAAGTTGAAGAGTTAAAAGTGGTATATGAACAAATTGATGAAATTCACCTCGAATATCGTATAGAGCTTCTGGAAGTGATTGAAAAATGGGCAACAGTCGCACACAGGCGGATTTTCCCAAAAACCTGGCCATAACTATGAAAAATTAAATTGGACTTATTGAATTTTTTTTGATGCAAAGTTGTTCACAAGTAATCAGACAGTATAGTCTTATCCATCCCGTAATTTTCTTGGCTACCGTTTAGTCATACGATGCAGTCAAAGTGATCACTTTTGATAAACAGGATTAGTATTAGATTTGGTGTGTGGCTAGAGGTTGTTGTTCTACTATTTTTTATATTTTTTTGTGTGAAGCGATTTAAAAAAATTATTTTGGAACCTGTTGCTTGTGATATTATTAGTCAATTTCAATCAAAATTTTATATTGACTTCATGATTTGTGTTGATTTGTATGACATCTAAGAAAACTACTTTTTTGAACCTAAAAAAGAAAAAAAAAACATTTTTGTTTGGTAATATAAAAGTTTAGTCTTAAAGTTGTTTGATGCCTTAAAACAAAGTTTAAAATGTAGCTACAATCGTCCTCAACAAGTTTTCGCCCAAAAATGTTGCGATATTTTGCGATGTTGCGAGATATCGCAAGAAAAAGCATTCAAAAAGGATGAAAATGAAAATTTGGCTTAACAAATTTTTTTTTTTATTTTTTTTTTTTTGCTGCTGGCTCACAATAAAATTTAATTTATCTGTTAAGAAATCAACTAATGGAATTTTTGAGATTTTAGATTTTTAGGCGAAAAAAGTAAAAAACCTCAACGGAAACCAAGCAAAAGTTATCTTTGTTTGTGTCGCAATATAAAACTCGATGGTTGGCCTCCCTAAGAAATAAAAACGCTCTTTACAACAAAATCAAAACGTGGCTGGAGTTTGAAATAGCGTTTCCATGCAGAGCTCATGGATTTGTAGGACGGCCACAATCAACCGAGTTTGTCAAATAGAATGAAAGTTCGAAAAAAAGAGAAACCGAAACATTGCGTTCTGAACTTGCACCTCAAGTCCTCAAGAGTTATGCTATGCTGCTCAAATGCAACTAAAGGAGCAAGGAAAACTATATTCTACTATCCTAGTGAAAGATACAATTTTTTCAACCCCAACACTACCAGAAAAATACCGATAATCTTGTAAGAGCTTGTAGAGTGATATAGTTTCATACCCTGCAGAAAGTTGAAGCCAAATTAAAAAGTTTCAGTATAATCTGATAAGAGATTCGGCCAAAAAACACAACATACATGTATATCCTTCATATGAATCAGTTACAGAAGCGAAAAAAATGTTATCCAACCAATTTGAACGTGACGGAGTCAATTGCAGAAGCACCATTGCGAAACCTGCTTGACCATACTACCCAGAGTTTGTTTAAAGCCATCAAAGAAGTAGCTGATACTCTTTTTTGTAATGAAATTTTTTTTTTCATAGAATTGTTCCTGATATTTTAACTCTCAACTTATATTGAATTTAAGTTTTTCTAATTAATAAAATTTTTTCTTATTAAGTATGTAATTTTTTTTAATGCATATATATTATACAGGGTGTCCCGTAATTCGTTTTACATACTTTGGGATATAATTCTTGGTCATATTCTAAGAAAAAAATTGTTCTACAGTAAAGTCCGTTTCTCAAGTTTGACATCACTTTTTGACAATTTAAAAAAAGGCTAACTTTGGTGTACCCTGACCTGTGTTAAATTCGATATCTCTGTCAATACTGATGCTAGAGACCTAATCTTAGACTCAATATTTTGTAGAAATAAGAACCTTTAAGACTGTATTTAAATTAGGCTTCCATAGGTTAAGAGTTGCCAGATTTTCAATTTTAAGTGGTGTTCAAATTTTCTTCCCAAAACAAAGTTTCGACTTTGAGGTCATTTTTTTGGAGAAAAGGCCTTATAAACATAGAGTTTCTTTATTTTTTACAGATGTACAAAACAATAATAAAGAAAAAACTCAGCATTAAGTTAGCTCAAAAACCCATACATTTTATGATACTTGGAAAAATACAAAATGGGAAAAATTTAAAAAAAAATAAAAAAAAAGTTTTTGCTTTGAGGTTTGTTTGAATAAAACAATAATATAATCACTTTTAGTAGTTTTTTTATGTATTTAATACAAATACAATTATAAAAAGTGCTCAAAGCCCCATCCTTCGTTTTGAATCCATGCCAGAGCCCGTTTTTGGATTTCATTGTGGGTGTTTGCTGTCGATAGCTCTTGTCTTACTTGTAGTCTTGTAATCTTTGAAACTGTATTTAAATTTGACTCCTATAGGCTAAGGGTTGCCAGATTTTCAGCTAGTATAAAGTTCCTGGTATCCTTTGTTGTGCTTTTCTTCAATTTCCATTTAAAAACTCATATAAGAAAAAAAATGTCTGCGTATTCTTCTCTCGTAAATGAAAGCATTTCAAAAAACTCTCTGATCAAACTGCAATCGTGACTTAATTTGACAAACTAATGAACAAATTTGTTTTCTTATTCTTTATACGACTTATTTACCTATTGAACATTCATACCCCAAATTTAAAGCAAACATCCACAATGAAATCCAAAAACGGGCTCTGGCATGGATTCAAAACGAAGGAGGGCGCTTTGAGCACTTGTTATAATTGTATTTGTATTAAATACATAAAAAAACCACTTAAAGTGATCATATTATTGTTTTATTCAAACAAACCTCAAAGCAAAAACTTTTTTTTATTTTTTTTTAAATTTTTCCCATTTTGTATTTTTCCAAGTATCATAAAATGTATGGGTTTTTGAGCTAACTTAATGCTGAGTTTTTTCTTTATTATTGTTTTGTTCATCTGTAAAAAATAAAGAAACTCTAAGAAGAATTTTTCAAATCGGTGCTGTAGTGTAAAAGTTCAAGTATACGTTCCTGCTCCCGTGGGAATATAGGGAAAAAATGTATAGTCTTTGTCTTTCCTCAGGTTCTGAGCAATCTTTGTTTAAAATTTCATTTAAATCGGTTTCTTAGCTTGGGCGGGAGATTGTAACATAGAACGACGGACAGACAGACCTCCTTTCACACTTATTATATAAGTAAGGACTCCCGTTCCCGTAGGAATATGTGGATGAATTAAAGTTAATGATACACAGGGATAGTGTAGCATTCTAACGGTGGAAGAATTTTTGAAATCGGTGTTGTATATAGGGAACCGTAGGAATATGGGGATGAATTAGTTTTTATGTTACTCGGGGATAGTGTAGCATTCTAACGGTGAAAGAATTTTTGAGATCGGTGCTGTAGTGTCAAAGTTTCCGTATACGTTCCTGCTCCCGTGGGAATATAGGGAACCGTATCAATATGAGGATGAAATAGTTTCTATGTAACTCGGAGAAAGTGTAGCATTCTAACGGTGAAAGGATTTTTGAAATCGGTGCTGTAGTGTCAAAGTTCCCGTATACGTTCCTGCTCCCGTAGGAATATGGGGATGAATTAGTTATTATGTTACTCGGGGATAGTGTAGCATTCTAACGGTGAAAGAATTTTTGAAATCGGTGCTGTAGTGTCAAAGTTCCCGTATACGTTCCTGCTCCCGTAGGAATATGGGAATGAATTAGTTTTTAAGTTACTCGGGGATAGTGTATCACACTAAGGGTGAAAGAATTTTTGAAATCGGTGTAGTAGTGTCAAAGTTCCCGTATACGTTCATGCTCCCGTGGGAATATATGGAACCGTAGGAATATGGGGATGTATTAATTTTTATGTTACTCGGGGATAGTGTATCATTCTAACGGTGAAAGAGTTTTTGAAATCGGTGCTGTAGTGTTAAGGTTTTCGTTTAGGTTCCTGCTCCCGTGAGAATATAGGGAACCGTAGGAATATGTGGATGAATTAGTTCTTATGTTACTCGGGGATAGTGTAGCATTCTAACGGTGAAAGAATTTTTGAAATCGGTGCTGTAGTGTCAAAGTTCCTGTATACGTTCCTGCTCCGGCAGCAATATGGGGATGAATTAGTTTTTATGTTACTCGGGGATAGTGTAGCATACTAAGGGTGAAAGAAATTTTGAAATCGGTGCTTTAGTGTCAAAGTTCCCGTATACGTTCATGCTCCCGTGGGAATATAGGGAACCGTAGGAATATGGGGTTGAATTAGTTTTTATGTTACTCGGGGATAGTGTAGCATTCTAACGGTGAAAGAATTTTTGAAATCGGTGCTGTAGTGTCAAAGTTCCCGTATATGTTCCTGCTCCCGTAGGAATATGGGAATGAATTAGTTTTTATGTTACTCGGGGATAGTGTAGCATTCTAAGGGTGAAAGAATTTTTGAAATCAGTGCTAAAGTGTCAAAGTTCCCGTATACGTTCATGCTCCCGTGGGAATATAGGGAACCGTAGGAATATGGGGTAGAATAAGTTTTTATGTTATTCGGGGATAGTGTAGCATTCTAGCGGTGAAAGAGTTTTTGAAATCGGTGCTGTAGTGTCAAAGTTCCAGTATACGTTCCTGCTCCCGTAGGAATATGGGAATGAATTAGTTTTTATGTTACTCGGGGATAGTGTAGCATTCTAAGGGTGAAAGAATTTTTGAAATCGGTGTTGTAGTGTCAAAGTTCCCGTATACGTTCATGCTCCCGTGGGAATATAGGGAACCGTAGGAATATGGGGATGTATTAATTTTTATGTTACTCGGGGATAGTGTAGCATTCTAACGGTGAAAGAGTTTTTGAAATCGGTGCTGTAGTGTTAAGGTTTTCGTATAGGTTCCTGCTCCCGTGAGAATATAGGGAACCGTAGGAATATGTGGATGAATTAGTTCTTATGTTACTCGGGGATAGTGTAGCATTCTAACGGTGAAAGAATTTTTGAAATCGGTGCTGTAGTGTCAAAGTTCCTGTATACGTTCCTGCTCCCGTAGTAATATGGGGATGAATTAGTTTTTATGTTACTCGGGGATAGTGTAGCATAATAAGGGTGAAAGAATTTTTGAAATCGGTGTTTTAGTGTCAAAGTTCCCGTATACGTTCATGCTCCCGTGGGAATGTAGGGAACCGTAGGAATATGGGGATGAATTAGTTTTTATGTTACTCGGGGATAGTGTAGCATTCTAACGGTGAAAGAATTTTTGAAATCGGTGCTGTAGTGTCAAAGTTCCCGTATACGTTCCTGCTCCCGTAGGAATATATGAATGAATTAGTTTTTATGTTACTCGGGGATAGTGTAGCATTCTAACAATCAAAGAATTTTTGAAATCGGTGCTGCAGTGTCAAAGTTCCCGTATACGTTCCTGCTCCCGTGGGAATATAGGGAACCGTAGGAATATGGGGATGAATAACTTTTTATGTTACTCGGGGAGAGCTTAGCATTCTAACGGTGAAAGAATTTTTGAAATCGGTGCTGTAGTGTCAAAGTTCCCGTATACGTTCCTGCTCCCGTGGAAATGTTGGGAACCGTAAGAATATGGGGATGAACTAGTTTTTATGTTACTCAGGGATAGTGTAGCATTCTAACGGTGAAAGAATTTTTGAAATCGGTGCTGTTGTGTAAAAGTTCCCGTATACGTTCCTGCTCCCGTGTGAATATAGGGAACCGTAGGAATATGGGTAGAAATTAGTTCTTATAATACTCGGGGATAATGAAGCATTCTAACAGTGGAAAAAATTTTGAAATCGGTGTTGTAGTTTCTAAGTTCCCGTATACGTTCCCCTTCCCGTGGGAATTTAGGGATAAATTGTAGCGTATGTGTTATTCTGATGTATCCTACTAATATTATAAACGTGAAAGTTTGTATGTGTGGATGTATGTTTGTTCCTCTTTCACGCAAAAACTACTGAATGGATTTTACTTAAACTTTCCAATAATATAGCTTATACATCAGAATAACACATAGGCTACAATTTATCCCTAAATTCCCACGGGAACGGGAACGTATACGGGAACTTAGAAAGTACAGCACCGATTTAAAAAAATTTTCCACTGTTAGAATGCTTCATTATCCCCGAGTAACATAAAAACTAATTCATCTCCATATTCCTAAGGTTCCCTATATTCCCACGGGAGCAGTAACGTATACGGGAACTTTGACACAACAGCACCGATTTCAAAAATTCTTTGACCGTTAGAATGCTACACTATCCCCGAGTAACATAAAAAATAATTCATCCCCATATTCTAACGGAAGCTGGAACGTATACGGGAACTTTGACACTACAGCACCGATTTCAAAAATTCTTTCACCCTTAGTATGCTACACTATCCCCGAGTAACATAAAAACTAATTCAATCCCATATTACTACGGGAGCAGGAACGTATACAGGAACTTTGACACTACAGCACCGATTTCAAAAATTCTTTCACCGTTAGAATGCTACACTATCCCCGAGTAACATAAGAACTAATTCATCCACATATTCCTACGGTTCCCTATATTCTCACGGGAGCAGGAACCTATACGAAAACCTTAACACTACAGCACCGATTTCAAAAACTCTTTCACCGTTAGAATGCTACACTATCCCCGAGTAACATAAAAATTAATACATCCCCATATTCCTACGGTTCCCTATATTCCCACGGGAGCATGAACGTATACGGGAACTTTGACACTACAACACCGATTTCAAAAATTCTTTCACCCTTAGTATGCTACACTATCCCCGAGTAACATAAAAACTAATTCATTCCCATATTCCTACGGGAGCAGGAACGTATACGGGAACTTTGACACTACAGCACCGATTTCAAAAATTATTTTACCGTTAGAATGCTACACTATCCCCGAGTAACATAATAACTAATTCATCCCCATATTCCTACGGGAGCAGGAACGTATACGGGAACTTTGACACTACAGCACCGATTTCAAAAATCCTTTCACCGTTAGAATGCTACACTATCTCCGAGTTACATAGAAACTATTTCATCCTCATATTGATACGGTTCCCTATATTCCCACGGGAGCAGGAACGTATACGGGAACTTTGACACTACAGCACCGATCTCAAAAATTCTTTCACCGTTAGAATGCTACACTATCCCCGAGTAACATAAAAACTAATTCACCCCCATATTCCTACGGTTCCCTATATACAACACCGATTTCAAAAATTCTTCCACCGTTAGAATGCTACACTATCCCTGTGTAACATTAACTTTAATTCATCAACATATTCCTACGGGAACGGGAGTCCTTACTAATATAATAAGTGTGAAAGGAGGTCTGTCTGTCCGTCGTTCTATTTTACAATCTCCCGCCCAAGCTAAGAAACCGATTTAAATGAAATTTTAAACAAAGATTGCTCAGAACCTGAGGAAAGACAGAGACTATATATTTTTTCCCTATATTCCCACGGGAGCAGGAACGTATACTTGAACTCTTACACTACAGCACCGATTTGAAAAATTCTTCATAAAGTTTCTTTATTTTTTACAGATGAACAAAACAATAATAAAGATAAAACTCAGCATTAAGTTAGCTCAAAAACCCATACATTTTATGATACTTGGAAAAATACAAAATAGGAAAAATTTAAAAAAAAATAAAAAAAAGTTTTTGCTTTGAGGTTTGTTTGAATAAAACAATAATATGATCACTTTTAGTAGTTTTTTTATGTATTTAATACAAATACAATTATAACAAGTGCTCAAAGCGCCCTCCTTCGTTTTGAATCCATGCCAGAGCCCGTTTTTGGATTTCATTGTGGATGTTTGCTTTAAATTTGGGGTATGAATGTTCAATAGGTAAATAAGTCGTATAAAAGAATAAGAAAACAAATTTGTTCATTAGTTTGTCAAATTAAGTCACGATTGCAGTTTGATCAGAGAGTTTTTTGAAATGCTTTCATTTACGAGAGAAGAATACGCAGACATTTTTTTTCTTATATGAGTTTTTAAATGGAAATTGAAGAAAAGCACAACAAAGGATACCAGGAACTTTATACTAGCTGAAAATCTGGCAACCCTTAGCCTATAGGAGTCAAATTTAAATACAGTTTCAAAGATTACAAGACTACAAGTAAGACAAGAGTTATCGACAGCAAACACCCACAATGAAATCCAAAAACGGGCTCTGGCATGAATTCAAAACGAAGGATGGGGCTTTGAGCACTTTTTATAATTGTATTTGTATTCAATACATAAAAAAACTACTAAAAGTGATCATATTATTGTTTTATTCAAACAAACCTCAAAGCAAAAACTTTTTTTTATTTTTTTTTTAATTTTTCCCATTTTGTATTTTTCCAAGTATCATAAAATGTATGGGTTTTTGAGCTAACTTAATGCTAAGTTTTTTCTTTATTATTGTTTTGTTCATCTGTAAAAAATAAAGAAACTCTATCAGCCTTATTATGAGTTTCACGTGAACAGCTATTCGCCCGGAACATTTTTGTTCGCCCGGAATTTTAAAAGCTATTATGAGTGTTTTTGTGTGTATCGAAAAATCCTTAAATCCACCCAGTAGGTGTCCAATCTCCAATGATTTTTAAAGAACGAGACTTGCTTTTTTATTTTAAGTTTTCTTTTATTTATTACTTTTTCTTTTCTTTTGTTTCGCTTAAAATATTACAAATTTTGCTTGAGAAAATATATATACATGTGCGGGGAAGCCGCCAAAGGAAAACTAGCAAAGTAAAATTAGACGTCCGTCTGGGTTGAAAGCCAAAAAGTAAGAGAAGGAAATACCACATGTCATGGCTGACGTTTCTTGGCAGGCCGGCAGTGTTCACACCATCGTGAAGTTGGGTGCGGTTGAGTATGTATCACTCACTCCAGCACCAGAGATGTGCAAGGAGGAGTGGTACATACTAGTGAACCGTAGATGGCGTGAACATTACCGGCCCCCTTGGCATATAGTGCCAAAAGAAATTTATATGTACTTCTAATAATTATACAATTTTAAGATATGATAATAATTAATTAATCAATTCAATGGTTATAAAATACAAAATGGTTGTAGAACAATGATCTGATTTCATTTGATTTCTTATTATGTTCTCAGTTGTGTACTCAGAAGTGTGTGCGGTTTTAGAGGTAAAATAAAACAAAGTTAAAATTGAGTTTATAGATACTTCATCTAAAAAATGTATGAGTTTATAGATACTTCATCTAAAAAAAATGAATGTATTGAATTACGACAATTCATTTGTTCCTTGGTTCAATCATTTATAGGCAAACGACAAAGTTTGACTATTGGGCGAGTAAATTCACCAAATCGCGTTTTTATTGTTGACACCCGCACTCTACCATCTGGACCAGGAAATACTTTAATGATACGACCCATACACCAATCAGTGGATGGAAGGTTTTCTTTTTTAATTAAAACAAAATCACCGATTTTAAAATCTTCAGTAGAGTAATGCCATTTTGTTCGTTTATGAAGCTCTTTGATATATTCTTCCTTCCAACGTTTGCTGAATTCATGCTGAATTGATTTGAGCTTTTCCCAGCGGTTTATAAGTGAAAGAGATTTTTCTTCTGGCAACAGTTCAGGAAAAGTTAAAAGTGGAGTTCCTGTCAGGAAATGACCTGGGGTTAACGCTAATAAGTCGGTAGGTGCATTCGACATAGGACATAAAGGTCGCGAGTTTAAGCACGCCTCTATGCGAGCTAATAGTGTAGCGAATTCTTCGAAAGAAAAATGAGTATGAAGTCCGATTTTACGAAAGTGAGTTTTGAAACTCTTTACCCCGGCTTCCCAGAGCCCACCCATATGGGGAGCACCTGGGGGAATGAAATTCCAGTTCAAGCCTTGAATCCCATATTTGGCTAAAGTTAATTCTGGAAATGAAGAATGAAGCTTTTTAAACTCATTTTTTAACGCCGTGTCAGCACCAACGAAATTGGTTCCATGGTCTGAATATACAGCATGCGGAAGACCCCGCCTTGCAACAAACCGAGCAAAGGCAGCTAGGAAAACTGCCGATGACAAATCGCTGGCGGCTTCCAGATGTATGGCTTTCGTTGAAAAGCATACGAAGAGGCATGCATAGCCCTTTGTCAAACGACAATTTCTACCCGTGAAGCTTTTGATTGTGAAAGGTCCCGCGAAATCTATTCCGGTATGAGTAAAAGGAGGAGAGTAATTACAACGTTCATCAGGAAGAGCTGCCATCAATTGTTGACCTAACTGTTTTCTGTGGATCGCACAGGTTTTGCACTTATAAATATGAGATTTTACAAGAATTTTAACTTTCGGTATCCAATAAGCTTGACGAATCATCCGTATCATTAAGGCGTTTCCACCATGAAGTGTAAGTTCATGAATGAAATCAACTAAGAGTTGGGTAAATTTTGCTCCGTAAGGCAAGATGATAGGATGGCGTTCACTGTAAGAGAGATTTGCATTTGATAATCGTCCGTGAACTCGTAGAATTTGGTTGGAATCCAAAGTAGGATTCAAAGATAAAATTGGGCTTTTTGAACTGATACTGCGGTTTGTAGACAGAGCTTTGAATTCTTCGAAGAAAAAGGATTGCTGACATTGACCTATTAGACGTTGTTGAACGAATTGAATTTCTGGTTGAGTAATACGAATGGAGTCAAACGAAATTGGTTTGAATTTCTTCGGAAATTTTATGCGAATGTAACGATAAACATATGAGAGAACTCTCAATGCTCGTGGTAACGACGAAAATCTCGACAAGATATCGATTTCGCTAAAGGCAGTAAACGTCAAAATTGTTTGCGGAGGAAGAGAAATGAGGCGATGCTGAACGAATTGAATTTCAGGAAGAGTGATACGGCATGAATTATAAAAAATTGGATCAAATTTCTTTGGAAACCTTTTACGAAGAAATCGATAGACATAAGATAGGATTCTTAAGGTACGTGGTAAACACGGAATTCTGGATAAAATATCGTTAGAAGTGATTAAAGTAGCAAGCGTCAAGACTGGTTTCGCCTCCAAGACCTCGCTTTTCGGTTCAAGGGGAAGGCTTGCCGGCCATTGCGATTGAGGCTCGCTTATCCAGGAAGGGCCTTTCCACCAAAGATCACTATCTTTTAAAACCGATGGAGCGAGACCCCGAGTAGCGAGATCCGCAGGATTATCGCCAGATCTAACATGATTCCAGTTCCTGTTGCCAACATTTTCGATGATTTCGCTTGTTCGATTTGCGATGAAAGTTTTCCAAGTCCCTGGATGTTTTCTGAGCCATGCTAGGACCACAGAAGAGTCGGACCATAGAAATATTTGATAAGATTCGACTGGTATTTGCGGAAGATAGGTTTTAACAAGTCTCGAAAGAAGAAGAGCCCCACAGAGTTCTAATCTAGGTAGGGAAATAGATTTTATTGGCGCAACTTTGGACTTTGCGCAAACTAGATGTGAACGTATGCTTCCATCATTGTGCTGAACTCGCACGTAAAGACAAGCAGCATATGCTTGTTCCGATGAATCGCAAAACCCATGGAACTGAACATCTCCAGAAGGAGTGTATTCCGTCCATCTTGGTATTTGAATCAACTGGATTTCACTGAACGACTCTACAAAGGCTTTCCACTTGATAAAAGTGTTGGACTTTAGGAGCTCATCCCATTCAGTTTCTTCGATCCAGATTTGCTGCATAAGAATTTTTGCGGTGACTATAATCGGGGCTAACCAGCCCGCAGGATCAAAAAGCTTGGAAATCTCGGAAAAAACTTCACGTTTGGTAGGAGTCGTAGAAAATCTGATAGGCTGAGTGGTGAAGTAGAAAAAGTCGTCTTTAGCGTTCCAACGAATCCCTAAGGTTTTCGTGGTGCTGTCAGAATCAATTTTTAAAAAGTTTTCGTTTAAAACGTGATCAGAAGGGAGATGATCTAATAGAAAGGATGAATTCGAAGTCCACTTACGAAGTGGGAAGCCAGCAGAGTTGAGTGCTTCAATAACTTCAAGTTGGATACTTTTCGCCGTTTGAAGATCATGCGCACCAGAAAGCAGATCATCAACGTAAAAATCGGATTCAATGACCTTTGCTGCAAGTGGATATTTCTGCTGAACATCCTTTGAAAGTTGCTTGAGTGTTCTGATAGCTAAGTATGGAGCACAGTTCACCCCAAAGGTTACAGTAAGAAGCTCATAATCTACAATACTTTCTGCTGGTGATGTTCTATATAAAATTCTTTGAAATTTTGTTTGATCGGGGTGTACCACAATCTGCCGGTACATCTTTTCGATGTCGGCGTTGAAGGCATATTTGAAAAATCTCCATTTGAGTATTAGTGAAGGTAAATCACTTTGGAGCGTAGGTCCTGCATAAAGACAGTCATTGAGACTCCTACCAGTAGACGTGGAGCTAGAAGCGTTAAACACTACTCTTACCTTGGTAGAGTGGCTCTCGGGCTTGAGCACTGCGTGGTGTGGCAGATAATAAGAAGGAACATTACTGCTATTATGCTTTTCATGAAACGTTAATTTGCGCATATGATTGAGCGTTAGGTATTCGGTAAGCACCTGAGAATATTTATTTTGAAGATCTGGTTTATTTTGAAGATTGCGTTCTGTGCGACAGAATTGTTGAAATGCAATATTTCTCGAGTTCCCTAGTTGAGACGGTTCAAAGTCAGGCTTAAAAGGTAAGCTGACCACATATCTTCCATCGGGAAGTCTAAACGTAGTGTTTTCATAAAGGTGTTCACAGTATTTATCGGATTCCGAAGCAAAATGTTTTCGTTCAGAAAGCTCTTCCCCCTCAAAAAACTTTTTGATGCTTTCAGTAAGGGATTCATTCTCCGTTATACTCGTGGAAAAACTTTGGACTGTGGTAGGAATTGGTCCGGAAAGGATCCAACCGAAAACGGTTTTTTGAGCTAAAAGTGACTTCGAAATCTGTTTAACACCAGCGCGTATAATGCTTGGATAAAGATCTGCTCCGATAAGCAAATTAACTTGAGAAGAATAATTGAAGTTTGGATCTGCTAAACAAATTCCTTCTAAATCATGAGAATCCATTAAAGAAAATGATATACTGGGTAAGTTATTTGTAAGTTTTTTAAGAATAAGTGCATTCGTTGTTATTAGTTCGCTTGGATCTTCACTATTGATAATTGAAATGAGGCATTGTTTACTAGATTTGGCTGTTTGAGCACCACTAACTCCTAAAATCGAAATGTCCGAATCTTTAGTTGGCAAGTTTAGACGCTGTTGAGTTGCTTCCGTGATAATAGAAGACTCAGAACCGGGGTCAATTAAGGCTCTTATACGATGAATACCATCTTGCCCGCGGATATCAACTAAAGCCGTCGCAAGTAAAACTCTTCGATGAGCTTTGACAAAAAAATTTTGTTGTTTTTCTTGTGGGGTATCGGAAGATGAAATGGACTGTATGTGTGGAGTTGAATTATGATCGGAGGTATTTGCGACGTCAGCATTGCGATCCAAATTAAGGAAATGAGAGTGCGAGGTACTTGATGAGTCATTGTGAGGTATAAAAGGTTGCGAATTTTTGTTTAAATTACTTGAATTGGCCTGAGAATTGTTTGCTATGTGAAGTAAGGAGTGGTGTCGTCGATTACATGTATTGCAAGTGTATTTGCTAGCACAATTATTGAGAACATGATTTAGTGACAGGCAGTTGATACACATTTTGTTTTTTCTTATAAGTTCAATTCTCTCTAGTACTGGCAATTTTAAGAATTGTGGACATTGACGGATATAATGCTTCCCAGAGCACGCTTTGCATACAAATTCTTGTGCCTTTGTGTGGAAAAGATTAACATGTTTCGGATTTTGAGAATAGGACTTAACTGGTGCATGACTATGTTGTCTTGATGCCATTCTAGATTTGTCGGATGAAGTTTGCGATGAAGTGGTATCAGAAATAGATTCCAAAACTTGAAAACGGTTGCTCAAAAACTTATCCATTTCTTCCCATCTAGGAATTTCTGTAGGATTGGAAAGTGACTGTTCCCATAAAGCGAGTGTGGTGGGGGGCAATCGATTAGCGCAAGCAAAGATAAGAATTGGATCCCAATTTTTAGTGCATACATCTTGTGCATGAAGTTCTGACCTACAATCATTTATGCTTCTTTGAAGAGTCTTAATGGCAGAAGAAACTTCATCCTTAAAACTAGGAAGGTTGAATAAAATTTTTATTTGGTTATTAACCAAAATTCTCTTGTTTTCGTACTGTGTCCGAAGTGCTTCCCAAGCTAGCTCAAAACTTGCATTGGTTAAGGGAAATTTACTAACGATGTCATGAGCTTCATCACTTGTCTTCGCTCTCAAATGGAATAATTTTTCGACAGCACTCAACTTTGGGTGATCATAGTATACGGCTTTAAACATGTCACGGAACGACGGCCATGAAACATAACCTCCTTTGAATACCTGTGTATCACAGGGAGGTAACTTTAAATAGTGCGAAAAGGACGACTTTTCCACTAAAGAAACATTAGAAGAACTCGAAGATGTCAAAGGTGTTTTGAACTCTTCCTTCTGTAGATTTACTTGGATTTCTAAAAACAGACCTAAGCACGATATATAAGTTTCATTAGAACTTGAGTATTTCCTTTCAAGTGTTTCTATATCTGCTCTATCCTCTGATGGAGAGCGAAGGCATTTGGTATAGTTAGACTTTGTCTCAGACCACAAACTTTTTAGCTCCTCTTTACGAGCTTCTATTGTAGCTAGAGTATGGTTTTTGACTGGGATCTCCTTTGCATTAGAAAAATATTTGACCAACTGGTCAGCGGAAAGAATAAAATCGTCTAATAAAGACATTTTAGATCGAAGTTATAAATTATTTCAAAACGATTCAATTTGAAAATGCGTTCTGCAAAGGCAGTAAATTGAAATATTTATTTCAAATTAATTTCCCAAAAAACCTTGGAATAATTTTAAAAACCAACCACAAAAAGGCAACGAATTAAATAATTTCCTACCCCAGAACGAATAGCAGTGGCAACACTCTTTTCATGAACAAAGTTCCAAACCAATTGAGACGAAATAAATTGAACCAGCGAAAAAATGACACTATGGATGTGTAAGCAGGGTTGTGCAACATAGGCACCAATGCATTTAAATATTGATTTTTTTTTTTTTTTGTAAAAACAATTGAAAAAACTTTAAATTTATTTTTCTTCTAACCACCAAACGCACACACAACTGTTTAATAGAATATGAGATAAAGTATATATAAATTTTTTTTTTTTTTTTTTTTTTTTTTTTTTTTTTTTTTTTTTTAGTACTCTAATGTATAAAATGATTACGAATGAAATCAATGAAAAGAGATCAAAATTCTTACCCCAATACAATTTTGTCGTTTCTTGTTCTTTTCCAAAAAGGCTATGTTGGTATGTGATGGTGATGTGCTGCTGGTTGCTGGAACTGTGAGTGTTGATCGATGGATGTATGTCTGTTGATGACGACAATGTGATGGCGGCGATGAATGTGACGATGTTGCAGTCGTAGAACTGCGGTATGTAAATACCAATCTCTCAAGTCGAAGAAGAACCGCTGTAGACTCGTCGTCTATGGGTTCAGATGACGACGCAAAATGTTGGAGGATTGTGACGATGATGATGAAGATTTGATAATGACGACGACGATGGCGGCGTTGACAGTGGTTTCCTCTAGCGATCGTAGAACCGCTGTAAACTCGTCGTCTACGGTGACGATGACGACGGAACTGGTGGAGGTTTATGACGATGATGATGGAGCCAAAAAATCGATGATTATTTGTGGCTCGATGTGGGCAACGCAGTTGTCCAAATTGGCGGTCGTCAATGGGACGACGCGACGATGGCGACGATGACGACGGTATGTCGAAGGTATTTCCTTTTAGTGGCCACCGACGATGACGACGTAGATCGTCAAGACGACGACAATGGAGCCAAAAAAACTCGTCCAAAATGGCGATGATGACGACGGTATGTCGAAAGTATTTCCTTTTTTTTAGCGGCCACCGACGATGACGACGTAGATCGTCAAGACGACGACAATGGAGCCAAAAAAAACTCGTCCAAAGTGGCGACGATGTAACCAAAAAAAAACTCGTCCAAAGTGGCGACGATGTAACCAAAAAAAAACTCGTCCAACGTGGCGACGATGACGACGGTATGGTTATTGCAATGATGCGGCTTGATGGACCAAATGTTTTTGTGTGTATCGAAAAATCCTTAAATCCACCCAGTAGGTGTCCAATCTCCAATGATTTTTAAAGAACGAGACTTGCTTTTTTATTTTAAGTTTTCTTTTATTTATTACTTTTTCTTTTCTTTTGTTTCGCTTAAAATATTACAAATTTTGCTTGAGAAAATATATATACATGTGCGGGGAAGCCGCCAAAGGAAAACTAGCAAAGTAAAATTAGACGTCCGTCTGGGTTGAAAGCCAAAAAGTAAGAGAAGGAAATACCACATGTCATGGCTGACGTTTCTTGGCAGGCCGGCAGTGTTCACACCATCGTGAAGTTGGGTGCGGTTGAGTATGTATCACTCACTCCAGCACCAGAGATGTGCAAGGAGGAGTGGTACATACTAGTGAACCGTAGATGGCGTGAACAATGAGTTTCCCCTGAACAAAATTCCACTTCGAATCAAATAGTTCCCTTCGAAAAAAAGACCATGTTCAGTTGCATCAAATTTCCCGTCACAGATAAAAACAAAAAATAAAATTCCAACTTCTGAAGTTTTCTCTTTTGCTAAATTGATGTATAATAAGAATAAATCGCGTTAATAACTTGTCGTTTTTTCCAGCAATTAAGTTAAAATAATATAAAACCCATAATATTGCGAAAAGTTTTGGTTATTTTCCCAAATTATATGTGTTTGCAATGGTCGTGTTGTACTTCGTTTTAAAACAATTCAGTAATCGCGATCAGAAAATGAACACACCTAATAATTTGTGAAGTGTCATTTGAAGTTGAAACAAAAATAAAAAGGTTGTGTTTGGAAAGCGAAGTGTAAACATTTCAAATAGAAGATTTTTGCGAACTTATTTAAACATGTATAGCATAGCACTGCGGATGTTGATGCAAATCGAGGAAAGGAATCAAGAACGGGCAATACAGAGGCATATAAGAGACCACTCAAATCCCTTGGAGTTGCGTGAGCCATTGTATGAACTGATTAGGTATTTGGTTGCTTTCATTAATGATGTTTTTTTTTTTATAGATTTCAACAGCATTACAGACTCAACAAACCAGCATTCAAATATTTGCTTGATGTTCTTACCGAAGCATTACCAGAAACGAAACAAAAATTTGGGATTCCACCTATAGTTAAACTTTCAGCTTGCTTGCGTTTTTTCGCTGAAGGTGCATATCAAAAAGGTGTTGGTAAGGACTATGAAGTGGGTTTGGCACAAGGCTCTTTCAGTGTGGTACTTGCGGAAGTTTTATCTGTTCTTGAAAATAAATGTTGTCCACTGTGGATAACTTGGCCCACACAAGATGAAGAACGTACCATTGCACAGGATTTTTATCGGAAGTATAAGCTACCAGGTGTTGTAGGATGCATAGACGGAACACATGTGAACATTATTTCACCTGCAGTTAACAAACATCTGTACTACAATAGGAAAGGAAAGTGTAGTTTAAATGTCTTACTAGTAAGTTTGATCATAAATGTAAACTAGATTTTTTTATAACAAATCATTGAAAAGGTGTGCGACAACAATCTTAAAATTCGGTACGTGGATGCTACGCACCCTGGAGCTTGTCACGATTCTTTCATTTGGAACGTCAGTGAGCTAAGATCAAAAATGGAACGTGACTATTTACAAGAAAATAAAAACGTTTGGCTACTAGGTAATCAATTGAAACCAGCTGTAAAATATACTCTACATTTATTTTTCTTTTAGGAGATGCTGGATATCCCTTAGAGCCGTGGCTCTTAACACCATATAGAACTCCAGAAAGTGGTTCACCACAGTCTAAATATAATGATATTCACTCCCGTTGTAGAAACATTATTGAGCGAACCAACGGCGTTCTTAAGAACAAATGGCGATGTCTACTGAGTGCAAGAGAACTGTACTACAAACCGGAAAAGGCAGCTAAGATTATAAATGTTTTTTCAGCCTTGCATAACATTTCCATTCACTACAAAAGCGACTTAAATGTGTTGTATGAAGATGCAGTGAACGTCCCAGATTTTGAAGATGCACACAGCGAAGTAAATCCTGTATATCTTACAGCTGGGCAACGCATTCGCGCAAACATCACCAATATTCTTTGATTATGGAACTTCGAAATGAACGGAAACAAACCAAATCAGAGACAAAATATTTTTAATATTTTTTTTAACTGAAAAAAGTTTCAACAAATTAAATAATGCTCTTAAAATCTAATATGAAACGTATGTACAGTTATAATAAAAAAAAATTAACTTAAATCACATTTTCAAATAAAAAAAGTAAAAAAAAACGTATGTACACTAAAGTCTTTCAATAAAAATAAAAAAAAATTCACTTTTTGGTTCTTGCATATCACATCTTTTCACTTTTCAGCCTTTCCTTTCCATTATTTCGATTTTGCGCAATTCGAGCTCTAGAAGCTTTTGATCTTTTTCTAATTGCGCTTCGAGCTCAGATCTACGGAAGTTTTCCATTTCCATGTTGTGGCGCTTTTGCTCTTTGTATCTGTCCTTCTCCAAAAATCGAAACTTTTCAAAGTTCTCATTAAATTGATCTACCGAACGACATAACTTCTTGACGATTTCTTTCGTCTCAGTGTTATGCTCTCGCATTACGGAAACCGCTTCACGCACCTCGCCATATAGTTTCTTTTGGATTTCTAATTCTTCTGCCACAACTTGACTTGTGGTCATTTCGACGGCCTTTCTTTTTTTACATCTTTGAGGATCGGAATTGGTTGGGTTGTCATTTTGATTCGGTATCGGTACCGTGGAGTCAAGGACTTCAAAAATTAGATCAGGAGGTGAACTGGGTGCAACCGGAATGTTTTCATCTGTTTCCTCGACTTGACGCAAACCAAATGGCTGTGAGCTGCCAACTCCTTCTATGGCTTCACTCATTCCAATTAGTGCGAAAATAGCCTCTTCTGAAGGTGAAAATTTTTGGGTTTTGTTTGGCCCACCTCCTGTTCCTCTTTGGTGCATTTTGTTCAGTGCCGCTTTTTTTCGCACATAGCGCTTTTGATCAGTCCATGCCTAATAAAAATATATTATAAGTCAGTAATATATCAAAAATAAAATAGTCTTACTTTTTTCCACTCGCATTCATTTTTGATCGGAGGTCCTGCGCTGTTCAACTCCAAAGTAAGCCGCTTCCAGAACTCGGCAACTTTTTCTCTGTTTTGGTTGACAAAACCCCTAGCAATATCTGGATTTTGCTGCATCTTATTAAGCAGCATTTCGCTCTGTGCAGTGTTTATTGATTTGCTCCTGAAACATAGGACAATCTCAGTTTTATTTTTTTTCATCTAAACTAAAACAAAACAAACTTACATTTTTTCCGCTTTTTGTTGTTTTACTTGTTCGCCTCACAAAAAGAAGTGAAATAAATTGCTCTGAACGTTTTCACATTTCACGGGGAAAAATTGCTCATAATAAGGGAATTTTTTCGAACATGGAAAATTTTCCCCCCGAAACTCATAATAAGGGAAAAGTGAAAAGGGATTTTTTTCGAGGGGAATGCAGTTCACGTGAAACTCATAATAAGGCTGTATGTTTATCAGGCCTTTTCTCCAAAAAAATTACCTCTGGCAAAAAATTAAAATCTGGCAACCCTAAACCTATGGAAGCCTAATTTAAATACAGTCTTAAAATTTGTTATTTCTGCAAAGTATTGAGTCTAAGATTAGGTCTATATCATCAGTATTTACAGAGATATCGAATTTAACACAGGTCAGGGTACACCAAAGTTAGCCTTTTTTTAAATTGTCAAAAAGTGATGTCAAACTTGAGAAACGGACTTTACTGTAGAACAATTTTTTTCTTAGAATATGACCAAGAATCATATCCCAAAGTATGTAAAACGAATTACATATTTGATATAAACAGACGAAACATAATTTTGGCCAGGATTTTCGAAAAATCCGCCTGTGTGAATCGGTACTAACGCTCCAAACTTGGGTGCTACGCCTCAAAATACAACTGGTACATCAGCTCATTCGGGGATAAGACTTCCGCGGATAGATTTACCAAAGGTCGACGATTCATATACCAATTGGCGCGAATTAAAACATTTGTTTCTTACTTTCAAAATTAAACTATATTCTTTTGGAACTATGTCCTTTATTAATGAAATACTTTATTAATTTTAAAAGGAGCTTAAGGCTACTATGTAGTTACTATAAGACTGTTGATAAACTCATCATACAGTCGTATTTATATTATTTTCTTATCTCTCTGCAAGGAGACCCAAGCGTACAACCATCTTGCTTGATAATGAAGAAGAGATAATATTGCAACATTGTATACAAACGATATTATCTCTTTTCATAGTGATCGGTGTAGCGTTGTGTGCAAGACTGTACTAGAGACTAAAGATATCATTGAATACAAATAATGTTATCTTTTTATGGATACTTAACTCCCCCCCTTGTTAAACGAAATCGTCCCGATTTTTCGACGCTATTTTTAACATTTCTCTTTCATAAGTTTTGTTATAAGCGTCAATCCTTTTTTGTTTTTGACGATCTGTTATACATTGTATAGTTTTTATCATTACGTACGTAAATGCTAGAATAACAATCAATGTTACAATTGTCTATATAGTTGATAATATCGGTTTTTCTTCAAAAGGAATAATTAGTTTTTTTAAAGTATCTATGTTATCGAATTTGTAAATTGTATCTTCTTTAATTATTTGGTCGATGTAAGACTCTGAATTATGATTTCTTAATATAACTTCTTTAATTTGCTTCTGCAAGTTTTTGTATATTCTATCGTCTAGATTTATAGTATTTTCATAAGTAACTAAGTTTATACCATTAATTGTTCGATTATTTAACTTATGCTTACCGTTTAATAACATAACACCGGATTCAATTTCTAAGTCGTAATCGTATTCTTGTTTAATGTTACATTTTGAAGTTATATTCTTTAAAAGTGGAATGAGACAATTTTCTTTTTCAAAGTTAATTTCACAAATGTTTTTACTTAGATGGTTTTGACAATTTTTTGTTCTTAAATAAGTTTGGTTACATACGGCAATTGTTTTATCTGTAATGATTTTTCCGTGTTTTGAATTTAAAGGTGTTACCTTATATAATTTACATGATTTAATTAGAATTGGATATTTATATATTGTGATGAAGAATTCATCAGTTCTAGCTAATAATATTTTAGAGTACTCAAGTATATTTATTATGGGTACTTGAATTATTTCATGTTGAATAATATTTTTAATGTCATCTAAGTCTAGGCTTTCTGATAAATAGTCATTATTTTTTGCTGCATTAATTGTTCTGGTCAATAATAATAATTGTTCGTACACTTGTTCTATTACTAAATGTTCTTTTAGGCTCTGACCTTCAAATTGTTGCAAAATTTGTTCAAATCTAGAGTTTATAGTTTTTTGTTTATTATTATTTTCTACGAGATTATTTATACTCGTTTCTATGTTAACTAAGTCATAATGGTCAGGATTACCAAACACATATTTCAAAGCTGTTCCTAAAAAGTTAATTGATCTAGTATGCCTAGTATGTTCTTGTAATTGGTCTGCTAGATTCTTAATTTTACTTAACCAAATTTTTTCTTCTTGTGTAGGTTGATAATTACTAGATACGATATTTACGTAAGGTTGAAATATCGAAGTCAGGTTGGTTGCATGTAACAAATAAGTTTGTTCTTTGAATAGATACACATCATCTGTTTGCTTAAGTATAAACTTTTTGTTGAGTAACTCAGTTATTTGAACGTTTCCTTGCCCTTCTTGACTCTGTACAATTCCTAGTAATGTTAGGAATATTAATATTTTCGTCATCTGAAAAGTGATAATTTTTTATGTTATCCTTGTGAATTTTTATTCCTTCTTTAGAGATTACAGTGTCTCCTATATCTTCTTCTACTATTCTTGTTATGTATCTGGCGTTAGATTTCTTTCTAAGACCTGTGATTCTTACCATTATCTTATCTCCTTTTTTATACTCTCTGTGTCGAGTTCCTTCATTAGACGTTCGATCACTTTTTTGGATGCTGAGTTTAGTTTATTTATTATAATTTCACTATTGCTATATTTATTTTGATTAAAGAAAATGTCTCTAGGTTTCAAACCTTTAACTGAGTGTATAGAATTATTTAATTCACGCACTGTTCTAAATATTTCCTCGATAAGTCTTGTTTTATTCTGAATTGTGAATATTCTAGACAGTTCAGTTATTGTACCGTTTACACGTTCTACTTGACCGTTCGCTGTCGATCTGTATACTGGAGTTTCTACTTTAGTTATGTTGTATTTCAAACACATTTGGTTAACCATTTCTGTTTTGAAGCCCTTCTCGTTATCTGTCATGAGTCGTTCACATTTTGGGAAATAATTAGATAAGACCTCTTCCATAACGTCGTACAGTCTGTTTCGAGTTTCGATTTCCCTTAGGATTATATATTTAGAATACTTATCTACTGTTACAAGGAAAGTATACTTGTCGTTGAAGTATATGTCCATATGAATGTGTGTTCCCACATGTGTTGGTATTTGTGAATTATTCAGAGGTTCTCTGATAGGTTTTCTTTCATATTTTCCAAATAGACATGCTATGCATTTTTTGTTGAAACTCTTTGCTTGTTTATTTAGATCGGGCCAATAATATTTCTCTGAGATTTCTTGTCCAATAATATTTCTCTGAGATTTCTTGTATATTGTTACGTAGCCCTCGATGTGCTCTTTCGTGAGTGTTCTTTACAAGTTTTAATTGTTCTTCCAAATTTGTCACGTCTTGAAGTTTTCTTGGTGTGAATATAAATCTTACTAGTGGGAATTCTTTTTTTATGTTTTCACCATATTTGTATACGTTTTCAAATTTCGTATGCAAAGCTACAATCTTTTGGGGTTGTATAACTTCTTTCATCTGCCTTAGTAAAGAGTCTTTGTCCTTAAACTTTATTATGAGCCTTATTTTGTTACTAAAATAGATTTGTGTTTCGATACTATTTGTTATATCTTCAATAAGTTCGAACTGTGCAGCGTATGTATTAAAAGGCTGATTCACAGTTTTTATTATATCATTTGAAGCATTTTCAGCTGAATGTGCTGTTTCTATGGTAGAAGTATTTATGCGTTGACGTGATAATACATCAGCTACAAGATTTAGGTTTCCTGGTTTATAAACTAATTTTGCTCCAAAGTCTTCAATGATTCCCTTCCAACATTTCAGCTTTGTGTTGGGATTCTTTTCTGATACAGAATATATAAGGCTTTGGTGATCGGTATATATGGTTAAGTCTGCTATACCATATACATATGTAGTTTCTGAGTTTTTGTAATGACCATATGATCGCTAATAGCTCTTTCTCGTTTGTGCTATAGTTCTCTTCTGTCTTACTCAGTGTTCTTGACAAGAAGTGTATAGGTTGCTTATTCTGACTTAGTACGGCTCCAATAGCTATGTTGGATGCATCAGTAGTAAGTTCGAATGGTTTACTATAATCCGGTTGAAAAAGTTCGACTTGTTCTTTCAAATACTTTTTTAAGATTCGAATCGCTTATAATGCTGAATCATTCAGATTTACCTTAATATTTTTACTTTGTTTTTTGTTTGCTTTACCGTTATCTCCTCGTAAATATAATGTCAGGGGCTTGGCTATGCTTGCGTATCCTTTTATAAACTTACGATAGTAACCTGTAAGACCTAAAAATCCTCTCAAATCCTTTACCGTTTGTGGGACTGGAAAATTTTCTATGGCTGCTATTTTCTCAGGGTTCGTAGTGATTCTACCATGTCTGATTATGTGACCCAAGTATTCTACTTCTTCTTGAAAAAACTTACTTTTCTCATCAGATATTTTTAATGTGGCTTTATTGAGTACGTCGAATACTTGACTTATGTGCTGTATATGTTCTTCCTCAGAAGAAGAATATATCAATACGTCATCAATGTAAACGTGTACGAATTTACCTACAAAGTCTCTCAAAATGTCGTCCACGCATCTCTGAAATATGCTTGGTGCATTTTTGAGCCCGAAAGGCATTCGTTTAAGATGATATTTTGCGCCATTTATAGCAAAAGCGGTTTTTTCTTTATCATCTGCTTTGATTTTAATTTGGTGGAAACCTGACTCCAAATCTAACGTTGTAAAGTACTTGGCTTTACCTAAATTTTGAATAGTCATGTTGACATCTGGAATGGGGTATCTGTCTGTTACAGTGTGAGCGTTAAGTTTTTGGAAATCAACAACCATGCGCCGTTTTGGTTTTCCTTTTTCGTCCAAACCTTTCTTAGGTACTGTCCATATGGGACTGTTATAAGGACTATGACTTTTTTCTATTATATCGTCATGTAAGAGTTTCTGTATTTCTTTGTTAACGAATTCGTTATCTGCTATGGGATATGGATATTGTTTAACATAAACCGGATTATTATTGGTCGTCCTAATGCTTGCTTCTATAGTATCTGTAAAGGGTAACGGTCCTATGCTGTTATTAATCTACATCAGTCTATCTATGTCTGCTTTATAAATATTATTTTCTCCAATTATGTAATTAATTTTCTGAATAGATTCGACACTGCTTATGGTGGTTAGAGTCATATTCCTGAAATTTATTTCCGCGTTTAAAACTTTAAGTCCTTCATATCCTAATATCATATCAAAAGACTGAATATCCTCTAATTCAAAAAATGTTATATTTTTCTTTAATATCTTTACTACTTTCTTTGTATCTACCATAGAATAACCGTGCATTGTTTTTATTTTTATGGGTTTAATTTTAATTTTTTCGCTAGAATCGCATTTTTTACTAATGTAATTATGGGTTGCACCAGTATCAATAAAAATTTTATAAATTTTCTTAGAAATAGTACTAGTTAAATTTAAGCAGGGCAACCCGTCTACTAGTTTAAATGATCTATTCTTATATTATTATTTACCATACATTCCGTTTCATCTGCTTCTGGATATGTACTGCTGACATCGTCTTCTCGTTGTTGTTGGGAGTTATTTACTCTCTGCTGCTTGAAGTTCTGCTGATAAGATCGTTGCGGTCTGTTGTGTGTGTTGAAACTCCCGCTGTGTTCACGTTTCACTGGTGGACTATATACATCGGGTTTGTACTGATTCCAATTTTGTCGCTGTGCATGTACAATTTGTCTCGAGTTTATCTCCATCGGCTGTGGTCCGTCATTTCTTTTGAATGGGTTTAGGCGTGGTCCTTGATTGTGTTGCTGCATATTATCGTACTGCTTCTGGGGTTGATAATTCGTTGTTTGGTTCGAATAATTGGGTTTTCTCTCGTTTCTGCGTTCATGTGGCATATATTTGTGGTGCCTATCTTGAGTAAGATGTAAATGCCTGTGGACATTATCATGTTCTATTCTGCGAGCAATTGCGAATGCGTGTTCTAGATCATCTATTGTAGCTGAATATAATGATCCTCTTGTAAATTTGTCACTCATACCATCAATGAATATACGAACTGCGTCGTCGTAAGCATTTTTAATTAGTCTGTCGATTATATTCGGCGGATCACCTGACATAGTGATTTTTGATATTATTAAATTGAGATTTTTATTTATCTCGTCGTGGTATTCAGACAGTGTGCTTCTTTTTTGCGTGATCGCTTTCATCATGTCTTGTAGCACGTAAAGAGGTTCTTGATTAGAGTACGTATAATCTAATCTGTTACGTATCGCCTCAAAATTAAAAATTGTGTTATAATTAGTTAACACATTCGCGGCTGCACCCTGTATTTTACTTTTCACTATAGTCAATGCTGCTGCGTACTTACTGTGTGTTTAAAAGTTTTTAATGCTGTCCATTAATCTGGATGCTTCTTCGCGTCACGACCGATAATTTGATTGATCGCCGTTGAAAATAGGTAGGCTTTTAAATGCGTCTAAATGTATTTCACTACCATCTGTATATGTGGTTCTTATTTCCTCTAGCACAGGTATGTTTGGTACTATGACTAATCAAGCCTTCACTTCCTTTAGTTTTGTTTCTAAATTAGTGTTTATTTGATTTTGGTTAGTTATTATTGCTGCTAATCTTGCATTCTCTGTGCGTGTGTGCTCCAGGGTTTGTGTTACTGTATTGCACCTGATTTCTAAGGCTTCTAATCTTGCCGTTAATACTGCGAGTTGTTCCATTTTGAACTCGTGTCTGTTGTCGTCGAATTGGTGTGCTTTTTTCCTCCACATATACACTTTCACTGAATTATTTTGCTGCTTCGTACGAAGAAGCTATATTTGTACCTGCTATGCTAGGTAGTTTTTGTAACCGGTAACGCGAGTGTTCTGTTTATACTAGATTTCACTACTTGTTCCCGAGGTCCGCTCGATTGAAGTTAAAAAGTATATTTAACCTCCTTGCAGGATCGCCAATTAAAACATTTGTTTCTTACTTTCAAAATTAAACAATATTCTTTTGGAACTATGTCCTTTATTAATGAAATACTTTATTAATTTTAAAAGGAGCTTAAGGCTACTATGTAGTTACTATAAGACTGTTGATAAACTCATCATACAGTCGTATTTATATAATTTTCTTATCTCTCTGCAAGGAGACCCAAGCGTACAACCATCTTGCTTGATAATGAAGAAGAGATAATATTGCAACATTGTATACAAACGATGTTATCTCTTTACATAGTGATCGGTGTAGCGTTGTGTGCAAGACTGTACTAGAGACTAAAGATATCATTGAATACAAATAATGTTATCTTTTTATGGATACTTAACTCGCGCTTTTTATGGCAGGTTTCAGTCTCTGATCCACAACAACAGCAGTCTTGATGACATCGACAAGCTGCATTTCTTGCAATCATGCTTGACAGGTGATGCAGATCGGTTTCTGCAGAATTTCGCTGTTGAGGCTGCCAATTACAGTAAGGCTTGGAGTTGTTGAATGATCGATACGATCTGAAACGCATTTTGGTGCACACACAAATGCAAGCACTTTTTGGTCAACCATCAATGACTCGTGAGACTGCCACGGGCATCAAAGATCTGCTATACACCACCAGAGAATGTTTTCCCGCGCTAGAGAAAATGGATGTGCCTGTGTCTTACTGGAACACCATCCTTATTTGGTTCCTTTTCCAGAAACTTCCGCATTCTTGTCAACACCTATGGGAAGAAAAACTTGGTAATAGGAAAGACTTGCCTACGTTCAAAGAATTTACCGAGTTTTTGGAGATCCGTTTCCGAACTCTGGAAGTGATGGGTCAACAGGAACATGAAGCTGCATACAGGACAGGACAGTTAAGACGAAAGTTATGCACGCGAATCAAGTCGTCAAACAGCCATCCAAAAAAGTAGACAAGAACAACACCTTAGACAGGAACCACACCGTAGACAGGAACAACACCGTGGAGCAACTGATCTGTAAGCTGTGCAGTAAAGGCAAGCACACTTTGAGAAAATGCCAACAATTCCTCAACATGGATGTGAAAAGTCGTCAAGAAACTATTTCCAGGCTGAAGATATGTGACAATTGTTTGTCTTACGGACATCTTGTTGGAACATGTTACAGTCTTACTTCATGTTACTTTTGCCAACAAAGACATCATTCCCTGCTACATGACAAACAACAGCAACAATCGTCAAGCAACAGACATGTACAACAATTTCCTGCAACCAGCTCCAGCGCGTCTTCGTCTCAAGCGAAAACTTTTCAGACGTCCATAAATCCGAATGCGCCTGTCTTTCAGCCATCGGTAGGACAATCTTTTAGTTACCACGCGTCGCAAGGTGGCTACGGACACCAGGTGCTCATGGCGACAGCGGTGGTAAAGGTTCGAGCAGCAGATGGTAAGATTCGTCTTTTACGTGCTCTGATTGATACAAGGTCGGAAAAGTCTTTCATCACTGAAGCAGCGGCACAACTTATGAAATTGGAGCGAAGGCGTACAAATGTAGAGGTATCTGGGTTAGGGTTGGTCAACAACGGCACTGCGCAACACTCCGTCGAAGAAAGATTTGCTTCCCGTCACTCGACAATCGAGACTGCCATTCAGGCGTTGGTTTTTAAGTCGTTGACTGGCCATCTCCCGGCCCAGCGAGTGGTACCTGGCACTTGGAAACATCTGAAAGGTCTTTTGTTAGCTGATCCTCATCTGTATGAACCTGCATCTATAGGCTTACTTTTCGGAAGTGAAGTTTGCGCCGAAATATTTCTTCCTGAAATAAGACGTCCGGAAGATGGAAATGGTCCTGTAGCTCAAAACACCGAACTGGGATGGATTGTTTTTGGGAAAGTTTCTGCCGAAATTTCACAACAAGTCCGAAGCTTTGTTCAACTAACGGATCTGAGTTCCCAATTAGAGAAATTTTGGACTATTGAAGAGACACCTTTTCAGAAGCAAGAGACTGAAGAAGACATTGCTTGTGACGATCACTTTAACCAACACACAACACGTTTACCTGATGGTAGTTATCAAGTGAAGTTACCATTCAGAGGTGGAGGCTATCCAGAAATTTGATCGAATCGGCGAAATGCCTTACGACGATTTATGCATCTGGAGAAGAGGCTAGATTCTAACGAGAAACTTGCTGAAGGCTACAAGAAATGTATCCAAGAATACAAAGAACTTAGGTTAGGTTAGGTTGAATGGGGGGTGCAGCCACAAGTGGCAACACCTCACTCGGATCTCAAGGATCCATTGTGCTCCCCGGGAAATCAGAGGATGAGGAATTGGGAGGATTGGAAAGGTAAATGGTTATTGTGGTAGGGAACTCCCTCTGAACCATTTGGAGCCCTGAGTAAATTTCAGGACGTTGCTCAGTGGGAGATTTGAGATGTCGCCCAGTTCGTCGAAAAAGTATTCTCCGAGGGTTTTTTTCCGAGTGTGGGCCAAGCTAGGACACTCACAGAGGAAGTGGAATGATCCCTCCTCTGCCTCCTCATCTTGGCATCCTCTACATAAGTCGGATGTGCTAATGCCCATTCTCATCATGTGGGTACCCAACGAGTTGTGTCCCGTGAGAATGCCAATCAACAGAGAGAGCCGAGGTCTGCTTAGCTGGAGTAGAAATTCTGTTTTTTTCTTGGAAATATCTGGCCAAAGGTTTCTAGAGACTCGGCATGTTTCTAAAGATGACCAAATGTCATTGGCGGTTTTTAGAAAATTGTGTTTGATTCTGTTTTTTTCTTGCTCAAGTGGCCTTAGAACTGATGTGTTCGTTTCGCTGGATTCGAGTGCTGACCCGATTTTAGCCAGCTTATCCGCCATTTCATTACCCATTATGTCACGATGTCCTGGAACCCAGGTTAAACTAAGTGTGTTTGTCTCACTGAGCAGTCTAAGGTTACTGCGAGAGCTGTCTACTAGTCTGGATTTTGTGATAATGTATGAGATAGCTTTAATGGCCGCTTGACTGTCTATAAAGAAGTCAATATTTTTGTTGATCAGGTTTTGCGTAGCTAAGTGCTTCGCGGCTTCGCACACTGCAAGTACTTCTACCTGAAAGACACTGCAGAAGTCGGGAAGCTTTATTGACCTATTCATGGTGGGGTAGTCTGAGAAGATACCTGACCCTACCCCTTCGTCCGTTTTGGAACCATCTGTGAAGACGGAAATGTGATTTCCTTTTACAACCCTGTTTTCCTCCCAGCTTTCTCTTGTCGGAAAGGCTGTTAGGGCCACTGGATTGAAGTCAATATGCGGGGGGGTATAGTCTGTTTGAATGTCTATGTCTGTATGGTTCATGATGGTTTTATGGCCTGATATGCCTGTTTTCCAATTGTTGCATTGTTTGAGTCGCAGTGCGCTTTTGGCCGCCATCTCCTTAGTAAAAAGATCTAGGGGGCCAGCGACAGGAAGGTTTCCAGAGCTGCAGTTGGTGTTGTTCTCATGGCACTAGTTGAGCCTATGCATGCAAGCCTTTGGATTTTGGTCATGGTCTTAAGGTTTGAAGCCTTCTCTAATGATGGCCACCAGACTAGACAGGCATAAGTGAGGATTGGTCTTATTATGGATGTATACATCCAGTGAATGGTTTTGGGACCAGGTCCCCATTTTTTCCCAAAAATTCTACTACAAGTGTAGAAAGCGATTTGAGCTTTCCTTTCTCTTTCTTTTAAATTTTCTTTCCAGTTAAGTTTACGATCAAGGACAATTCCGAGATATTTTGCCGTACCAGATAAGTTTATTGGTATACCATTAATGGAGGGAGGAAGTATATCTGGAATGTTACGTTTTCTCGTAAACAGAACAAGTTCTGTTTTAGTAGGGTTGACGTTTAGCCCACAGTTTTTTGCCCAGCTGGTGAGCTTGTTTAGAGCTGTCTGGAGAAGTTCACAAAGGGTGGTTGTGAATTTTCCCGAAGTCATGATGACGATGTCATCGGCATAGGCTACTGCTTTTATTCCGCTCCTGTCAAGTTTAACCAGGATTTGGTTAACTACTAGGAGCCAGAGTAGCGGGGATAGCACTCCTCCTTGAGGTGTACCTCTACAAGTTTTGACTTTTAGGGTACTTGCACCCATTACTGCTTTTACTATTTTCGTTTGGAGCATGGAGTCGATCCAGTTTGATAGTGTTGGCTCGATATTTATGGAACTTAATGCCATGCGAATAGCACTGTATTCAACGTTGTTGAAGGCCCCTTCTATATCGAGGAATGCAGCCAACGTATATTCTTTATATTGGATTGACTGTTCAATAGTACCGACTACTTCATGAAGTGCGGTCTATACTGATTTGCCCTTTATATATGCATGTTGGGCTGTGGAGATCACATTGTTATTCAGTTTTGTTCGGATATGCGTTTCTATTAGTCTTTCTAGGGTCTTAAGTAGAAAGGAGGATAGGCTTATTGGTCTGAAATCTTTGGGTTCAGTGTGTGAGTTCTTACCGGCTTTGGGAATAAATATGACTTTAACTTCCCTCCAACTAGTTGGAATAAAAGTGAGGCTTAGACAACCTCTGAAAATTTCCACTAGAATCGGCACAATCAAGTCTTTAGGGCTTTGGAGCATCATTGGAATGATACCGTCCGGACCTGCAGATTTGTATGCTGAGAATGAGTCAATGGCCCACATTACCTTCCTATTATCTACTAATAAATTTCCTATGTTGGATATAACGTTAGCGTTAGATAAAACGTTAGCGTTAGGGTTTCCGCGTTCTGGGGATGTCATTTGAGAACACCCTGGAAAGTGGGTGTTCATGAGTGACTCTAGGGTTTTTGAGCATGAGTCAGTCCATGTGTTATCAGGTCTTCTAAGAAAACTAGGGGTATTTTGGACCTTGGACATGACCTTTCTTAGCCTTGCTGCGTCATTTGTGCACTCAATATCTGAGCAGAAGTTGCGCCAGGCTGCTCTTTTTGCATAGGTAGTTCTATTTTTGTATTCATTTTTACTGATCTTGTATAGGTCTCAGTCAGCCGAAAGGTTGCTAAATTTTGCTATATTGAAGAGCCTCCTAGAGTTCCTTCTAAGGATCGATAGTTCGTTTGTCCACCATATGGGGTTGGATCTACCTTTCCCTTTGGATAACGGGCATGAGCTTTCGTAGGCATTGATTATGTCTGACGTTAGCTTGTTTACCTGTGTCTCTATGGCTTAGCAGTTAAGCAAAGGCTGATTGTTGTTCTGGCTGAGAGTTAGGGCCAGTTTTTGGTTATAGAGACCCCAGTCAGTTTTCCTAGGGTTTCTATAAGGGATAAAGTTTTCAGATTTGTGTTCTATTTCGAATGTTATCATTCTGTGGTCAGAGAAGGTTACGTTGTTGGAGACCCTCCAATTACTGGTTACTAGCGTACCAGAGTAGGTGGAAAGTGTAACGTCTAACACTTCTTTTCTTACCTTTGTTATAAATGTTGGTTCTCTACCTCTATTCATAATTATCAGGTTGTTCTCAATAATATATTCAAAAAGTGACTCACCTCTTTCGTTTGTGTCTGTACTACCCCACTGTATGTGATGGGCATTAGCATCACAGCCCATGAGGAGGTCCCAGCCATTTCATTTAGTTGTGGCGACCAATTCTGCAACAGCTGCCGGCGGGGGGTTGGAGGTTGCATCGCCCGGCATGTAAACGGATGCCAGGATTAGGGGTGGCACCCCTTCTCGCTCGCACTTCACTGTTGTCAAATCATTACTACTGTGAGAGGTAAGAAGGAAGAGATTTAAATTTGTTTTTGTTAAAATGCATGTACGATAGTTACCTTCTGTAGGCCCTTTGTTAAAGAAAAGGAAATGATCTTTGGATTTCAGTCCGCAGATCCGGCCACGATTTATCCATGGCTCCTGTATTAGGGCTAAGTCGATGTCAGTTTTTGACATCAACGCGGTCAAGGTGGCAGAGGCCAACTTACTGTGCTGCAGGTTTATTTGTAGCACCTTCATTGTCTTTTTTGTTGCCATCATTTTTGTTTTGCAAGTTGGCAGCCGTTGCCGACCTCACCTTAACCTTGTTTAGGCCAATATTCAGTCTATATCCCCTTTCTGGAAGCATAGCCATTGACTCACGATTGAGCATGACTAAGACTTCTTGGCCTGCGCTCGTAGGCTCTTCCATCTCCAGTACTTCCCAGTCAGCACTTGGGAAACTTGGGTTGAGTTTTCGTAAGAAGAGCTCAATTGTTTCCTTCTTCAAGCGCGGTCCAGGAATGTTTATTCGGACTTTGGGTCTGGTGGGGAGGTCTTTCTTTAATGAAACTTTCAATGTTGCACCTTCTATAAAGTCTGCCATTTCGGTTATCTTATTTTTTAGCCAGTTTAGGGTATATTCGTCATTGCAAGTGAGAATTTTGAAACCCTTCCTTGGAGGGGGGTCGAGTCGTTGTGTCTGGCTCTCTTTCTTTGACTGCTTTCTTCGGGCTTTTTAAACCTTTCGGTTTTAGGACCATCCAGTGGTGGTCTCCCTGGTGTTTTTTGGACACCGCAGTCTTTGTCAATATTGTTTTCTTTTTATTTTCATCATTAGTGACTCTACCTCTGGGTTCTGCCAAGGGCAAGGTCTTGGCTTCCATTTTCTTGATGAATTTCCGAGCCCAGCTTAGGCGTTTCCAATCACGGAAACACAGCGTTGAGGTGTCACCTTTGCCGAATCTTCGTACGGTCCTTCTGGCATTCTCGAGCCTCTTTTGACCTGGGTCTTGGACATCTTCCCTATTCTGTACCCTCGGATTAGCGTCTTTACCTTTAGCCGGCTCTGATGAGCGATGGCTTTTGGTAGGGGCTTTATCCACACAGACTTTAGGATGTGTACTTTTTTCTGGACCCTTGTTAGGAGTTGAGGTAACTTTGGCCGAAATTTCATTTTTCGCCAGGAATTCGCCTCTTTTGGCCTCTGGCCGCCTTGGGTCAGGATTTTCGGCCACCGTGACGTCCACGATAGAGTCGTCAGAACTGGCGAAATATTGATAATCGTTTTCCTCAAGGATGCGATGTTCCTCTTCCGACGTTATCTCTCGCCCACCTGTTCCTCCTTCTCCATCATCGGAGTCAGTGAAATCCATGAGGTTCTCCGGGAGTCCCTCATTGATTTCAGCGGCTTTCCTGCTGCAGCCAGGAATGCAATCTTCTGCATTGTCTATCTCTAAATTTCTTGTCACTGGTGACTTATCTTCTTTCGAAGCCAAGCCATCGCCGACAGCCGTGACTACTGCCGACTTTTGAGCGTATATCCCCGCTCGAGTTTTCTCTTCTTCGTTTACATTTTCCATATTTTTTAGATAGACATCTCTGTTTGAGGTTTACTTTGTTGTTTGACCCTGCAACTGGATTGCTGGAGTGTCGAAACGTAAGCTCCCCCACCACGTCAAGGTGAAACCTCGTGAGGGAGGTCGAGAACTTGGTCAAATGGAAGAGGTAGATGGTAATGATGCGGTTTTAGACACCCCATTCCATTATTTCTTACCGCATCACGCGGTTTTCAAAGAAGCGAGTTCTACAACTAAATTTCGAGTGGTATTCGATGCTGCAGCGAAAACTACGGATGGCAAATCCCTGAACGATTGGTTGCTTGTCGGTCCAAAATTACAATCAAGTATAATTGATCTGGTCTTGAAATGGCGAACTCATCGAGTTACTTTCACCGCCGACATTGAAAAAATGTATTTAAGAATTTGGGTCAATCAAGCAGACCGATATTATCAATTGATCCTGTAGAGAGATGAGAAGACCGTACCTGTGAAAATTTTCAAATTAAAAACGGTAACTTTTGGCACAGCGAGTGCACCATACCTTGCCATAAAAATTTTGAAAAAAGTCGCTGATGATGAGAGCGAACATTTTTCGGAGGGGGCGAAGGTTGTTCGTGAAGATATGTATGTCGACTACCTTATAAGTGGAGCGGACACCGTTGAAGAAGCGAGAACGAAACGAGATGAGGCAAAGCAACTTTTGGCAACAGCGGGACTCAACCTCAGAAAGTGGACGAGTAACAGGAGAGAACTCATCGATGATATCCCAGTTCAGGATAGGGAACTTGATTTTGAACTACCTCTTAATCTAGCAAATCACGTCAAAACCTTGGTTATCAAGTGGTTTCCCATCGATGACTTCTTCTCGTACCAAAATCTACAATCTGCAACGGAATCAACCACAAAAGATCAATGCTGTCAACTATAGCCAAATTGTTTGATCCTTTGGGCTGGATCTCACCATGTATCATCACCGCAAAACTGATGATGCAGCGATTATGGGAGCTTTGGCTGTGACTGGGATGAACCAATTCCAGCTGTTTTGAAGAAGGATTGGGATGCTTTTTTCCGAGAACTCCATCTGATCGAGCGGCTTCGGATTCCAAGATGGACCCAGATGAGCAAAACCAACAATGAAGGCCTATGGTGCAGCAGTTTACGTACGTGTCTTGGATAGTGAAGGCAAAATTCACGTCAATCTTATTTTGTCAAAAACAAAAGTAGCACCAAATCAGCGAACGATAACTTTACCTTGTCTGGAACTTTGTGGTGCAGTAGTATTGCCAGAGTTGTTACAATACACCAAGGAAGTTCTGCTAATTCCTGATGTCAAAATCTATGCGTGGACAGATTCCACAATTTCATTGGCCTGGATACGCGCCACTCCCGCTCGATGGACCACGTTTGTATCCAACCGTGTGTCGGAAATCCAGAGGTTAGTGGGGACGATTGCTGGGGACATGTCGCAACGCTTCATAACCCAGCCGATCTAGCGTCCAGGGGAGTATATCCATCCGAACTGGAATCACTTAAATCATGGTGGAATGGTCCAGAATTCCTACAAGAAAAATGGGTATTCGATCTTCCAGATCAACCAACGATCAGCAACGAAATATTAAAGTTTTAAGCATAAACGCAATAGAAAGCGACAGTATACTACAAATTATATGTAACTTTTCGAGCCTTCTCAAAGTTGTTAGAGTTGTTGCCACCTGTTGTCGATTTGTAGCAAAATGTAGACCCAAACTGGGGCCCATTTCAGGTCCGCTAAAACCTAATGAATTGCAAGCTGCTCATCTACTCATCGTTAAGGCAGCACAAAAGGAAATGTTCGCAAACGATGAGTAGATGGGCAGCTTGCAATTCATTGGGTTTTGGTGGACCTGAAATGGGCCCCGGTTTGGGTCCACTAAAACCTAATGAATTGCAAGCTGCCCATCTACTCATCGTTAAGGCAGCACAAAAGGAAATGTTCGCAAACGAAATGCAACAAATTCGCAATAATAAAACACTCAAACCGTTAAGTGCGTTAAATGCTCTTATTGATGCTACCGGAGTACTGCGAGTGGGAGGACGTTTGGAGAACTCTCTACTTTCTTATGATGCCCAACATCCGATATTGCTTCAAAACAACCATCATTTTACGAATTTGGTTGTCCGAGATGCTCATAAAAATACACTCCACGGTGGTATCCAGCAAATGATTAGCTACATTCGACAACGTTACTGGATTGGGCAAATAAGAAGAAGCGTTAAATACCAGCTACACAGGTTTCCTTCATGTTATCGAAAAAAGGCATCTGAAATGCAGCAGTTATTGGGAAATTTGCCTGCAGCGAGAGTGCGTATGTCTAGACCGTTTAGTCATACTGGTGTGGATTATGCAGGTCCCATCGAGATTAAGTCCTGGAAGGCACGCAGTGGAAAAATTCTCAAAGGTTACTTTGCTGTATTTATTTGCTAAGCAACAAAGGCTATTCATTTGGAGGTCGTGTCAGACCTGACAACTCAAGCGTTTTTGGCATCCTTTAAAAGATTTACTGCCAGAAGAGGAACCTGTACGAAGGTATATAGCAACTGCGGAACTAATTTTGTTGGTGCTAACAACGAGTTAGTTAAATTGTTGAAGGAAGCACAACACGATTGTAAGGAAATTGCGGAAGACTTAGCAAATCACGGTACCGAATGGCACTTTATTCCCCCAGCTTCTCCACACTTTGGTGGATTATGGGAAGCGGGTGTGAAATTGGTCAAGTACCACTTAAAACGAGTCGTTGGAACGGAAAGGCTAACTTTCGAGGAACTCATGACGCTTTTAGCTCAAATAGAAGCTTGTTTAAATTCGAGGCCTCTTTGCTCTCTCTCCGACAGCCTAGACCATTTAAATGCACTCACCCCCGCACACTTTCTAGTCGGCGAATTACTGCACGCTATACCACAAGGCGAATTAAATATCAACATCACACATGCAGATCGCTGGAAACGTGTCCAGGTGTTAGCAGAAGGATTCTGCCGAAAATGGAGCTCAGAATATCTCGCAAGGCTTCAGCAACGACCAAAATGGACGCAGATTAAAGAAATGCCGAAGGTAGGAGACTTAGTTCTTCTTAAAGATGAGCGACTTCCATCGACGTATTGGAATCTTGCCAGAATACAAGAAACCCACGCCGGATCGGACGGGTTGATACGCGTCGTGACAGTCAAAACACAAAACGGACAGTTGAAACGGCCTATAACAAAAGTTTGCTTATTACCAACGAACTAAACTTCCGAACAAATCGACATCATATGATCACTCGCGTAAAAACTCAATAAAATTCGAAAACATATCATAGTAAAAGGAAATCAAGAAAAAAGAACACCTAAATCTAATATAATTAAATGAAATAAATCGCTCATTGTCATTCAAAACAGCAATCAACCCATCTTTAAAACATCTGTAAACCTGTTCAAAAACACACCAATCAACTCATCTTTAGGGCACCTGAAAGCTGTTCAAAAAAGAAAAATAAATCAAATAAGAACTTTGTTTAAAATCATCTTTATTAAAGTTATAAGAATGTAGGTACAAACAATTGCAATGAATACAATTCATCGTTAAATGCTGTGCTATAACACCGCATACACAAAATTAAACTTATAATATCAAAAAAAAAAAAAAAAACATAGAACACTGTAACAATGCATGTTCTTTAATTAAAGTTATTGCACAGCAACAACGCATGCATTAATTATAAAACTTAATGTCTAACATACAAAATTTACAAAAGATCACTTTTAAATCACAATTATAATAAAAAATCGAATTCCAAGCTAAGTCAAACTTGCACAGAAAACAGATCTTCTCCGTACAATGCAAACACAATCCACACAAAAACAAATTTAAGGCAATCGCGAAATGTCAAATGCCGTCGGCAAAATGCATTTGACAAACCACTGCACAACACAACACTTTTCTATATTCAACACTATACAGTCCACTAAATGATCATAAATGGAGAAAAACGCCAAATAAATTTCACTCAAATTGGAATTAATTCACTCCTAAGACTTAATAAACTTCATATAAAATAAATAAATAAACATCGCGAGTTGCTTATAACACAAAACGTAAGCAACAATTTCTAGTTAGAAGTAGTATTCTTTTCTAACTAGAAGAAGACAACACTCGTTCATGATCAAATTAAATTGAACAAGTATTTCGCTCACACACGCTAGCACATAATGTACTAAACGCGAACCGCGAAAAAATACCGAATACTCACGAGCCTAGCCAACAAATCTACTATAGGCAAACACCGAACGTGCATCACTATTGCTTATGTATATAACATAGCTGATTGCACATAAAAAACCGAATGTCTAACATACAAAATTTACAAAAGATCACTTTTAAATCACAATTATAATAAAAAATCGAATTCCAAGCTAAGTCAAACTTGCACAGAAAACAGATCTTCTCCGTACAATGCAAACACAATCCACAGAAAAACAAATTTAAGGCAATCGCGAAATGTCAAATGCCGTCGGCAAAATGCATTTGACAAACCACTGCACAACACAACACTTTTCTATATTCAACACTATACAGTCCACTAAATGATCATAAATGGAGAAAAAAACCAAATAAATTTCACTCAAATTGGAATTAATTCACTCCTAAGACTTAATAAACTTCATATAAAATAAATAAATAAACATCGCGAGTTGCTTATAACACAAAACGTAAGCAACAATTTCTAGTTAGAAGTAGTATTCTTTTCTAACTAGAAGAAGACAACACTCGTTCATGATCAAATTAAATTGAACAAGTATTTCGCTCACACACGCTAGCACATAATGTACTTAACGCGAACCGCGAAAAAATACCGAATACTCACGAGCCTAGCCAACAAATCTACTATTTTTTTTTTTTTTTTTTTTTTTTTTGTTGGAGGTTTTTAAAATACCAGCTGGAGCACTCAGACCTAAATACCGGTCCATTGTACTACCAGATAGCAACCTTCTATTTGTTATAGCTTTCCAGATGTTCGGAGAAAAGCCAAAAGACGCTGCCATGGCAAGGAGCCTAAGTTACCAGCTCTCACCATGTCTGCGCCGAGTATCTGTAACCTCATGCGAGAAAAAGCAGGACATTCACAGAGGAAGTGCTCTGCGGTGTCCTCATCTTCTCCACAAGATTCACAGAGTGTGGTATCACTTAAGCCTAACACGTTTAAATGCTTGGCAAAAGAGAAGTGCCCGCTGGCAACGCCAATAAGCTTCCTACAGTCTTTTCTGCTACGAGCTAGCAAAAATGTTGCAGTCTTCTTACTAACGTTGGGGAGCATACGCTTGGTTTGTCTGCATCCAATGGAGGCATGCCATCTACGGTTGTGCTCTTCACAGATCCAATCGTTGATTGAAGCACTCACTGAGGACGCTGGCAGACCTAGCGACGGTTCAGGTCCTGAGAAAGCTGTCTGAGATCCCTGCCTAGCGAGTTCATCGGCGATCTCATTTCCAGTTATGCCGTGATGGCCTGGAACCCAATAACATAGCTGATTGCACATAAAAAACCGAAATTCTTATTTGGATTAACGGCGTCTAAGCCCACCATTGAATTAAATCTATTTCATTAATCTATATACTTCATTAATGTCAATATCAATGAGTTTAAACACATCATCTTGAAAATTGCTTGAAATTAAAATAATACATTTCACCCATGCGCACACACATCGCATACAAATATCGCGCGCGCTTGGTTAGCGAAATACATACTTTACGCTTTCAAAACACATTCATCAAAATTATCAAATTAAATTCAAAATAATTCAATTATTTAATACAAAACTCACCTGGATAAACTGGATTAACTAATTTCGTCACATCTTTACAATTTAATTAGTTTAAACCAACAAAAAAAAACAACACACGACGCGATTACTTATCGACCCGCACTTTCGAAAAACACACGACACAATAATCTACTCTACATGGATAGTTGGATATGAACATGAATGGCATTGAATACCATACATTGCTGGTTGCAAAAAAAAAAAAAAATAATTCGTCAATAGTATTGTTGTACTACGTTACTATAAGCAACACATAAAATTCCATTCACGCGTGAATGAAACAACACCTCTTCGTTTTGTATAATGTGTTTACGTAGTATGCATATGCATATGTCTGTAATGATAAAGTCTTGTTACTCTATTTTGGCACGGGTGTATATGGGATTACATTTTTATTATGCACTAACATTGTTCTCTATTTACATGTATACCTGAGTGGTCCCACTATCGTGGAACATATTGGAATTGACCTCAATGCTGAAACCACAGAGTAGATAATATGTAGTATACTTTGTGGCTGAAACCAATGGAAACGGTGATGCCAAGCTGCTGTATATTTCTGCGATGTCAAAATTTTACTATTCACCATTTCGAGGCGGGAGAATGTACGAAAGTACAATGAAATAATACAAATGTTAAAATAAAATTAGTTAATCAAACAATACTTAAAGTTAGAAACCACAGAAATGTCAAATCTAAACTTGTAAACAAAAACATAGAATATTTGCACAAACTAATGTAACTATGCAATTAGAGGTCATATGAAAGAGTTTCTGTGTGAAGTATATACAAGAAAATAATCCAATTGAAATTATTACAAAGAAAGTTTGCATTTTTATTTTCGCTTTTATTTCAAGTAATTTTGGTTGTTTTTAATTATTTTACGACTCATTCAAGTCATTACACTACAGAACCGATTTAAATGAAATTTTATACAGAGATTATATAGAACCTGAAGAAAGACATAGGATACATTTTATTCTAATATTCCCACGGGAACCGGTCTTCACTAATGTTATAAATGCAAAAGTAGATCTGTCTGTTCGCCTTTCTATGTTACCATCTCCCGCCCAAACTAATGAACAGATTTAAACGAAATTTTTTACAGGGATAGTCTAAAATTTTAGAAAGGACATAGGCTATACACTTAATCCCTATATTCCCACGGGATCGAGAACGAATATGGGAACTTTGACATTGTAGCACCGATTTCAAAAATTCTTCCACCGTTAGAATGCTAAACTCTCCCTGAGTAACAAAAACTGTAAGTCATCCCCGTTTTAAAACGGGAACGGTCACCATATTCCCACAGGAATTGGAGTCTTTACTAATGTCATAAGTCTAAAATGAAATCTGTCTGTCTATTTTTATTTGTTATCAAAAACCGCCCAAACTTTTAAATCTATTTATATGAATTTTGGTAGGTACAGAGATATAGTCTTGAGTCTGAAGATGGACATCCTTACTTATATTATAAATGTGAAAGTCACTCTTGTCTGTACGACTTTCTATGTAACCGTCTCCCGCCCAAATTACTGTACTGATTGCTATGAAATTTTGTACAGAGATAGTCTAGAAATTGAGGAAGGACATAGGCTATTTATTTTATCCCTATATTCCCACGCGAACGGGAACTTAGAAGCTATAGTACCGATTTCAAAAGTTCTTCCACCATAAGAATGCTACACCGTCCCCGAGTAACATAAACTTTAATTCATCCCCATATTCCTACGGAAACGGGAGTCCTTACTAATATAATAAGTGCTAAAGTAGCTCTGTCTGTTCCTCTTTCTATGTTACCATCTATCGCCCAAGCTACAGAACCGATTTAAATGAAATTTTATACAGAGATGATCAAGAACCTGAAGAAGGACATAGGTTACATTTTATTCGAATATTCCTACGGAAATCGGTCTTCATTAATATTATAAATGCAAAAGTAGCTCTGTCTCTTCGCCTTTCTATGTTACCATCTCCAGCCCAAACTAATTAACAGATTTAAATGAAATTTTTTACAGAGATAGCCTAGAACTTGAGGAGGTACATACTCTATATATTTTATCCCTAAATTGCCACGGGAACGGGAACGTATACGGGAACTTAGAAACTACAGTACCGATTTCGAAAGTTCTTCCACCGTTAGAATGATACATTATCCCCGAGTAACATAAACTTTAATGTATCCCCGTATTCCAACGGAAACGGCAGTCCTTACTAATATAATAAGTGCGAAAGAAGCTCTGTTTGTTCGTCTTTCTTTGTTACCATCTCTCGCCCAGGCTACAAAACCGATTTTAGTGAAATTTTATACAGAGATTATATAGAACCTGAAGAAAGACATAGGATACATTTTATTCGAACATTCCCACGGGAACCGGTCCTCACTAATGTTATAAATGCAAAAGTAGATCTGTCTGTTCGCCTTTCTATGTCACCATCTCCCGCCCAAACTTATGAACAGATTTAAACGAAATTTTTTACAGGGATAGTCTAAAATTTTAGAAAGGACATAGGCTATTTATTTTATCCCTATATTCCCACGGGAACGAGAACGCATACGGAAACTTTGACATTAGAGCACCGATTTCAAAAATTCTTCTTCACCGTTAGAATGTAAAACTCTTTCTGAGTTACATAAACGGTAAGTCATCCCCGTATTCCTACGGGAACGGTCACCATATGCCCACGGGAATGGAAGTCTTATTAATATAATAAGTCTGAAATAAAATCTGTCTGTTTTTTTTTTTTATTTGTTATCAAAAACCGCCCAAACTATTAAACCTTTTTATATGAATTTTGGTACAGAGATATAGTCTTGAGCCTGAAGATGGACATTTTTTTTTTTTTTGTTGGAGGTTTTTAAAATACCAGCTGGAGCACTCAGACCTAAATACCGGTCCATTGTACTACCAGATAGCAACCTTCTATTTGTTATAGCTTTCCAGATGTTCGGAGAAAAGCCAAAAGACGCTGCCATGGCAAGGAGCCTAAGTTACCAGCTCTCACCATGTCTGCGCCGAGTATCTGTAACCTCATGCGAGAAAAAGCAGGACATTCACAGAGGAAGTGCTCTGCGGTGTCCTCATCTTCTCCACAAGATTCACAGAGTGTGGTATCACTTAAGCCTAACACGTTTAAATGCTTGGCAAAAGAGAAGTGCCCGCTGGCAACGCCAATAAGCTTCCTACAGTCTTTTCTGCTACGAGCTAGCAAAAATGTTGCAGTCTTCTTACTAACGTTGGGGAGCATACGCTTGGTTTGTCTGCATCCAATGGAGGCATGCCATCTACGGTTGTGCTCTTCACAGATCCAATCGTTGATTGAAGCCCTCACTGAGGACGCTGGCAGACCTAGCGACGGTTCAGGTCCTGAGAAAGCTGTCTGAGATCCCTGCCTAGCGAGTTCATCGGCGATCTCATTTCCAGTTATGCCGTGATGGCCTGGAACCCAAATGAGACTCAAGGAATTTAATCTTCCGATCGCATTCAGAGAGCTCTTGCATTCCTGGATCACTTTCGAAGTGGTTAGAGGGTTGAGAAGGGCCTTAAGCACAGCTTGGCTATCGCTGCAAACAAAGATACTTCTCCCCGTCCATCCATTGTTCGTTACGTGGCTCAAGGCCATTAGGATAGCATAAGCCTCCGCTTGGAAAACGGATGCGTATGATCCCAAAGATGAGTGCAGTCGTATGTCGTCGTTCTCAACAAAGGCACCAGCACCAGAACCCTCGTCGGTTTTGGAGCCATCTGTGAAGATACGATAACAGTTCTTTCCAGGCTCAGATTCTGGAGCGAACCAGTCCTGAACCGAAGGAAAGCTGACTGAGTAATTTTGACGCAGTTTGAGCCTTGGGATCATCGTGTCAGACGGCATATCCATTAGACGTGGGTCAAAAGATATGCTGCTTGCGAGTTCCTCAAAGCTCCAGTGCGAATTGTGCCAGAGACCACATCGTTTTAAACGAGAAATGGTCTTGAGAGTACACCCCATGATGAAGGTATCAAGGGGAGGAAGGTTCAACAGTGCGTCGAGAGCAGCACCCGGTGTGCTGGGGAAGGCCCCCGTAACACCCAGACAAATTGTTCTTTGAAGTTTGGCAAACGAGGCAATAACGTATTTACGCGAGAGCTTATTCCACCAAACAACTGACGCATAGGAGATGATTGGTCTTATCATAGCCGTATAGATCCAAAGGACCCTTTTCGGTGAAAGACCCCATGTCTTGCCAAAAGCTCCTTTACATTGCCAGAAAACTGACAGTGCTTTAGTAGTCTTAGACTCGACATGTTTCGACCAAAGAAGTTTGTTATCCAGGATTACTCCAAGATGCTTGACTTCATTTGAAAAGGGGATGTTGACGCCTTTAAGCGTAAGATGGGTCAGACCAGTCAATTTTCTACGTTTCGTGAAGAGGACAACCTCGGTTTTAAGAGGATTGACGGAGAGACCGTTTCTAACACACCAGGTGTCAATCATACAAAGCGCAGCCTGTGCTCGGGAGCAGACAGCTTGGAGGCTGGAGCCAACCGAGAGCACGGCGACGTCGTCTGCATATGCTTGGGCATGAACGTTAGAACCATTGAGCATTACAAGTAGAGAGTCGATCAACATGCACCACAGAAGAGGAGATAAAACGCCACCTTGTGGGCAGCCCTTATTTACTCCCGTTGCAACATATTGTCCACAGTCCGCCTCAGCGATAACGGTTCTCTTCATTAGCATTGCTTTAATCCACAACACTAATGACTCGTTCACACCGTGTTCTCTGGCAGCATTACACATACCATCGAAGCTAGCATTGTCAAAAGCACCTTGAATGTCGATGAAAATGCCTACCGCAAATTCTTTCCTGTCAAGCGCGCATTCAATCCTGCTAACAAGATTTTGAAGTGCGGTCTCGCAAGATTTTCCTCTTTGGTAAGCATGTTGCATCTGAGACAGAGGGTGTAATTGGAGTGAGGTTTTACGAATGTAAATCTCAACCATTCTTTCTAGCGTCTTAAGCAGAAAGGAGGTAAGACTGATGGGTCTAAAGCTCTTGGCGAGTGAGTAGTCTTGTTTACCAATTTTTGGTATGAAGGCGACTCTAACACTCTGCCATGAAGTTGGTATATACGCTAGGGCTAAACTACCAGTGAAAATATTTTTCAAAGTAGGAAGCAAAAGGTTTATACTTTCCTGCAACATAGCTGGGTAAACACCGTCAGTGCCAGGTGACTTGAAACTGTCAAAAGATGCCACGGCATATTTGATGGCTTCGTCGGTAACAACTAACGATGACGTGTACCAGCTAAGTCGAGTGGATTTATCGGATTCACCTGATCTAAGGGAAATAGATTGCTGTGGTCCGATTGATATCTGGTTTCCTGGAAAATGAGTTTCCAGCATAAGACTGAGTGTCTCTGCTTTGGACTCGGTATAGGAACCGTCTGATTTCCTGAGCGTTTCTAGTTTGTTTACCTTGCTCCTTTTAAGGGCTTTAGTAAGTCGACTAGTTTCACTGAGTGTTTCTATACTTTCACAGAATTCTTTATAAGAGGCATTCTTTGATCTTCGAATTAACCTTTTAAAGTCCTTCTGTTTAGATCGATACAGGTTCCAGTCGACATCTGATTTGGTCTTGAGGGACCTATTCAGAATACTTCTGGTTTCCCTGCGAAGTTTCTGTAGTTCATTGTTCCACCACGGAACCATAGATCTACTAGGTAATTGTCTAGCTGGACATGCCAGCTCGAAGCTACTTGTAAGGGCACAATTCACTTCTAGAACTGCATCTTCCACTTTTTGTGATGTTGAGAGCTTAGGTAGAGTTTTGACGAAATTACCGAGCTCATCGTTGAAAAGTGTCCAGTTAGTTTTTCTGGGATTTCTTGTAACTAAAGGAGTGGGAATCACATTTGCTACATGGAATTGAATGTATCTGTGGTCTGAGAGTGACACGTCCAGCAACACTTTCCAGTTGGTAATCTCCTTGGCATATCTGTTAGATAGTGTCAAGTCAATTACGTCCTGTCGTATAGCCGTAACAAAAGTTGGCGTATTACCAACATTGTTAATGTTCAAGTCAGAAGACAGAATGTAGTTAAGAAGATGGTTGCCTCTCATGTTGCACTTGACGCTGCCCCAAACTCTGTTTTGAGCGTTAGCATCACAGCACATGATAAGCCCCAACTTCCGGTTTTCACAAAACTCCACTAAATCCACAACCTGTCTTGAGGGAGGGGGTAGAATGGAGTTCCAGGGAAAGTAAACTGACGCAACGACGAAAGTTTTCCACTCACCGTTCGTTTCGTAGTTTATCATAGCCGCAACCAGGTCTTGACCACAGAAGTGATCAAGTTTAGTTGCTGCAAAAGAGCTCGGTATGATGAGACAGGTCCGGGGTGAGTCAGACCGTTCGTCATAGAGAATATTGAACCCTCGTAGCCCTCCAAGACCAAGAACTCGGCCCTTCCAGGCCCATGGCTCTTGGATTGCTACGAGATGAGTTTTTGTATTCAACACGGAAAGCCTGCTACATAGGAGTGCAGTAGCAGCCTTAGAATGTTGAAGGTTAATTTGATTTATTATCATTGCTCCTTTCGAGGCTTTATCCCGTCCGGTCAGTGTCCGTGGACCAGACTGACTAGCAGTCACGGTTTCATTCACCAACGTTTCGGTTGGACCTCCAGGAGTTTTAACCATGCCGGCTTCGTCCCTTCCAGCCAGTGTCCGTGGACCGAATTCGCAAGCCTTGCGACCTGTTCCTTCAGTTTCATTCACCGACTTTCCAGTTAGACCAACAGGACAATTTGCAGAGCTTCCGGAAACCTTCTTCCTTATGACCCTGTTCGCGTTTGCAGAAGTTGGGGTGACTTCGGTTACAGGAGACCGTCCTGAATGGGTGGGTGAGACCTCTTCCGACCTGTCCCTTTTCGCCGCCGTCACCAAAGGTTTGCAACTTAATTCAGTGCCTTCGGCCACCCTGGTGTCCTCTTTGCACTGAACCTTTGCCGCTCGCCTTCTCTCCAGCTTCTGTTGGCGCTTGGAAAGCTGTTCTCCAGAGGATGCCATCGTTGGAGTGGGATCCACTTGTTCAGCTTCACTTAGTCCGGTGATAGCACCGCTCTGACCAACAGCTAAGCCCTGATGAGAATTTAGCTTTGGAGGTAAGACCTCCGAGCTGCCTTCTTCATCTTTCCAGCTCAAACCACGAAGAGCTTCATGGAGAGAACTGCAGGAGTCATCGGTTACGGTACCTTCGACTCGCGTGTATCCACCAGTAAAGGTGTGCGTTTGTATGTCAGATGGGGCCTCCAGAGTCCGTGCCCCTGCCGTAGTGAAGACTACGGGTGGATTTTCGCTTTTACGACTGCCACCTGGAGAATAAAATTCCTTTGGGTTATCTTCCATACTGTTTTTTTTGACCAATTCTTGGTTTTCATTCATTTTCCCCATCCTTCGACCACCTTTCGGCATCGAGCTCGGTTCAAATAAACTACTTAAGCCCCCCCACCGCGACAAGGTGACTGATCGTCGGGAAGGTGAAGATGGACATAGGCTATATAATACGTTATCACTGTATTCCCACAAGAAGGCAAACGTAAATTGGAACCTAGAAACTACTTAACTCATTTCAAGAATTATTTTTCCGTTAGAATGCTAAACTATCTCAAAGTAACATTAACTTTAATTTATCTACATATTCCCATGGGTTGCATGGGAACGGAAGTACTTACTAATATTAGCCGTGTTTTATTATTGATCTGATCCGGATCAGATCATGGGTTTATTAGCGTTACAACAACAAAGCCAAATCCTGCTTTTTAGTTGGATCTATTTTTGTGATCGAAAAATTAGTCCTTCTATTTCACACAAGAGTAGACCTTCCATTGAAAACGTTGGTATCATTTCCAATATTTCCAATAGCAACAGTATTGCCACATGAAAATTTTTATCTGTGTGAAATGAAATATATTTTAGATAGATAGCGAGAAACTTCACATTCATTCATTTTTTTTTTTAAAGTTTTACAAAAGTTTTTCTGTCAAATTGTCGATTACACAGTTGACCTGAGAAGAAATGTCTAATAGACATTTCTTCTCAGATAGACATTGTCTATCTTGATCTTGAAGTAAATATTTACAATCGGTAATGACTATGTGAAAAGTCGATTTCGGCCGCGACTAATGAGATGAATTACCATATCAACTAATAAACTCATTACATAATGAGATGATTAGCCATATCAACTAATAAATTATGTTAGACGTATTGGGGGATGTTGTCGAATATCTATCAGAAGACAATATTATGGACACTGATCAAGTCACATCATACCCTATAGAGTTTCTCAATTCCTTAGAATTATCAGATATCAGGACTGGCTGCAAGTTGGTGTTCCAGTGCCAATAATGAGTAATCTAGAATTGTACACAGCTACAAATTACACATCTGGGCTGCGGCTTAATAAAACTGTTAACAATTACTGGAACAGCGAAAGGAGAAAACTATTGATTCCCCGTATTTCTTTTATTCTCACTGACTTGTCATTTTAATTTAGAAGAGTGTATCAAACTCGCAAAACCTTTTTATTTGACAAAAGATGGAAAAAGTAAGAACGTCGTTTACTTCAATAAAATATATAAAATTTACTTCAATAAAATATAACAATAGCTTACTAAAACGCATGAATGTATCTTATTTGCAAAATAAGTAGCCTAAAAAATTAAAAAAAGAGCAGGTCGCTTTCTTCACTGAAACAATCAACCACATTTTTGAAAATAACGTTCATATGAAAACAGTTCGAATTAGGTTGGTACAACAACAATATCGATTAGCTTATTGCTAAGCGAAATGCAGCTTTTAAAAGATGGAAACGTTTCAGAACTCCATTTTTGCTAGGTCAATACAAAACTTTACGAAACGCGGTAAATGTTGAAATTAAAAGCTCTAAACGTAAATACTATTCTGATAAATTCAGTAACTTGAATTCAAAGGCGTTGTGGAAAAACATTTAATCCCTCGGTATTTCGAAGCAACAACAAAAACCCGATTTAGAGTGCGATGCAAATGATCTCAACAAACAATTCACATGTTCAATATATAACGAAAACGAAGAAACAGAAATTAATAATGTCTTAAACAGTAATCATGATTTTCAAAGAAGCTTTAGCTTCAGTGGAGTTTATGAAATCGAAGTGTTCAAAGCTATAAAAGATATTAAATCAGAAGCCATTGGCCTTGACAATATTCATCCTAGGCTCGTCAAAATTATCACTCCATTTATAACGCCCTTTATAACACACATTTTTAACAGTATTTTAACTTCCTCTTCCCATCCTAAACTTTGGAAAGCCTCAATAACATTTCCCATACTAAAAAAGACGAATTCAAATCAGAAGGAGTACCGCCCAATATCTATCGTTCCTTTCCTTTCAAAAGCCTTTGAAAAGCTTCTGAGTCGGCAGATCATCACCTTTTTAGAGACTAACCAACTGCTTTCTTCTTCCCAATCAGGTTTAAGGCCTCACCATAGCTGCACAACGACACTTCTTAAAATAACAGATCATATTCGGCAAAATATAGACATCAATCAAATAACAACACTTGCTCTACTTGACTTCTCGAAGGCGTTTGATACTGTGTTCTCAAAAAATGTGGATGACGGAGAAAAAGACTGATTAAATTTATTTGTTATAAGCGAGTTCTTTTTTCAGTACAGGTTAGAACACAAGTGAGAAGTGAGCAAATATGACAGGAGTGTCAAAAAGAAAATAGAGCTATTTCTTACAAGTGAGCTATAAGTATTGTTAAACATTATATAATTCAGTTTCTGTAAAAGTTATGTTTGATTTATAATATTAATATTATACAGTTTCAACACTCCCCTCAGTAATAAAATTATTAATCAAAATGAATTCCAAAATTTGCAAAACAAAAATAATGTTTGACTTTTGTAAGTGCTTTTGTTAGGCCATCAGCAACCATTCCTTCGTCGGGAGATATTTCACACGAATAGTTCCTTCTTCAACTGCCTGTCGTATGAAATGATATCTATAATGAATATTCTTCGTCCTGAGTGTTTACTACCATATTCTGCTATGTGCTTGCGTCTGGTTGTCACAGAAAATGGTTGTTGCTTCTAGGCTGGAGAAGCCAAACTCTTCAAGTAAGTAGCGAGGTGAATATGCTTCTCTGGCTCCTTCAGTTAATGCGATGTATTCTGCCTCAGCGCTGGAGGTGTCGACAGTTTGTTGTTTTCTTGATTCCCAGCTTATGGCAGCACCTGCAAGTACAAAACAATAACCACTTTGAGATTTCGAATCATTCATATTCTCGGCCCAACTTGCGTCAACGTAACCAATTTAGATAACCCTGTTCTTCTAAATACAAGTGTTGCATATTTAGTAGCATTTAAATAACGAAGTAAATTGATAGCAGTAGTTCAATGTTGTCTTTTTGGATTTTGGTTTAATTGAGAAAGTGTGCTTACACTATAAGCGATATCGGGACGGCTAAATATTGAAAGATGCATTAATGATCCTATAATCTCTTGATACTTTAAGCATTCTATTTGCTCATTTTCGCCGTTAATACTTGGTTTTTTCACAAGAATTAGCTTGGCCTGCCTTGGTATGTTAAAAGGCTTCGAGTTTTGCAAATTGTATTGAAGAGCTAGTTTTTGAATGTAATTAGTCTGGCATATTGAGAGCAAATCCTGCTTCTTTGATATTTGTAACCCAATACACAAAGACGGATGTCCTAGATCTCTTATTTCAAAACTATCGGAAAGACTTTGTTTTAATTTCGAAACAAAGATACTTTCATTCGATGCGATGACTATGTCGTCAACGTATATACCTAGTATTCTTTTTAGATTATCGTTATGCATTCGAAAATAAATGCAGTTTTCGTATTTGGATTATTTTAATTCGAATAATTTTAGTTCATAATCGACAGTTTTGTACCATTCTCTACTGACTTGTATTAATCCATATAATGCTTAATGGAGACGACAAACATTATTGGGTTGTAAAACATCAACAAAACCCTCTGGCTGTTTCATAAAAATTTCCTCTTTCAAATGTCCGTTCAAGATCGCAGAACGATACATCGAGGTGATGCAGTTGTAGGTCATGTTCCACAGATAGGGCACAAATAAGACGCAACGAACTCTGGCGTATTACTGGTGAATATGTTTCCATACAATCAATTCCATACCTTTGATGGTATTCCTGCGCAACGAGTCTTGCCTTACGACGATCTACTCTTCCATCATGCAAATATTTTGTTTTAAAAACCCAACGACTTCAAATTGCTATCCTACCTGGAGGCAAGTGCTGTTGTAGACCACACTGCAGGAATCACTGATTCCCTCAAATTAATGTTGATGGAGACCACACTGCAGGAATCACTGATTCTTCTTACCACACAAACAATTTCCACACTTGCCAATAAACGCCTTTTTTTCTGGCGAGAACAAACGCTTTCTTATTATATTTTTGATGTTTTTATTTATTAGATGTGGCACGTAGGATTCTTATTTTTGTTTTTTGTTTCGTTACAATTTTCATTTGTTAAAGATATTGAGGCCAGAAGGGCAAAGCTTATATCTAATTTTGAAAAGAAATAAAAGTGATTTTCACACAACCAAGAAAATGGCTGAAGGCCCAAGCAAAGATTTTAATTAATAGAATTGAATGCTGACTGGTTGGCTGTTGCAATTAGAATGCATGGTCGTCGCTATGCAACGAACCACTTTGCGAGAAAGAAGTACTAGATTTGTACATTGACTACTTAATTTAAGAGGGCGAACCATCAATTGGTACCAAACCCTAGTTTTTTGAGAGTGGCACTGTTCACACTGGAGTCGTGTGAACATTACCGCCAACCTTGGCGAGATACGCCAAAAAAAAAATTGTTACTGAAAATAAAGTAAGTGAAAATTGATTAATTGGCAATTAGTTAATAGGCAATAGGCACAGTTTTACTATGGGTCGGACTATTTCTCCGTTTTGGGTCTTTAGTGTTGCGACTCTGACTCGACCATCGGAACCCGGGTGTATATTTATAACACGCCCTAGACGCCATCCGGTAGAGGGCAGATTTTCGTTTTTAATGACGACCAAATCATCAACTTTAATATCGGTCTGAGGTGTTTTCCATTTGTGTCGTTGATGTAGCTCCTTGAAATACTCATCCTTCCATCTGTGGCAGAACTGTTGTTGGAGGCATTTTACCCTTTCCCACCGATTGATTAACGATAAATTTGCATCGGCCAGATTCGGTTCCGGAAAAGATAAAAGCGGACCGCCTCGTAAAAAATGCCCCGGCGTCAATGCCAACAGATCAGAAGGATCTGTGGACATGGACGATATTGGACGCGAGTTCAAACACTCTTCGATACGTGCTAGAACCGTTGCAAATTCTTCGAACGTTAACATGGTCTTGGTCCCCAGCATTCTTAAATGGCTTTTGAAACTTTTCACGCCGGCTTCCCATAAACCTCCCATGTGAGGTGCCCCTGGCGGGATAAAATTCCATTTCAAACCCTGAACGCCATACTTAAGGCTCGTCGCTTTGGGAATGGTGTCTAAAAACTTCTTAAACTCCTTGCGTAAAATTGCATCGGCACCCGTAAAGTTCGTTCCATTGTCTGAAAACACTTCTTTAGGTAAGCCTCGTCTTGAGGTGAACCTGGTAAACGCCGCGAGGAACGCTTCAGATGACAAATCACCCCTTACCCTTTGGTCATACGACTATTTCGTGCATTGAAACTCTTGATTATGAAGGGTCCCGCGAAGTCGATTCCAGTGAATGTGAACGGTGGAGAAAATATAACTCTTTCGGGCGGTAGGGCAGCCATCATTTGCTTGCTTAAGTCCTTTTTGTTGGTCGCGCATATTGTGCAACGACGAATGCAAGACTTCACCAGTATTTGGAGTTTTGGCACCCAGAAACATTGTCTCGTTAGTCGCACCATTAAAGAGTTGCCACCGTGCATTGAAATCTCATAAATGAATCGAACCAGGAGACAAGCAAAACGGGATTTAAATGGTAGTATTATAGGATGACGTTCATTGTACGATATGTCTGAGTTCGAGAGTCGCCCATTGACTCTAAGAAGCTTGTTTGAATCCAGAAATGGATTAAAGGACAAAATAGAACTTCTCGTGGACACTGGCTTGCCAGTTGCAAGCAGCGAATATTCGGTCGAAAAGTGAGCTTCTTGAGCCAATCGGATTACACGAATTTTCACAAACTCCATTTCTGGTTGCGAGATGTCACGAGACTTGTATTTGCTGGGTTGTCGCTTTGAGATAGATCCTAAGAAGCGAAAAACATAGCACAATACGCGCATAGCGCTGGATAAAGTCGAAAAACGGTCAAGACAATCTTCCGGTTCTTGTTGAACTACCAATGAGTTGGTGTTTTGTTCGGAGTCGTCGAGAGAAATGCCTGTTAGTCCCACTAGAGGACTCTGAAAATTTGGCTGGACCACTAACGAGGAAGCCTCTTTCTGTTCGAGATCTTCAGTACGTGGAGCGTCTGGTAATGCCACCGGCCATTGAGAGGCTGGGTTGGTAAAATTTTATCATTTTTGAAAGCAAAAGTGCTCCACACAGCTCAAGACGCGGTAAAGAGACCGTCTTTAAAGGCGCAACTTTGGACTTCACACACATCAAGTAGGAGGTTGCTTTTCCATTGAGGTGACTTGCGCGTATATAAAGCGCTGCCGCATATGCTTTCTCGGATGAGTCACAGAAACCATGAAACTGAATCTCCACAGTGGGGGAGTATTCAACCCAACGTGGGATTTCTATAACCTGTATTTCAGGTAACGACTCTGCAAACTCTATCCAAGTGGCAAATGATTCAGGGCTAATACGCTCGTCCCACTCAGTGTGCTCCGCCCAAATGCGTTGCATCAAAGTTTTGGCAATTATCACTACGGGGGCCAACCACCCCGCAGGATCGAAAAGACGAGCAATTTGAGGGAAGACCTCTCTTTTGATTGGATTTGTCGACAGTGGAATGCGTTGTGTTGTGAAGTAAAAATTGTCTCCTTTGGCATTCCATCGTACCCCTAGTGTTTTTGTGGTGCTGTCAGCATCGAGCTTCAAGAAACTTTCGTTCAGCACATGTTCTGGTGGCAAATGGTTAAGTAAGCTAGACGAACTTGCGGTTCACTTACATAGTGGAAACCCCGCTGAGTTAAGCAACGCTATAAGTTCGATTTGTGCCTGTTTAGCCGAACTGAGAGAATGACCACCAGATATAACATCGTCGACATAGAACTCCGATTGAATGATTCTAGACGCTAGGGGATACACGGTTTTGCCTTCTTTTGCCAGTTGTAAGAGGGTGCGGATGGCTAAATATGGAGCACAATTTACACCAAAAGTGACGGTTTGAAGTTCAAAGTCTTCGATTTCGGACTCTGGGGAACTGCGAAAGAGGATTCGTTGAAATGGAGTATCCCTAGGGTCGACCAAGACTTGGCGGTACATTTTCTCAATGTCCGCATTAAAGACAAATTTATAAAATCTCCAGCATAGAATGAGTGATGGTAAATCTTGCTGCAATATGGGCCCTGGATACAACAAATCGTTTGAACTTACCCCATTCGACGACGATTGAGCCGCATTAAAAACAACCCTCACTTTGGTGGTCGTGCTTTCAGGCTTTATGACCGCATGATGTGGCAGATAGAACGAGTTTACTTGACCTTTGGAAATCTTTTCGACCGTAGGCACTTTCCACATATGGCCGAGGGCAAGGTTTTCAGAAATAACGCTTGAATATTCAGACTTGAGCTCCGCCTTCATGGCTAACGATCTTTCGACTCTAGAGAACTGCCTTAATGCGATGTGCCTAGAGAACCCTAACTTTCCCTTTGACGATTGTGCCTTGAACGGCAGACGAACAACATACCTCCCATCCGAACGTCTCGAAGTTGTGTTTTTATATAGTTCGTCACAGTAGCAGTCCTCTGCTGATCGAATGACTGTGGACGGCAGTTCCTCGAGTTCCCAAAATTTTCGTAGTTGAGTATCCAAATTGGAAGTACTCGAACTGTTCGATACTACGAATGTATTGAACGATTGGAACGACTCCGGAACTGGTCCGGACAGTACCCAGCCGAACATTGTGTTCTGAGCCACGAGGGAATCTGCGATAAGTTGGAGACCGTTCCTTATGATCGATGGGTATAAATCCGCACCGATCAGCAGATCGACCTGGGAGATTTATTAAACGTGGGATCAGCCAGTTTGAGGCCGCCACAAAGGTTGGGATCGAGGACACTTAACGATGAACTTGGCAGATTGTTCGTCAATGATCGAAGCACAATTGCCTGGACGGAAATGGTGATCTGGGCTTCATCTAAGCACGTGATTGCAAACGCACAGAGTTTTTTCGACGTTATGGCGAGATTACTACTGATTCCGGAAATGGTTGTATTCTTATCCGTTACGGGCAAGTTCAAACGCTTTTGTACTGCCTCTGAGATAAACGATATTTCGGAACCAGGGTCGATAAGAGCGCGAACTATGTGTTTGGATTCTTTACCAACAATGCAAACTAGTGCCGTTGCAAGCAATATTTTCTTCGGAGCACCGACATGAAAGTTTTGAAACGACGCTTGAGGCACGAATAGAAGTGACGACGCCGATATTTGAGGAGCTGTTGTTGCACTAGGGAGATTAGTGGACTGTATTTTATTTCCGTTTTGTTAGCGTTGAGGTGCAACAGTGAGTGATGCCGTTTTTTACAGTGGCTACAAGAATATTTGCTCGTACAAGCGACCTTTGCATGACTCGCGCTTAAACAGTTGTTGCACAGTTTGTGCTGCCGTACCGTTTGGATTCTCGTTGGGATCGACATTGCCGAAAATTTGGCTCACTCATAAATGGAGTGCGCAGCCGCACAGATCTTGCATTCCCCTCCCCCCCCTGTTTTGGCATGGTATGTGTTGACTCTATTATTGTTTCGAACATTCGTCTCCTTTTTTGGAACTCTATTAGGTTAGGTTAGGTTACAATGGCTGTCAAGAATACACCAGACACACTTAGACCAATACTAGGTCCATTGTGATACCATAGAAATTATGCGAGGGAGTACCTCACTTAACAAAACCATTTGGAGCTTTTAATAAAGCGAAGGAGATGCAGGGGATCTGTATTCGCCAGATCGCTTGGATCATCGAGAAAATATTTCCCCAGATGCCGCTTTCTTTTAAAAGAGAGTGCAGGACATGAGCAGAGAAGGTGTGGGATTGTCTCCTCCTCCTCCTCATCTAAGCAACTTCTGCAGAAGTCATTAGAGGGAACGCCAAGTCTTATGGCGGGTCTTCCTATCAGACAATGTCCAGTGATGACATTGATTACGGAGCTAACTTGCTATCTGGTAATGGATAACAAATGTCTTGTGCGTTTTGGATCTAGTCCTGGCCTGGAACTCTATTAAGCACTGTGCCTTTTGACGAAGTGGTGTCGGAAATGGACTCCAGAACGAGTCTAATTGCTGCCAGGTAGGAACCTTCGTCTGGTCTTCCAGGGAATGTTCCAAAAGAGTCAAGGTAGTTTTAGGCAGTTTACTTGAACACGCAAAGACGAGAATCAGATCCCAGTTGCGCGTTATAACCATATGCGCCTGCAACGTTGATACCGAATCATTTACAGTACTCTGAAGGGCTCCGATCAATTTGGCCGATTCTTCATGTACTGTTGGCAAGTTAAAGATGTTTTTTACCTGATTGTTGACCAAGATTCGAGTATTTTCATACGTAGCCCGCAACGCTTCCCAGGCTAGTAGAAAGCTGGCATTGGTTAGCGGAATTTGGCTGACAATCCGATAAGCCTGGCTCAAAGGTGGAAGAGTTTTTCTACTTCACCCAACTGGGGGTGTATACTGCCTCAAACATATCTCGGAAAACGGGCCAGGAGATATAATCCCCCTTGAAGACCTCCGTCTCACATGGAGGTAATTTGAGGTGGCGAGGAGCGAATGGTGGATCGGATGTCGAGTTTTTGCCAGTACCCTCAGGTTTCAATCGCGCTTCGCTATCTAAGAAAAATGCTGAGCATGCCACATAATTTTCGTTACACAGTTTATACTTGGTTTCTATGGCCTCAATGTCTAATGCTGCTTCTCTTGTCTTTGGTCTGAATTTTATGCATGAGGCATAGGTTTCTTTGACTTCGAGCCACAGTTCTCTTTGCTCTGACTTTCTGACTTCGAGAGCGGAAAGTGTGTGCCCGTGTTCCGGCACCTCTTTCGCCGCTTGGTGAAACTTGACCAGTTGATATGTCGGGAAAATTAAGTCTTCCATCAGAGCCATCACAGAAAGTGTTTTCAAGATTGTATTGTAACGCGAACCCAACATTTAATACCAATTTTCTAATCGAACATGTTCAACCAAAAACACAAGCGGCAACACTAGTGTAAGTGTAGAAATATACTAGGAGAGAAAATGTTTGACAGCCGAGTGGAGAGTGGAGACCATGTGGAAATTACTGGAGAGTTCTAGATGAAATGTCATTCGATATAAATAGGCCGCCCAAGGCAACCAGATGGCATTTTTTATTATAGAGTGATAAAGTTAAGAGTGAATTGTTGTTAACAAGTGATAGTCCAAAAGTCGAGTTGAGATCGAATAAAGTATACTGAATAAAAGTGGTAGATATAAATTTAAAAATTAAGAATTAAGCGCACGTTACATTGGTGTCAGAAGTGTAAATAAAACTTATTTGACTAGTAAAGTGTAAAAAAAAAAGTTTAATACAGTGAAAATGAGTAAGTTGTTGGAAGAGCTCAACTGCATTGAGCTTAAAAGTGAGTTAGGTAAGCGAAATCTTTCTAGAGCGGGTTCGAAAAATAAGCTCGTCCTGCGTTTGCGCAACTATTTGGAACAGCAAGGGGAATACGCAAAAACTTTTGTTTTTGAAACAGAAGTGGAGGAAGAGGAAGTAAGTGAAAGTGTAGATTTTTCTAGTATGATGAAGCTGTTATTAGAACAACAAAAGAAGCTGATTGAAGAGCAACAGCAGAATATTCTCGGACGTCTGGAAGAGCAACGAAACGATCAAAAGAAGGAACAGCTGAATGTTCTCGAACAACTTGAAACACAACGAAACGAGCAAAAGAAGCTGGTTGAAGAACAACGAAGCGAACAAAATAAGGAACAGCAGAATGTTCTCGAAAAACTCGAAGTACAACAAAAGAAGCTAGAAAAGCAACGAAATGAGCAAAAAAAGGAGCAGCAGAATGTTCTCGAATAACTGGAAGCACAACGAAACGAACAAAAGATGGAACAACAGAATATTTTCGAAAGACTTGAGGCGCAACAGAATGTTTTGGAAGGTCAGAAAAACATTCTAGAAGGTAAATTGGGTAACATTGAGAAAAATGTATGTGCCCTAGACGAACGCGTTGAAGGTATGGAGAAACAGCTTTCTGTTGTAGAGAATCGTTTCGAAATCGTAGAAGGCCGATGTGACAAACAGTTCTCCGTTCCGACCAAGGAATTGAACCAGATCCGCAAAATCAAAATTCGAGAATCTGCTGGAGAGTTTGCAAAGAAAAAGGAGATGAAACCGCCAACATTTGATGGCCAGTCTACAAGAGACAATTTGAGGCAGCCGCGACAACAAATGGCTGGGATGACAAAGACAAGTACATTGCACTGACTCTTGCTCTTAGAGGACCAGCAGCTGAATTACTTCAAAGAGTTCCAGCTGGTAAGAGCGGCGATTTCAGTTCTCTCGTGGCAGCTATAGATAAACGCTTTGGAGATAGCCACTTGAAAGAAGTCTTCCGAGTCCAACTTAATAACAGAGTCCAGAAAAGGGGTGAAAGTCTACAGCAGCTCCAAGCAGACGTCGAAAGACTGGTTCATCTGGCATACCCGGATGCGGATCATCAGCCAGCTTGCTGTTGAGTCCTTCGTTCGTGCCATTTCCGATATACATCTTCAGAGGTCTGTGCGAACTGCTAGAACACGTACTCTTTCTGAAACTTTAGCATTCGCATTGACAATTGAAGCAGCAGAACAGGTTTCTCATGGAGTACATTGAATTAGAGAAGCGATAGTCGAATAATGCTCGTGCCAAAGAGCTGAAATACAAAAGAACCAGCGGAGCGGAATAGCAAGATGTTGGAATTGCAACAAGACCGGGCACTTACAGCGTCAATGCCGACTACCACCAAATAAAGCCGCTTGTCAACATTGTGGAAGCAAGAGATCCAACCCAGAGCAAGGTAACAACAACATCAGCGTTGTCTATCAACCCGTTTCCCATCAGGGAAACGAGTAAGAACCAACTTCGAGGGGCAGATGCTGGTTTATTGCATCGATGGCCCCAGAACCACCATCCAGGTCTCTCAGACCAAACGAGACAACAAAAGTCTGACTGTGGAGACTACTATTAACGGGAACAAACATGTGGCTACCATCGACACCGGTGCCACAGCCTCCATAGTACGTCGAGACCTGGTAAAGACGACGTGGCTTCATAACACCAATAGCTACCGTCTAAGAACCGCAACGGGTGAAGCAGCAAAAGTATATGGAGAAGTGTGTCTTAAGATCCGACTAGCCGACCTAGTGTTTACTCATCAATTCCTGGTGGCAGATATATGTGACGAGTGCATCATTGGAATCGACTTTATGAAACAGCACGGAGTTATTTTGGACATCGGTAATCAGGTTTTGAAGTACCAAAATAAGGAACTTCCAATGACCTATTCGAACGAAAGTATGTCGACACTGTGAACTGTCATCACGGAAGATCTGATTCTGCCTCTTTCTTCTGAAGTGTTCGTTTGGACAAAACTGGAAGGTGAGTTTGGAAGCCTTCGAAACCTCATGGTAGAACCAGACCCAGAGTGTTCCTCCCACAGCGTCATCATTGGGAAAACACTGGTAGCACTGAAAAACAAAATGGTCCCCGTACGATTACTAAACACCAGACCGTACGATGTAAGGTTGAAGAAAGGAGAAGTCGTTGGACGTTGCAAATCGGTTGCAGCAATTACGAAGGTCACAGACGAAGCCCCGAGAAAAACTATAACTCCGGAGGAGCTCAAAACCATCAGAGCTAAAATACTGTATTCATCCAACCCTGATCACCAACAAACAAGGATGGCTGAAAATCTCCTACAAGAGTACACTGATATCTTCGCATCACAAAAGGGACAATATGGAAGGATACAGTTGGTGCAGCATCGCATCAACACAGGAGATGCAAAACCGATTCGTCAACCCGCAAGACGCCTTCCACTGGCCAAACAAGGTGAGGTTGAGAACATGATAACAGCAATGAAGAAGGACGGTCTTATCGAAAATTCCAAAAGTCCTTGGGCTTCACCAGTGGTGCTAGTGAAAAAGAAAGACGGAAGCACTCGTTTTTGTGTGGACTACCGAAGGCTGAATGATGTGACTAAGAAGGACAGCTATCCCCTGCCGAGAATCAGTGATACCCTGGATGCCATGGAGGGAGCCCAGTGGTTTTCGACGCTGGACTTGAAGAGTGGATATTGGCAAGTTGACATCCACCCTGATGATCGGGAAAAGACGGCGTTTTCTACAGGTAATGGGCTCTGGCAGTTTAAAGTTATGCCGTTTGGGCTATGCAACGCTCCGGCAACATTCGAGCGTTTGATGAAGTGCGTTCTTCAAGGACTGACGTGGAAAGCGTGCCTTGCCTACTTGGACGATGTTATTGTTTACGGGAAAACATTTGACCAACATTGCAAGAACCTAAAAGCCGTGTTTCTGAGACTTCGAGAGGCTAACCTTAAACTGAATCCAGAAAAATGTGCACTTTTCAAAACCGAAGTTAAGTATTTGGGACACATCATCTCTTCCCAAGGAGTGAAGACTGATCCTGAAAAAGTTGACTCCGTCAAAAATTGGCCAACACCACAGGACAAACGTCAACTCCGAAGCTTTCTTGGTCTTGCCACATATTACCGACGATTTGTTAAGAACTTTGCTGGAGTTGCAAATAGTTTGCATCAGCTCACCGAGAAAGGGAAGCAGTTTAAATGGTCAGGTGAGTGTGAGAAATCTTTTCAGGAACTCAAATACCGCCTCTGTAATGCTCCAGTGCTGGCACATCCAACACCTGGCAAAACATTCATCATCGACGCAGATGCAAGCAACGTTGGAATCGGGGCAATACTATCCCAAGTGCATGATGGCGAAGAGAAAGTGGTGGCATACTACAGCAAGGTCCTCTCGAAACCCGAAAGAGACTACTGCGTGACCAGAAGGGAACTGCTAGCTCTTATCTTGGCAACAAAGCACTTCCATAAGTACATCTATGGACAGAAATTTCTTCTGCGGACAGACCATGGTGCTCTGAACTGGCTGTTGAACTTCTAAATTCCAGAAGGTCAAGTCGCAAGGTGGATAGAAAGACTGCAGACTTATGATTACCAGATTCAACACCGCAGAGGAAAGCTGCACTCAAACGCCGACGCATTATCCCGAAGACCTTGCAAAGTGGATTGCAAGCATTGTAGGCGGCAAGAAGACAAAGAAAATATTACCGCTCAGCGACTTAGAGCAGACCCAATAAGCGGATGGAGCAATGAGGAAGTGAGGACAGCTCAACAGGAGGATCCAGATATCGAACACATTCTCGCATGGAAAGAAAATGAAGAGAAACCTGAATGGGAAGATATTTCTGACAGGAGTCCAGTTCTCAAAGCCTATTGGGCACAGTGGGACTCACTATATGTGCAAGAAGGTGTCCTCATGCGAAGATGGGAATCCGCTGACGGTAAATCATATGTGATGCAGCTGATCGTACCGCAATCGAAAGTCAGTGAAGTTCTTCAGGAGATGCACGACGGACCTTCTAGAGGCCACCTGGGAGTTAACAAAACACTGGGGAAGGTGCGACATCGGTTCTACTGGTTACATGCTAGAGATGACGTGGAGAAGTGGTGCCGAGCATGTGACAAGTGTGCTGCAACCAAAGGACTTGGTAGGAAGATTCAAGGTAAGATGCATCAGTAAAACGTTGGATCGCCTTTTGAGAGGAGTGCAGTAGATGTGGCTGGGCCTTTTCTAGAGACCAACGCTGGAAACAAGTACATTCTGGTTGTAATGGACTATTTTAGCAAGTGGCCTGAGGCGTATGCCATTCCAAATCAAGAAGCCAAAACGGTGGTCGACCAGATTGTGTTTAACTGGGTGAGTAGGTTTGGCGTGCCTATGGAACTGCATTCCGACCAAGGGAGGAACTTTGAGTCAAACATCTTCCAAGGAGTGTGCGGACTACTTGGCATTAAGAAGACGAGAACCACACCGCTTCATCCACAATCTGATGGGATGGTTGAAAGATTCAACCGGACCTTGAAAGAACACCTCACCAAGGTCGTAGGCGACTACCAAAGAGACTGGGATAGGCACGTACCCTGATTCCTGATGGCTTATAGAAGTGCAGTGCATAGCTCGACAGGACAAACACCATCTGACATTCAGTTCGGGAAAACTGTGCGGCTGCCCAGCGAACTTAAATTTGGATGCCCCACAGAGGAGCCACAGGACACAAACGAGTATGTGGACGACCTCAAGGAGGGACTCGCTGACATCCATAAAAGAACAAGGGAACGGATGAAAACCAACAGCGACCGGATGAAGACACGGTACGACACAAAAGCGACAACGGCAGGATTCCAAGCAGGAGATCGTGTGTGGCTTTATAATCCTCATCGTCAAAAGGGATTGTCACCGAAACTTCAGCAGAACTGGGAAGGTCTTTATACTGTTGTCACGAGGATTAACGACGTGGTTTACCGCATCCAAAGAGGACTAAGAGGCAAGTTAAAGGTAGTTCATTGTGACCGCCTGCATCGATATAGTGGCGAGGCTGCAAATGGAATTATTCGGGACGAACAATCTTAAGCAGGGGGCAGTGTAACGCGAACCCAACATTTAATACCAATTTTCTAATCGAACATGTTCAACCAAAAACACAAGCGGCAACACTAGTGTAAGTGGAAATTACTGGAGAGTTCTAGATGAAATGTCTTTCGATATAAATAGGCCGCCCGAGGCAACCAGATGGCAGTTTTGATTATAGAGTGATAAAGTTAAGAGTGAATTGTTGTTAACAAGTGATAGTCCAAAAGTCGAGTTCAGATCGAATAAAGTATAGATACTGAATAAAAGTTGTAGAAATAAATTGAAAAAGTGAAGTTTTATTTTGCGAACAAGGCGCACGTTACAGTATAAATGACAAGGAACCGACACGAAACCAAGAAAATTTAACTCGTGGCTTAAATCACTCGAAAAAAACGCAAACTCTCAAAAAAAGTCAAAATTTAAATTTAAAAATTTTGAAGCACAAGAATCTTCAAAAGGCTTGAAGGATTATACCGGGTTCAACCACCCCGGCTTGGATACACCGTTACGAACGAGAAAAAATGAATTTCAAATAAAGTCAAAATTTTAAAGTGCAAGAATCTTCAAAAGGCTTGAAAGATTCTAAAAATTTAAAAAAAAAAAATAAGATTTTAAAGCGCAAGAACCTTCAAAAGGTTTGAAGGATTCTACTGGGCCAACCACCCCAGCTTGGATACACCGTTACGAACGGTGTGTGCGGCACGAACGAGAGAAAAAAATTTCAAAAAAGTCAAAATTTTAAAGCGCAAGAATCTTCCAAAGGCTTGAAAGATTAAAAAAAAAAAAAAAAAAAAAATTAAAATCTTAAAGCGCAAGAATCTTCAAAATGCTTGAAGGACTCTACTGGGGGCCAACCACCCCGGCTTGGATACACCGTTACTAACGGTGTGTGTGTGGCACGAACTAGAAAAAGGTAAAAACGCTATAAAAAACGCCGACTCCTTCAAAGAGGAAGGCAGTCATTAAATTAAAAAAAAAAAAACCAAAAAAACAGGCTGGGGAACAAAACAACCTGCGAATATCGAAGATACAAAAAGCTGTCACTACCGCGATGAAAAGCGAATGCTCAAGAACCACTTCAACACAGAAGACTACCGATAATTCGTATATATATGCATATATATATTTTGCTTGTAAAAAAAAAAGGAAAAATTACGAATTTGGCGGTCAGGGTGCAACACAAAATTTTGTCTAAAATTCTTTAAAATTGCCAATCAATGAAATCTCACTTACCCTTTACACGGTGTTAAGATGCAAAAAACAGGAAAACTCCGCTCCAGGTTGTTTCCTCGATGCCGATGTGCACACTGGTCAGGTCTCGTGATGATCCAAATGATGATTCCAATTTGACGCCAGCCAACAAAATGGCCGAGCAGCGTGGGCAGCGTGCCGGGTTTTTGTTCCTTTGGCAGCGTGGGCAGCGTGTCGGGTTTTTGTTGTCGTGGGCAGCGTGGGCAGCGTGTGGTGTTTTTCGGTGTGGGCAGCGCTTGATGTTGGCCACGTGTCGGGTTTTTGTTGTCATGAGCAGCGTGGGCAGCGTGTGGTGTTGGCAGCGTGTGGTGTTGGCAGCGTGTGGTGTTTTTCGGCGTGGGCAGCGCTTGGTGTTGGCCACGTGTCAGGTTTTTCGGGGTGGGCAGCGTGAGCAGCGTGGTCAGCGTCGATGGCGTCTAAATCCGGCTCGAAGGACCAAATGTTGGTGGAGACCACACTGCAGGAATCACTGATTTCCTCAAATTTATGTTGATGGAGACCACACTGCAGGAATCACTGATTCTTCTTACCACACAAACAATTTCCACACTTGCCAATAAACGCCTTTTTTTTCTGGCGAGAACAAACGATTTCTTATTATATTTTTGATGTTTTTATTTATTAGATGTGGCACGTAGGATTCTTTATTTGTTTTGTTTTTTGTTTCGTTACAATTTTCATTTGTTAAAGACATTGAGGCCAGAAGGGCAAAGTTTATAATTTTGAAAAGAATTAAAAGTGATTTTCAAACAACCAAGAAAATGGCTGAAGGTCCAAGCAAAGATTTTAATTAATAGAATTGAATGCTGACTGGTTGGCTGTTGCAATTAGAATGCAAGGTCGTTGCTATGCGACGAACCACTTTGCGAGAAAAAAGCACTAGATTTGTACATTGACTATTTAATTTAAGAGGGCGAACAATCAATTGGTACCGAACCCTAGTTTTTTGAGTGGCACTGTTCACACTGGAGTCGTGTGAACAGCAAGTCACAAAGAGTCCACGTGTTATGCTTCATCAAGCATCTGTATTCGTCTTCCATTTCGGATCATCATATAAACAGCATTAAAAGCCCTTTCAATAATATAATTTGAAATCGCGTTTGATCTCGTTCGACTGCTGACAAAATCCCTTTCTTCAATATTATTCTTTGCTTCCTTTTCTGTTAAATTCTTGGTTTTAATTCAATTGCTCTCATTATTATTTTGTCTATCTTTTGTGCTAGTTTCCTTAGAAACCGGTTCTCCTCGCAACATGTCATTTTCATTTGTATTGTTTTCATTTGTGTTTACAATATTTGATTCATTTTGTTCCACTCTTTGTTCCTCATTTGTGCCTGCATCCGAAAAACTTTGAGCTTTCAAAAATTCATCTTCATAGTTTTCGTCCTTTTTATCATCGTCCTCAGATTTTACTTCACTCTTACTCAAGGTGATTCTACTCTCATTAACTGTTCTATTATTCAAGATGAACTCTCCATAATCGTCAATATCATTAGATAATAATTCTTCGATAAAGCGAAAGTCTCTACTTTTAATTACTGTTCGAGATCCTCTCTTCCACAAGCGATATGATTTCGATACGTCTGAATAACCTACCAGAAAATATTCATCACTTTTAGGGTCTAGCTTCGATTTGTTGGGAGACTTATTCAAAACAAGAGCTCTACATCCTATCTGACGTAAATGACTAACTATGGGAATCCTTCCTGACCACAATTGTTCTGGGGTTCTGTCAGCATTTAGATTTGTGGGACAACGATTTCTGATGTTAGCTGCTGTGTGGATAAGCTCTGCCCACGAAAACTTTGGAAAACACCCATCAATAAGAAAACACCTAGCCATTTCTACCAAAGTGCGGTTCATCCGCTCGGAAACGCCATTCTGTTGGCTCCGCAGATAATTTATGCTTTATTCCATTTGATCTTAGAAAATTTTAAAATTCAGTGCTTACTGGTTCACGTGCGTTATCGCTTCTTAAACGTTTAATTCTGCTGTTTGTTTCATTCTCAACTTGTTTTTTAAAACTCTTGAATGTTTCCTGCCTGCCGTATGAAATGATATCTATATTTACCACCATATTCTGCTATGTGCTTAGCACTTTGGTTGTCACAGAAAATGGTTGTTGCTTTGTGGGAAACGATCAGTTAATTTTAAAAATTGTAACCAACATTCGATAAAGTTTGATAATGTCTGATCTCTGATTTATCAGTTAGTCTGAAATCTGAACTTCTTTTCAATCATGACAATGACATTCAATTCGATTCAATACTAAAATAAAAGTAAAGAAGATGCTGTGATGATGTTGGTAGTGAAAACTCGACAAGTGTGGTGAGTTTGAACTTATTAGAGAGCTCATGGAGTGGATTTTGGCTTAGATCACTTTTAAGAGAAATTTTCAAAATTAAGAGAAAGCATAATTTGTGTAAATCGTAGTGTTTTCTGTCATGGAAGTGTTTCCGGGGTGTCTTTTCTCCACCAATTTTGACCAGAGAATGAAACCAATATAACATACATTCTTAAAAAAATCTAAAATGAATTTTAAGATAAAAAGTTTTATTCTGCGATTAAAAGTACGGCCGAAAAAGGGGATCTCCATAAACATGCCCATCGCCATTGTGGGAACTCTCTCTCACACGAAATGTCGGATGCAATGAGGGTTGCCGAAAGGCTATAAAAGCCATGATTGAAATATCTTCTGCCTTTTTGGTGTTTAAGAATTCGTGTAATTCACTTCGTCGTCGGGTTTTTGCAAGAAAAAAAATTCCTTTTCTTAAATCTTTCGGCATCATTAGTCAATAACTAAAATAACTCAAGTTTCAGTTTAAAGCTTTAGAATCGAAAAGAGATGTTTACTAATATTTTTGGTGCAAAAACAAATAATTCATTAAGTTTATCGAGTATTTACACGTTTTACCCCAAAAACTAGTGTAAATCCGACAAAATTTTTGCATGCCATGTGTAATTTGTCCACATAAACGTGCGTGAGAAAGACCGAAAAATAAAAAGGAAAGTAAAAAAAAAAACTGAGATCAACTTCGTAAATCTGTTCTCCTACTCGCCGAAAAAAAAAATCCAGACCACGCACCCACAAATTGACCAAACTATATGTAAAGTCCCCAAAAGCCCCAAAGTGACACCATAAAAAAAAGGCAAAAATTTGCCAACCAGCAGACTGTAACCAAAAAGTCATCTACAAACGCCGCGTCAACTAAACAATTATTAACCTTTGAACTCCTACGTGGCGAGCCCTATAAAGAGCTCCGACAACAATCTACCATCAAAGCTCAATGCTGGACATTGAAACCAGCTTCACCAGTCGCGACATCATCTCCTGCATATTTAACCTCACCAGATCATCCTCTCAATTAAAATTCCATAAACCTCAACAATAACCACGGATTTTGTTTAAATCTGAATTACATTTATTTGCACTGTTAAACCTAACATCTTCCTAGTTAACCACGATTGATTAGTTTTCCTCAATCAATTTAATAATCTCCAAAATATCCATAATACTACAGTATAACCAAAATAGTCTAACAAAAAAAATTGTTTTTCTACTAAATAGCTAATCTTAATACATAAAACAAGGTGTGGTGAATTCATTTGCAGTTCAATTCTAAGGTTATTCATTTCAGCTAAGTACGAGTCCACAAACCAATGAAGCGGTGCACCACCACAATGGGAATTATTTACACATTATTTTGCTACACCACCAACAATAATTGTCAAAAAAAAAAAAAATAAAAAAAAAACAGAGGTAAAGCTTACAAGTAAGTCGATTTTGAACTTGCACACGAGTTATGATGATACTCTCCGAGAGAGGGCAATTTTATTATACCTGGTGAATTCTGAAACTATTATAGTATTTTCTATTCTAGTTACTAGTTTTAAACTTCATTTCTATTTTAATTTTTTTTAATTCTGTATATGATTATTCTGTTTAAACGTTGCTGATAGTTAAAATAACCTTAATATTAATATAAGAATATATAATAAATAAGACCCTTCTACGATCGTCTGTTGGTTGTAATTTTTTTTTATATTTTTGGGGTTTCCATCGAGTATCTCCTTCGTATAACAGTTGTTCTTATCTATGTAAATTTACTTTAGGTTTTAGACTTAGATTCACCTTCATTATCGTTGCTTGTTAGGAATCGCTAATTGAATTGAATAAAAGTGATAAAATGATATAAAGAGACATAACTAAAACTTTTTATTGTTACCGAAGATGGAAATATATTTGAGAATTTTCTTTTTTTGGTCGTAAATATTTTCTTTGAGTTCCTATAGGATGCATTTGGTTTAAGTGACGTCATGGGTGGATTTGGCAAAGTAAAGAGAAGGTAATCTGAAGACTAACAAGTCATTGATGAGAAGGAGAATGGAGATTAAGCAATGACGTTTTGTATTGCTTTAAGTAATATTTTAGATTAGGAAAATCATGTTTCGATGATATTCTGATAATAATTTAAGTATCCAGATTTGGAAATGTTACACAAATCGAGGGCATAACAGTCATGCACCGAAAGAAAAAACCTTGGTTGATTCAAACATGTTTCAGTGTTAATCAACAATTCATCTAAAGTTGTGAAATTAACCAAGTTTCGTGATGAATACAAATAAGAACGCATTTTCAAATCAAGTATGCTGCCGTGATCAATTTTTTTCAGGTAAGTATCATAAAAATGTTTAAATTAAGTATGTTCGTAGTTGTGTCGCGGTAAAATTTACCGCTACAAAAAGTATCCTTCGGATCCTTTTCCGTATCCCTTCCTCTTCTTTGTTTTTGGGTGTGGCTGCAGAACTCTGAGAGAGTTAGGGGCAACCAAGGTTCCATCAGCCTATGGTTTACTCACTCAGCATTCTGCAAAAACATCCAACGTAGGTTGCTGTGGCAAAATCGGTCAAGCTAGACCAGAAAAGGGACAGGCGGTCCCCAACGAACATTGATGAACGTGCAGACGGGCGGCCTCTCGAAAAACACAAAAACTGCCTAATGGAACCTGGCAAAACACTTAAGGCAACACAACAACACTCATTACAAACATCAATGCTAGATGATCAATTCCTACCCAACGTTTTACGTCACTTTGACAAAATTAGTATTGCCTTCTGCCCAACCTAAACTTACAATCAACTTTTAACAAAAATTTAATCGTTACTGACATAAAAGAAGAATCACTTATAGACGTGTTTCCGATTTTATGCTAACTTTCTTTTCTTACGATCTGGACGAAGGTCTACGGACAGTACTTCGAGCTTTCGAACTTAGCTTCTTCTGTCCTGTATTCTCCTTTAAAAAATATCTTCTCCGTATTTTAGTTTGGGCCGGTTTGGGCTGGGGACTTTGCGCGAGTTAAATAATTTTTCGAAATAAGTCTTTCTTTAGGGGTTGAACTCGTCCACTAGGCTACTGGTGATCACATCACCTGAACGCAAAGGACCGCGGGTAGTTGATTCGTGACATCTCACTCGCACATCCTAGCCTAATGGCGGAATGCTGCAGTAAAAGTGAGACCGAACAACACCACGCTTAAAGGTCTGACGAGGATGGCCGGAAGGCCGATGCCGCATGGATGAGAAAAACCGGCCATCTGGATGGTCTCTTGATTCTTGAGATTGGAAGAAGAAAGACCTATACGAAAGCGTTCGAGGACTTATAGCGATTTTCTTTGAGATTCGAGATTTTTCTTTTAACTTGGAGTTGCGAGTTATTTTGCTAAGCGATTGTGCGAAAAAGGAAAATTCCAGTTGGGGATTTTAAGAAACAGCAAACTTAGAGATTTCTAATCGGAGAGGATATTCACTCGAGGAGTCCAGGATAGTGTGCTAGAAGAGCTTAGTATTTGATTTTATTACGTTTTAATAGTGTTCATTTTTATCATCTCGGAAAGTCCTTCTTTTTCAAGGATTTTTCGAGTATCCATAGAGTCGCCTTATTTGGGGTAAAGACTCAGACCCGCTAGACCTTCGTCGTCTTACCGTTCTCTTTCCCGAGATTGCGGGACTCGCGACCGTTTTCCTCTATTTCTACCTTTACCTTTTTTTTTACTTTCGGAAACTTTCCATAAGCTATTCTTCTTTGTGTATCAAACGACACACTAATTTGTTTGCTATTTAACTTTCTACAACTTTTCTTAGTTTCGAGAATTAGCCTCCTGCCAACCTCGGAAAAATTCTGTATTTTTTTTTTTTTTTTTTGAAAAGATTCTGGTTTTAGTCCAGGTTTCGACCAAGGTTTTATCCAGACACCCCTTTTTATTCTAATAAAATTAATTAAACTTCCCTTTGGGAATTCCAACATATCTTCTTTTTATTTATTTTCCGTCGTCAAGGTTTGAAAATTTACCTCATCAAAAATTTTCTGGCGCCCACAATTTTGAGGACACCCTGTCCTTCAAATTGATCATCGTACCAATTTTATTAAGAATTGATAAATCTTCGATTAAATTAATTTCCACTTGATCAACCTATCGAACACACCCAGCTGAGCTAACCGCGGTGGCAGCATATACTTGTTGCTGGATGCACCTTTTTTTTCTTGCCGGCATTTCAGCTAATCTGTCATTCCCATTTTACTTCCTTACTGCACGCCAGCCGGCTGTGTATTTAATTTTTAGATTAATTTTTTTTTTTTTACTTGTTTTGTACGCGGTTTACAAAGTCTCGCAATCATCATAAAGTTAATTTGTTGAATAGATGATAAAATAATATAAATAAAAATAATATTCACAAAGAAGGAAGTGCCGGTGAAACAACAAAAATTGGTGTAACAAATTGGCGCCCAACGTGGGGCCTGTGTGGAAAAATTGTGTTGAAGTGTATCGTTCTTGTTGTTTGTGATATTTGTTCTTTTTTCTTGATTTTTTTTTACTGCGGTGTTTTTTTTTATCCCTATTTAGGTCCCTGCATCTACATCGAATACTTACCAAATCATCATCAATCAAACAAGTGGTTTTTTTCTCGTCTGGAAAGTGCGTAAAAGTATACATACATTCTGTTGTATACTCACAAGTAAGGTTTCTTTGCGGTTCATATTCTATTCTATATATTTATTATTTAGGTTTTATTTACTATTATTCACATTCATTTTTGCCCTTTTATATCCATTTTATTATTATACCTACGTGAAAAGAAAATAATTCAATTTTAATTCACACATAAGTACCTACATAGTTACATTTTGGTTAGCTTCAATTGTGTACATCGTACCGGCGTTTTGTTTTTGTACCCAGTGCATTCGTGGTACACACAACTTAACTTTATTTTGATATTCTTTCGCGTGGTTGTTCTTATCAAAAGTAGAGCATTTAAAGCAATTTTATTTGCATTCACCCATTGAAATTATAGTATAATTTATCCATCTATTTACAAGTGTGAATTTTCCCTGCAGTTACATACATTATATTATCTCGTATACCTAATAATTTTGCTAACAAACAGTTTCTTTTCTTTGTGTACATACTTATCTACATACTTTTCATATTGCCGGTTACTTGGCCTTGGCTTTGTTTTTTTCTCTTGTGCTTTGTTTGGGTTTAGGTGTATCAATTTACAGTGCGTTAAACTTTATTAGGTGTTGTGTGTGCGAAACCCAGTGTTTCTCAAACTTTTAGCTTATAGTGAAATTCTGCGTGGTTTGTGTCTCGGAGAGATATTAACCAAGTGTAGCTGAGACACACTTTTGTGCCAAAGGTTGAATTTTATTTTGGGGTTTGGATATAGGTTTTAAGCGAAGACAATCTATATATCGTTACACTTTTTTGTAAATTTGAATTTTGGGAGTAAATTTCGGTAGTCTGAGACAACAATTTTATTTTTGAGAGGTTTTAAGAGAAGAGGAAATACTGTTTGAAAGGAGTTAAGCTTTTTGAAAATAAAACATTACAATTGAACATTTTGCAGTGAGTTGAGTGTGAACAAGGTTTTGGTTTAAATTTTTTTTGTTTTTCTTCAGAGTTAAGTTGAATAATTTGATCGTTTACATAGCAGTGATTTGAGTGAGAACAAGTTTTTGTTTCAATTGTTGTTCTTGAGAATTAAGTCGAATAATTGGATCGTTTGCATAGCAGTGGTTTGATTGAAAACAAGGTTTTGTCTTCAGTTGTTTTTTTTTCGGAGTTGAGTCGAATAATTTGAATGTTTTGCAGTGATTTGAATGAAAACAAGTTTTTGATTTCAATTGTGTTCTTGAGAATTTAGTCGAATAATTTGATCGTTTGCATAGCAGTGGCTTGAGTGAGAACAAGGTTCTGTTTTCAGTCGTTTTTTCAGTAGTAAGTTGAATAAATTGAACGTTTAGCAGTGGTTTGATTGAGAACAAGGTTTTGTTCTCAGTTGTTGGCTTTCGGAGTTGAGTCGAATAATTTGAACGTTTAGCAGTGGTTTGATTGAGAACAAGGTTTTGTTTTCAAATGTTGTTTTTTTTTTGAATTAAGTCGAATAATTTGAATAGTTTGAAATGAATATTGGACGTTTATCAGCAGACGAACTCGCATATGAGATGCAGATTCGTGGTCTGAAAGTGGGTACAGTGGAAGTGATGAGGAAGGCCCTCAGATTTTCAAGAGTGTTAGAGTCTCGGGGGACATTTGAAAACTCGAAGAGTTATCCGTTTAGTTTTGAGGACGATAGAGATGGGGTGAAAGCAAAGACGGAAGAGATTAGGGTTCTGTTGGAAGATCCTCCGAAAGATCCGAAATCTTCAGAATGCGTAAAGATAATTACCAAGATTGAGTGGGCATTAGGTCGTATTGGTAGGGCAGTTTGTGAAGATGAGAAGAATGAAGAGAAACAGAGTGAACTGAAGAATGAGTTGTTGATTTTGTTAGGTGTACTCATGGGTGATAGTGGAGATAGCGACTTAGAGGATGAAAGTCCGAAGAAGGTCGTAGCATCAGGAGTCGCAAGTGGCCGTTCGGTGAGCATAAGTCCATCACGAAGTAATGCAACGAATGCTAATTTGGGAAGATTTTGTGAGGAAGCAAGTGGTAGTAGAACAGGGCGTATGAATGAAGGATTGAATGGTAGGTGCAATGTGTTGTCGAATGAGAGGTTGTCGGTTGGTCGTGTGAACGAGGAAACTCGACGTGAGAGCGAAAGTGAGGCGCGTATTAGAGAACTCGAAAGAGAAATTGAACTAATACGATTGTTGAGAGAGAGTGAGAGGGAGACTGGAGTGAACAAGGAACAATCAGGGAATTCAGTGGGGGATGCGATTGTTGAAAGAGTACCAGTAGAGAATGTGGATCGTAGGGTGATTTTTAGAGAGAAAGAACGCGTAAGAAAATGGGGAGTGAAGTTTACTGGTGAGTCGGATGGCTCATCAGTGAATTCATTCCTAGAACGGGTGGAAGAACTGCGTATAGCGAATGATGTGTCGGAGGCACATTTATTCAAGTCTGCGACTGAATTGTTGTGTGGAAAAGCCCTCTTATGGTATAGGACTGTAAGGAGTGAGCTAAAGAACTGGCAAGAGCTGGTTCAAGAAATCAAGGCGGAGTTCCTTCCTGCGAACTATGATGATCTTCTCTTGGAGGAGATTAATCATAGATCCCAAGGGAAGGACGAAACCTTCGGCGCATACCTCGCCGTTATGAGAACCCTTTTTAGGCGGTTAACAGAACCATTGACTGAGGGAAGAAAACTAACCATCCTAAAGAAAAACGTCGACCCCTTCTATCAGCAACAAATTGCTTTCGCGAAACCGAGTTCAGTTAAGGAGCTAGCTATTTTAGGTAGGGAACTAGATACGCTTAGGACTAATATGGAAAATTTTACCCCTCCTTCTAGGTCGAAAAATCTTCTGGAACCAGAATGTGGATATCGGCCAAGTAGTTCGACTCAACATCGTGTTGCGCTGGTTGAACCTGCTCCCGATAAACCACCACCTAGGGTCGTTAGGTGTTTTAATTGTAATAGGGAAGGTCACTTTGCTTCTGCTTGCTCTGTTCCTAAGAAATGTTTTGGTTGTGGTACAGTTGGTGTGTCTCGTAAAGATTGTCGTCGTTGTTCGGGAAATAGGCAGCGGACTCTCGCATCAGCAGGACGAGAGCTCCGACGGAAGTAGATAGGTCGCCTGCTGGCGATCAGCTGGTAAAGCAAATTCAGTTAGGTTTCACTTTAGCGGCAAACGATAGGGACTGTAGGCCATATTTAAGGGTTAACATTTATGGGATAAAATTTTTAGGGCTTTTAGATTCAGGGGCCTCACGCACTATCGTTGGTGGTGAGGGATGGAAGATTTTAAAAGGATTAGGGCTTAGTTTAGGGAAAAGTAACATCGGGTCAGTAGCGTTAGCAGATGGGGCGGGTGTAGGTGTGGAAGGCAGCTTATGCCTACCAATGGAAGTTGAGAGTAAGGCTGTTTTGTTAGAATGTCTGGTGATTCCGAAACTCCCACAAAACCTTATACTTGGTGCAGATTTCTGGGCACTGACGGGCATAGTTCCGGATTTAAGGTCAGGGATGTGGAGTTTCTCGAATCAAGAGAGCTGTGGATCTATAGTAGCTATTAGGGAACAATCCGATTTAGAAGAGTGTGAGAAACTTAAGTTGCAGAATGTTGTGAGTGAGCTTTTTAAGTCTATGTCTCAGGGTTTGGGATGTACGAATTTGGTTGAACACAAGATTAGGACCTCCGCGGAACCAATAAAGCAAAGGTACTACCCTGTTTCCCCTGCGATACAAGGGCATATCGATAAGGAGTTGAAAGAGATGCTTGAAGCTGGTGTGATTGAGAAATCGAAGAGTGCCTGGGCATCACCGATTTTACTAGTGAAGAAGAAAGATGGGTCTTTTCGGTTTTGTGTGGATTATCGAAAATTGAATGAGGTCACAGATAGAAATGCGTATCCCCTTCCCTTTATATCCGCAATTCTTGACAAACTTCGTAACGCAAAGTATTTGTCATCCTTAGATATCAAGTCTGCCTATTGGCAAATTCCCATGGAGGAGGAGCCTAAAAAGTTTACAGCGTTCACAGTTCCGGGCAGAGGGCTCTACCAATTTTTGAGAATGCCTTTCGGCTTACACAACTCGCCGGCAACGTGGCAACGCTTCATTGACGATGTTCTGGGTCCCGACTTGGAACCATACGTCTTTGTATATCTCGACGACATTATTATAGTTATCGATTCCTTCGAGAAACATCTAGAAATATTAGAAGAAGTCTTTAAGCGGATTAGGGAGGCAGGTCTAAAAGTTAGTAAAGAGAAGTGCAACTTCTGTAGGCCTTCCTTGAAGTTTTTGGGTTACGTCGTCGACAGAAATGGTCTCCATGTCGACCCGGAAAAAGTGGAAAGTATGGTAAAGATTCCGGCGCCCAAAAATGTAAAGGAAGTTAGGAGCTTCGTAGGAACAATTTCGTGGTACCGTAGATTTGTACCTAACTTTGCTATTCTGATTAGGCCCCTTACTGATTTATTAAAAAAAAGTAAAAAGTTTGTATGGTCGGATGAATGTGAGGAATGTTTTAGAAAAGCAAAAGAATGTCTGGTGACGGCACCAATCCTGACGTGTCCTGATTTTTCCAGGCCGTTTGTTGTCCAAACGGATGCGTCAGACTACGGGATTGGAGCGGTGTTGTCTCAAAGTTTTGAAGAGGGTGAAAAGGCGGTGTGTTATATCAGTAGGTCATTGAATAGGAGTGAGAGGAACTATTCCACAACCGAGAAGGAATGCCTAGCCGAACTTTGGGCGATTGAGAAGTTGCGACCATATCTTGAAGGTGTCAGGTCTACGGTCGTGACGGACCATTATTCCTTGGTGTGGCTTAGTAACATCAAAGATCCACAGGGTAGATTAGCTCGTTGGGCCATTAGGCTTCAACAATTTGATTTTAAGATCATTCACCGAAAAGGGAAAGAGCACGTCGTTCCTGATATACTATCGCGGGGAGTTCCAGTAGTGGCTGGGATTTCAGAAGCGGAACCTGATCCTTGGGTGGTTAAAATGATCGAAGGGGTAGAGAGAGATCCCTTAAAATATCCATCTTGGAGGGTTGACGATGGGAAGCTGTTTAAGTATGTGAAATCTGCGCATGTGGTAGTTCATAATGATCAGGATGAATGGAAACTGGTGATTGGGAAGAAAGAAAGATTAGGGATTTTGAATGAATTTCACGTCAAACCGTAAGCAGGTCATATGGGGGTACGTAAAACATTCGCTAGGGTTTCAGAAAAGTATTACTGGCCGAAAATGAGGGGGGATATAACTCGATACGTTCGTAATTGTAAAGTTTGCCAACAAGTAAAGCCGTTGAACGAAAAACCAGCTGGTCTTATGACAGAGAGAGTAGGGAATTCGAAGCCTTGGGAAATGATTTGTGTCGATTTGGTAGGTCCCTTACCCAAATCATTGAAGGGTTTTATTTATATCTTAACAGTGGTCGACTATTTTACCAAGTTTCCCCTGTTGTTTTCATTACGATCTGCAACCGCAAAGGCGGTGTGCAAAGAATTAGAGGATAATGTCTTTTTACTCTTTGGGGTACCAAAGTATATTGTCTGTGATAACGGCCCACAATTTCGGAGTAGGGAACTCAAATCTCTTTGCGAAACGTATGATTTGCAACTCAGGTTCACCGCGCACTATCATCCACAGGCAAATCCTGCGGAGCGCATCAATCAGATCATCAAGACAACGTTACGTGCGTATGTCTCAGAGATCCAGCGCAGTTGGGATACGCAACTAGCAAAAGTGGCTTGTGCGATTCGAACTTCTCAACACGAAGTATTAGGAGTGTCACCATATTTTGCCAATTTTGGTCGGAACATGGCCACATGTGGTCGAGAGATAGGCTTTCGAGATAGTGGTAGGGACCAAGAAAGGCCAATAGATGTTGATATCCAATTTAGGAAATTGAGAGAGGATATAGCCAGGAAACTAGGCGCTGCGACTAAGAAGTCAGCGCAAACATACAATCTTCGCAGGCGAGATACCCAGTATCAACCTGGCGACTTAGTTTGGCGAAGGAACTTCGCTCTTTCCGATGCCGCAAATTACATCACGGCTAAATTGGCTACTAAATTCGTAGGGCCTTATCGCATCTCAAAGCGAACGTCATCTTGGACGTATTTACTGGCTGATGAGAATGGCAAAGATCGCGGTACTTGGCACGCAAAGGATTTGAAACCTTATTGCGATGTTTAATAATTAACTTAGCCTAATATCAAGACCCCCCTTTAATATATAAGTATCTTTACTTACCGTGTTTTTTTGTAACTTTAATCTACCTAAAAAGACCATACCTCATCTTTATTTTTAGCACCATTACTTTAACTTTTTTTTTTACTTTTTACTTTCTTAACTCTTTTAACTTTTCATTTTAAAATTTTTGGTTTAACTCTAACTTTAGTTTTAACTTTCTTACTGTCAAATTGATGGAAAATCGTTAGTGTTGTGTTGTCTTCCTTATCTCCGTTCCTATAACCAGTTTCACCTTAGGAAATGGTTTATATTTCTTTGAGATATAAACACATTTCCTGGGAGGTAAGGGTGGGATTTGTCGCGGTAAAATTTACCGCTACAAAAAGTATCCTTCGGATCCTTTTCCGTATCCCTTCCTCTTCTTTGTTTTTGGGTGTGGCTGCAGAATTCTGAGAGAGTTAGGGGCAACCAAGGTTCCATCAGCCTATGGTTTACTCACTCAGCATTCTGCAAAAACATCCAACGTAGGTTGCTGTGGCAAAATCGGTCAAGCTAGACCAGAAAAGGGACAGGCGGTCCCCAACGAACATTGATGAACGTGCAGACGGGCGGCCTCACGAAAAACACAAAAACTGCCTAATGGAACCTGGCAAAACACTTAAGGCAACACAACAACACTCTTTACAAACATCAATGGTAGATGATCAATTCCTACCCAACGTTTTACGTCACTTTGACAAAATTAGTATGGCCTTCTGCCCAACCTAAACTTACAATCAACTTTTAACAAAAATTTAATCGTTACTGACATAAAAGGAGAATCACTTATAGACGTGTTTCCGATTTTATGATAACTTTCTTTTCTTACGATCTGGACGAAGGTCTACGGACAGTACTTCGAGCTTCAAACTTAGCTTCTTCTGTCCTGTATTCTCCTTTAAAAAATATCTTCTCTGTATTTTAGTTTGGGCCGGTTTGGGCTGGGGACTTTGCGCGAGTTAAATAATTTTTCGAAATAAGTCTTTCTTTAGGGGTTGAACTCGTCCACAAGGCTACTGGTGATCACATCACCTGAACGCAAAGGACCGCGGGTAGTTGATTCGTGACATCTCACTCGCACATCCTAGCCTAATGGCGGAATGCTGCAGTAAAAGTGAGACCGAACAACACCACGCTTAAAGGTCTGACGAGGATGGCCGGAAGGCCGATGCCGCATGGATGAGAAAAACCGGCCATCTGGATGGTCTCTTGATTCTTGAGATTGGAAGAAGAAAGACCTATACGAAAGCGTTCGAGGACTTATAGCGATTTTCTTTGAGATTCGAGATTTTTCTTTTAACTTGGAGTTGCGAGTTATTTTGCTAAGCGATTGTGCGAAAAAGGAAATTTCTAGTTGGGGATTTTCAGAAACAGCAAACTTAGAGATTTCTAATCGGAGAGGATATTCACTCGAGGAGTCCAGGATAGTGTGCTAGAAGAGCTAAGTATTTGATTTTATTACGTTTTAATAGTGTTCATTTTTATCATCTCGGAAAGTCCTTCTTTTTCAAGGATTTTTCGAGTATCCATAGAGTCGCCTTATTTGGGGTAAAGACTCAGACCCGCTAGACCTTCGTCGTCTTACCGTTCTCTTTCCCGAGATTGCGGGACTCGCGACCGTTTTCCTCTATTTCTACCTTTACCTTTTTTTTTACTTTCGGAAACTTTCCATAAGCTATTCTTCTTTGTGTATCAAACGACACACTAATTTGTTTGCTATTTAACTTTCTACAACTTTTCTTAATTTCGAGAATTGGCCTCCTGCCAACCTCGGAAAAATTCTGTATTTTTTTTTTCTTGAAAAGATTCTGGTCTTAGTCCAGGTTTCGACCAAGGTTTTATCCAGACACCCCTTTTTATTCTAATAAAATTAATTAAACTTCCCTTTGGGAATTCCAACATATCTTCTTTTTATTTATTTTCCGTCGTCAGGGTTTGAAAATTTACCTCATCAAAAATTTTCTGGCGCCCACAATTTTGAGGACACCCTGTCCTTCAAATTGATCATCGTACCAATTTTATTAAGAATTGATAAATCTTCGATTAAATTAATTTCCACTTGATCAACCTATCGAACACACCCAGCTGAGCTAACCGCGGTGGCAGCATATACTTGTTGCTGGATGCACCTTTTTTTTTCTTGCCGGCATTTCAGCTAATCTGTCATTCCCATTTTACTTCCTTACTGCACCCCAGCCGGCTGTGTATTTAATTTTTAGATTAATTTTTTTTTTTTACTTGTTTTGTACGCGGTTTACAAAGTCTCGCAATCATCATAAAGTTAATTTGTTGAATAGATGATAAAATAATATAAATAAAAATAATATTCACAAAGAAGGAAGTGCCGGTGAAACAACAAAAATTGGTGTAACAGTTGATTTGAATATTTTGTAATTTTTAACCAACAACGCGATTGTTGATTTCATACTTGATCAACAGCAAACATATTTTACTAACAATTAAGGCTGAAATTACAAAAACTATCACGTTTGTGATTGAAATACCAAATACACTGTTGATTTATCACCAATATGTTTGTTCAACAATGTTCATACTTCTTTTATCAATAAAGAATAGTTAAAGTATCAGTAACATTTTGAATTCCAATATTTTTCATACTTAAGCCCACAGAAAACGTGAAGTCGTATAACGGAACTTCAATTCATTATGGTCAATTAGTCTTCTTCCGAGTATCAGTAAGGTATTCGAGAAAGTTCTCAATAGAGCACTGTCCACATGGGCTGAGGACAAAAATATTATTCCAGAAAATCTGTTCGGTTTTAAGGCGGGCCATGATACCATACATGCCGCTTCTAAACTAGTAATCAAGTATGTTCGTATGTTCGTGAGAATTCAGCCACGTTTTTATTTGCTCAACAGTTTTAATGTAAAATTTCTATGATAAATTCTTGAATTGAAGTTTGACCTATCAAATGTATATGTCAAACTTCAATTCAGGCATTTATCATAGAAATTTTACATTAAAACTGTTGAGTAAATAAAAACCTGGCTGAATTCTTACGAACATACTTGATCAACAATGTTCATATTTTATCAACAATTCAGAATTGTTGACGAAACACAAACGTTATTAAAGTATCATAGACATGTATGTTTCTAGTATCACAACCGTTGTTGGTTAACAATGAAATTGAAAATGACGTTGTTGATTTGAAAATTGTAGCATTTAAATAAATAAAATGAAAATGCCAGCTTGTTCAATTTAAGTATGTTCGTGCTTGACGCAAAAACAAACAAGCTTCATGTTTGATTTTACCAAGATTTTTCTTTCGGTGTGGTAGTATAATTTGTGATACGAGGGCGGGCAATCCCTCAGAGAGCATTTACATCTAGAACTCTCCTCACTTGGAAGTTTTGGTAATTAGTCGAGGCACTGAATTAAGTTGCAAACCTTTGGTGACGTCGGTGAAAAGGGACAGGTCGGAAGAGGTCTCACCCACCAATTCAGGACGGTCTTTTGTAACCGAAGTCACCCCAACTTCTGCAAACGCGAACAGGGTCAAAAGGAAGATGATTTCCGGAAGCTCTGCAAATCGTCCTGTTGGTCTAACTGGAAAGTCGGTGAATGAAACTGAAGGAACAGGTCGCAAGGCTTGCGAATTCGGTCCACGGACACTGACTGGAAGGGACGAAGCCGGCATGGTTAAAACTCCTGGAGGTCCAACCGAAACGTTGGTGAATGAAACCGTGACTGCTAGTCAGTCTGGTCCACGGACACTGACCGGACGGGATAAGGCCTCGAAAGGAGCAAAATCCGTCACACAGCGAAATAAAAGACGGCTGCCCTATAAAAGAGCGGCTGTCTCGCTTTTCAAAGTGCGTATCTGTAAGGCTGGCAATGACCACAGCACGACCATCACAGAGCGCAAGCACTGAGAATATCATCTGTGGGTGCTGGCTATGGCAGAGAATACGCAGATCCAGTCTGAGGGATGTTGTTTGGAGGACGGAACCTTTTTGGTCGATTGTTCTAATCAGCAGACCGCTGACTAGATACGTGCCTCTGTGCCTAAAATTCCACCCCTCCTAAATTCCTTTTTTGAAATTTACAGGGTGACAGTTTTGACAAAAGCCATCTATTTATCCCGGGGCAACTCAGGAAAACTAAAGATGTGCTACAACGTCTCGTTACCCAGAATGATGGTATCGACACAACAGTGGAAAGTCCATTACCACAAGAAGGCTAGGAATCGGAATGGTGAAGACGGTTCTTACCTTGTTGTGGGAGTAGATCAAGCTTCTGTGGCTATCATCAAGGCTAGGTACGACTCCCGTCTGCATTTTCATCTTGGAAGGATTTATTTCCAACTTAATTCCAATCGGTGAAAGTGATGGATGGATAACTAGTATTTATCAATGATAATAACTCAGATAAACCTTCAACATTCTAAAGCTGCTACTGCACTCCTATGAAGCAGGCTTTCCGTGTTGAATACAAAAACTCACCTCGTAGAAATCCAAGAGCCATGGGCCTGGAAGGGCCGAGTTCTTGGTCTTGGAGGGCTACGAGGGATCAATATTCTCTATGACAAACGGTCCGACTTACCCCGGACCTGTCTCATTATTCCGAGCTCTTTTGCAGCAACTAAACTTGATCACTTCTGTGGTCAAGAACTGGTTGCGGCTATGATAAACTACGAAACGAACGGTGAGTGGAAAACTTTCGTAGTTGCGTCAGTTTACTTTCCCTGGAACTCCATTCTACCCCCTCCCTCTAGACAGGTTGTGGATTTGGTGGAGTTTTGTGAAAACCGGAAGTTGGGGCTTATCATGTGCTGTGATGTTAACGCTCAAAACATAGTTTGGGGCAGCTTCAAATGCAACATGAGAGGCAACAATCTTCTTAATTACATTTTGTCTTCTGACTTAGACATTAACAATGTTGGTAATAGGCCAACTTTTGTTACGGTTATACGACAGGACGTAATTGACTTGACACTATCTAACAGATATGCCTAGGAGATTTCCAACTGGAAAGTATTGCTGAACGTGTCACTCTCAGACCACAGATACGTTCAATTCCATGTAGCAAATGTGTAAAAGTGTTGGAGAGAAATAAAAAAAGACGACCTGTTGAAACCACGTTTTATTTGCGAATGTCAATTTCTTCCAGAACATTTTGACATCTAGACATTTTCCATTCATTGGGATCTGACGTTTATTTTACCTTTCATGTGACAAGGCTGCCACTTCTCAACAATCCATCGTTGCAAGGTTGCCACTTCTCAACATTCCGCCCACCTCGTCCATTGATTGTGACGAAACCTCAGGTCACCCACCATGATCATCCGTTGATCTGGTGTCTATTGGGAGCACAACCAACTTCGAGATAGCCCGTTTCAATATTGATGATTGGGTTCGAACTGTTGCTACACGCACTAGATTGTCCTCTCCAGAGTGTACTTCCAAAACTCGACCCAATTGCCATTGAGTCGGTGGTGCACGTTCGTCTCGTATCAGAAGAAGTCCTCCTACTTCGATGCTGACTTTCGCCTACTTCCATTTACTCGTGACCTGTAATTCGTGTAGGTATTCATAGCTCCACCTTTTCCAGAAATCTTGTTGCATTTGTTGAAGTTGCTTCCACCGTGTAAGTCTTCCTGTCTTGGTATCGAGTAAATCCGGTTCTGGAGCGGCTGTGACGGGACCGCCCACCAGAAAGTGGCCTGGGGTAAATGCAACCAGGTCACTGGGATCATCGGAGAGGGCACACAGGGGCCTCGAGTTCTGCACGGCTTCAATTTGTTAAAGAACTGTATAAAACTCTTCGAAGGTCAGAGTTGCTTCCCCGATGGTTCGTTTTAGATGATGTTTCATGCTCTTGACTCCGGCTTCCCAGATGCCGCCAAAGAAGAGCCTGGTGGGATAAAGTGCCATGAAACACCATGACAGGAAACGGACTGCGCACCTCCTTCTAACTGCTTCCGAAACGCTTCGACATCTGCTTTTAGAGCCCTCTTTGTCCCCAACAAATAGTGTTGTTGCACAGTCACTGTGGATGCTGGAACTGTACCCTCTTGTTGAAAAAAAACGTTTTAAAGCGGCGATGAACGTTTCAGTTGACATATCGCTCACTAGCTCGAGATGGATTGCTCTGGTACTCAAGCACACGAAAAGGGCGACCCATCCTTTGTAACTCCGATACCCTCATCCTTTCGTGGCTCTAACAGCATAAGGCCCGGCATAATCCAGACCCGCATTGTTGAACGGAGCCGCAGCTGTACAACGAGATATGGGAAGACTTCCCATAAGTTGAGTTGTCATTTGTGGGTTGTGACGCAGACAAATTAAGAAACGATTGATAAATTTCTTAACTGCCATACGTCCATCGATTACCCAATAGCGTCTTCGAAGAAAATTAAGGGTGGTTTGCTTGCCACCATGCATAGTGCATGAATGCCCTTGAGCGATGAGCATCTCAGTCAGCTTACTCTCTTTAGGCAAGATGATAGGGAAACGCTCAGACGCTGGCAGGCAAGCATTCTTCAGTCTTCCATTCAATTGTAGGATGCCTCTTTCATCCATTGTTGGATTTAGTTTCAATAATTTGCTTTTGGAACTGATGGGTTTACCTTGAGAGAGACAAAACACCTCATTAGCAAAATGTATTTGTTGAACATACCTGATCCAGAAATGTAGTGCCCTTTGCCTTTCGGAGGCGGTACACCAGGCCGATGTCGCATGTGGTCGGTTGAGCTTGATATCAACATAGCGAAAGCACCAACTTGTAACTGCTACTAGACGATCGATGTTGGAATATTTATTAAGAAGCCCTAATGCTCCAACGTCGTTCACCACTTTTGCAGGGGTTCGCATGTGCAATGAGGTTACCACAGCTGCCTCTCTGATTGGTTTCGGCCAATCATTCTCCGTTCTCCTAAGCCACTCTGGACCATTCCACCATATGTTGAGGTTCTTCAGCTGAGAGGGGTATACACCACGAGACGCTACGTCGGACGGGTTACTGTCAGTGGGCACGTATCTCCAACTGTCCATATTAGTAAGCTTTTGTATTTTTGTAGTCCGGTTTGCGACGTACTGTTTATGTTGTCCAGGATTCGATCGAATCCAGCTGAGAGCCGTCTTCGAGTCAGACCAGCAGAAAGTTGTTATTAACTTGAATTTTAATGTTTCCCGTACTTAAGCAACCAGTTTTGAAGCGAGGAGTGCTCCATTGAGTTCCAAACATGGGACGGTGATCTTCTTTAAGGGTGCGACTTTGGTTTTGGCCATGAGAATCGACACTTTGACTTCACCATTAACTGTTTCGACTCGCAAATAGGTGACGACAGCATAAGCAGTGGTGGACGCATCGGAAAACACGTGAAGCTGATAGTTCACTACATCTGGTGACGAACAAACCCATCGAGGAACCTTGATGCTGTCTATCAAAGGAAGCTCTTCGCGAAATCGAATCCAATTCTGTTGCTGGGGTTCTGGAAGTGGATCATCCCAAGAAATTCCAGTCAGCCACAGCTGTTGACACATGATCTTGCCTAGTATAATTACTGGAGCTAACAGGCAAGTTGGGTCATAAATTTTGGCGACATCGGACAGCTGTTGCCGTTTAGTGATTGCTGATGAGACCCTCGTAACATTGACCTTGTAACCAATGCAGTCACTTTCACAAAACCAGTAGATGCCAAGAGCTTTGGTTTCACGGTCCATATAAAGCTCACAACAGTTCTCGACTAACTGTTCGCCAGAGCTTATACCCTCTAGGAACTCGGCAGAGTTCGAATTCCATTTTCGTAACAGAAAACCCCCTCTTTGTAGCAACTTTTGTAAATCCTCTTGTAGTTGTTGAGCAGTCTCTCCAGAATCAGTGCCATGGAGACAATCGTCCATATAAAAAGACTCTCTCAGAACTTGAGCCGCTACCGGAAAGTCAGCTTCTTCATCGTCCGCCAAAGTTTGGAGTACCTTGATTGTTAGATACGGTGAGCAGTTCAAACCGTATGTGACCGTAAGTAATCTGAATACAGCTGGAAGTCTTTCAGTATCCGTCCACATAATTCGCTGCATATCAGCATCATCTCGCTGCACAAGGATTTGCCTATAGCATTTTTTGATATCTGCCATAAATCCTATTCGATGAGTCCGCCATTTTAGAATGATGGCCGAAAGCTCTCCCTGAAGTTTACGTTCAACATGGAGACACTCATTGAGTGACATTCCTTGTGCGTACTTTCTAGCGGCGTTGAAGACAACCCTTAATCTTGTTGTGGAACTTGATTCCTTGTAAACAATATGATGTGGGATAAAGCATACGCTTTGGAGTGTTTCCTCTTCGTACACGGGTTCCATATGTCCCAGAAGCTGATATTCCGACATGAACTCTTGGTAAAGTGTCTTCATAGCGATGTTGTTGTCTAGCCGACGTAGTTGTCGATGCAACAATTTGAGGGAGTCTTCTCTAGAATCTGCCAGCATTGACAAATCAACAGACTCCTTAAACGGGTACTTGACGACGTACCGTCCAGAACTGGTGCGTTGTACCGTTTTCTTGAAAAACTCTTCACAGTAGAGTTCATCCTGAGTCATTTTGGATATAGATTCCACTCCCTCATTCTCGTTGAACTTCCACATACACTGAACTAGGTCAGCCAGTTCTACGTGAGAAACAGCGCAAACCCTTGTACACGCCTCTCTCGTTTCTTCTTGGGGCAATCGTCCGTAGATGACCCATCCTTACTGAGTACTTTGTGCTACAGGAGCACCAATAGCTGATTGTATGACTTTACCATGTAAGAGTGAACCATGGAGATCCGCTCCCAGAATGACATCGATAGAACCGGGTTCGTGAAAGCTTGGATCTGCCAATTCAAGATCCAACAAGTCACTAAATGGTTTGGTGTCAATTCGCCAAGTAGGCATGAGATGACCCAAACGTGCTAAAACTAATGCTCTGCAACTTACTTTGAATGTCGGCTCTATCAGAGAGTTGATGACGAACTCAACCAGACCTGTTGACATACCAACACTCGATCCCCCTACCCCCGTAACCAGCACGAGGAGCCGAGATCGACGCAGACGCAGTTGCTGCACCGCATACTCGCTAATAAATGACGCTTGTGAACCACTGTCCAACAGAGCTCGTAGTTTAAGCGCATAGGTCGAAGGACATTGCTGTGATGTGTGATTAGCCTTCAAACAATTCTTGCACAACTTCGTTCTCATCACAAACGTCAGTCTCTGTGATGAATTTTGGTTCTTAAACTCAGGGCAAAACATAAGAGGATGTTTGCCAGAACATCTTGGACACCGATTGAAATTAGTTTGGTAGCTGTGAACGGGCTGTGTTTTGGTTGGTTTTTGACAGACCTCCCTCTGACTTGGTCGGGAGCAAGCAGCCATGGCATCAAGACCCTGCAGTCGATTTTCCAAAAACTTTTGCAGCTCCGCATAAGTTGGAATAGAATTCGGCGTTTCTAGTGACGTTTCCCAATCCTTTATCATAACAGGGTCCAGGCTTTCCGTCACATGCAGAATTAACCAATCATCCCACGTGTCGGTGGGTGGGCCTAGTAGGTTCAATGCTCGAATGGCTTCAGTAACGCCATAACTCGTCGCAACGCCTCCGGCGATTCGTTAGTCACAATAGGTAACTTAATAATATTCCGAAGATATTGTTTAATTAGCTTGCGCTTATTATCATAGCGACCATTCAGAATATCCCACGCAGTGTTGAAATTGTGGTCGTTAATTAGGATATTTTTTAGGACACTAGCAGCCTCACCAATAAGACTACAGTTCAAGAAATGTAAACGTTGGACATTGGAAAGTTGTGTATCCCTTATAACACAACTCGTGAACATATCCTTGAAGTTCAGCCACTTATCGGACGACCCATCAAAAGTGGGCAATTGGAGCTTTGGCAAAATAGATTTGACATTGGGACCAACGCCACCGCCGTTTACACCAAGCAGATTCGGTGTTGAATGAGACATGTGTGTTGCCTCATGCGAAGACGTGGATAACTCGTCTATCTGGTCATTCAATTCCTCCAAAGCTTCGCTATACGCGGACTCCACTCGGACAAAGCTTTCATCTGAGAGTAGCCGCTTAATATCCTCTTCATTTTCCACGGTGACTTCGATGGCTGCGATGGAATCATGGGCGTCAGAGAATTTGACCCAATACTCTTCGAGTAATTTTCTTCTGACAGAGAAGTATCCTTTGGTTTGTTTCGCCTTGGCAACCTTTTGAGTGTTTGCTGAGAAATTGAAGATCAATTTCGACGTTGCTTCAGCTTTTGCAAGCGCCATTGCGTTCTAAGCAAGCAGAAAACTTTGAAAAAAAGAAAGAAAATATATATATTTTATTTATTTCGCACAGAGAATTAAGATTCCCCGCAAGGGATGCCAAAATGTAAAAGTGTTGGAGAGAAATAAAAAAAAACGACCTGTTGAAACCATGTTTTATTTGCGAATGTCAATTTCTTCCAGAAATTTTGACATTTACTTTGATTGATAGACTATAGACATTTGCCATTTATTTGTTTATTTTACCTTTCATGTGACAAGGCTGCCACTTCTCAACAATCCATCGTTGCAAGGTTGCCACTTCTCAACAAAATGTGATTCCCACTCCTTTAGTTACAAGAAATCCCAGAAAAACTAACTGGACACTTTTCAACGATGAGCTCGGTTATTTCGTCAAAACTCCACCTAAGCTCTCAACATCACAAAAAGTGGAAGATGCAGTTCTAGAAGTGAATTGTGCCCTTACAAGCAGCTTCGAGCTGGCATGTCCAGCTAGACAATTACCTAGTAGATCTATGGTTCCGTGGTGGAACAATGAACTACAGAAACTTCGCAGGGAAGCCAGAAGTATTCTGAATAGGTCCTTCAAGACCAAATCAGATGTCGACTGGAACCTGTATCGATCTAAACTGAAGGACTTTAAAAGGTTAATTCGAAGTTCAAAGAATGCCTCTTACAAAGAATTCTGTGAAAGTATAGAAACACTCAGTGAAAGCCCTTAAAAGGAGCAAGGTAAACAAATTAGAAACGCTCAGGAAATCAGACAGTTCCTATACCGAGTCCAAAGCAGAGACACTCAGTCTTATGCTGGAAACTCATTTTGCAGAAAACCAGATATCAATCGGACCACAGCAATCTATTTCACTTAGATCAGGTGAATCCGATAAATCCACTCAGCTTAGCTGGTACACGTCATCGTTAGTTGTTACCGACGAAGTCATCAAATATGCCGTGGCATCTTTTGACAGTTTCAAGACACCTGGAACTGACGGTGTTTACCCAGCTATGTTGCAGGAAAGTATAAACCTTTTGCTTCCTACTTTGAAAAATATTTTCACTGGTAATTTAGCCCTAGCGTATATACCAACTCCATGGCAGATTGTTAGAGTCGCCTTCATACCAAAAATTGGTAAACAAGACTGCTCACTCGCCAAGAGCTGTAGACCCATTAATCTTACCTCCTTTCTGCTTAAGACGCTGGATAGAATGGTTGAGATTTACATTCGTAAAACCTCACTTTAATTACACCGTCTGTCTCAGATGCAACATGCTTACCAAAGAGGAAAATCTAGCGAGACCGCACTTCAAAATCTTTTTAGCAGGATTAAATGCGCGCTTGACAGGAAAGAATTTGCGGTAGGCACTTTCATATACATTCAAGGTGCTTTTGACAATGCTAGCTTCGATGGTATGTGCAATGCTGCCAGAGAACACGGTGTGGACGAGTCATTAGTGTTGTGGATTAAAGCAACGCTAATGAAGAGAACCGTAATCGCTGAGACGGACTGTGGACAATATGTTGCAACGGGAGTAAATAAGGGCTGTCCACATGGTGGCGTTTTATATCCTCTTCTGTGGTGCATGTTGATCGACTCTCTACTTGTAATGCTCAATGGTTCTAATGTTCATGCCCAAGCATATGCAGACGACGTCGCCGTGCTCTAGGTTGGCTCCAGCCTCCAAGCTGTCTGTTCCCGAGCACAGGCTGCGCTTTGTATGATTGAAACCTGGTGTGCTAGAAACGGTCTCTCCGTCAATCCTCTTAAAACCGAGGTTGTCCTCTTCACGAGACTTAGAAAATTTACTGGTCTGACCCAACTTACGCTTAAAGGTGTCAACATCCCCTTTTCAAATGAAGTCAAGCATCTTGGAGTAATCCAGGATAACAAACTTCTTTGGTCGAAACATGTCGAGTCTAAAACTACTAAAGCACTGTCAGTTTTCTGTCAATGTAAAGGAGCCTTTGGAAAGACATGGTGTCTTTCATCGAAAAAGGTCCTTTGGATCTATACGGCTATGATAAGACCAATCATCTCCTATGCGTCAGTTGTTTGCTGGAATCGTTTGCGAAACTTCAAAGAACAATTTGTCTGGGTGTTACGGGGGCCTTCCCTAGCACACCGGGAGCTGCTCTCGACGCACTGTTGAATCTTCCTCCCCTTGATACCTACATCATGGGGTGTACTCTCAAGACCATTTCTTGTGTAAAGCGATGTGGTCTCTGGCACAATTCGCACTGGAGCTTTGAGGAACTCGCAAGCAGCATATCTTTTGACTCACGTCTAATGGATATGCCGCCTGACAAGATGATCCCAAGGCTCAAACTGCGTCAAAATTACTCAGTCAGCTTTCTTTCGGTTCAGGACTGGTTTGCTCCAGAATCTGAGCCTGGAAAGAACTGTTAGCGTATCTTCACAGATGGCTCCAAAACCGACGAGGGTTCTGGTGCTGGTGCCTTTGTTGAAAACGACGACATACGACTGCACTCATCTTTGCGATCATACGCATCCGTTTTCCAAGCGGAGGCTTATGCTATCCTAATGGCCTTGAGCCACGTAACGAACAATGGATGGACGGGGAGAAGTATTTTTGTTTGCAGCGACAGCCAAGCTGTGCTAAAGGCCCTTCTCAACCCTCTAACCACTTCGAAAGTGATCCAAGAATGCAAGAGCTCTCTGAATGCGATCGGAAGATTAAATTCCTTGAGTCTCATTTGGGTTCCAGGCCATCACGGCATAACTGGAAATGAAATCGCCGATGAACTCGCTAGGCAGGGATCTCAGACAGCTTTTTCAGGACCTGAACCGTCGCTAGGTTTGCCAGCGTCCTCATCACATCCACCCTACAAATTTATGATTATGTATTCAAACAAAATATAGATAGATATAGAATAATTATTTCTTTTTGATTTGAAATTTGTTTTTATTAACTTTTGAGATTTTCTTTTTTCATACAGTTTTTCGTAATTTTTTCCAGGTAACTCTATCATTTTCTATTTTCGTATATTTTTTCCATTTTTTTTCTCTTTGTCCTTTCCCAACGATAGTCAACTTAGAAATTATTTAGTTTATTAATATACATTTTTGGCGGTTCATGATTAGTTTTCGTATTCGTAGAGGGTGTTGCATTTGTGGTTTTTAAGATAACCTTATGTCTTCACCTTATACCGGTAGGATTTACGACTTACGTTCTCGTTCAGGTCGTGGTGGCGGTTCAAGTCAAAGCAATCGAGGTCGAGGGTCTAGTCAAAATACTCGTATTCGAGGATCTAGCCAAAGCACTCGCGGTCGCGGATCCAACGATATCGTTAACATGCGTGGTTCGAACAATAACACTCTTCCTCGTACAGCAATGGCTAACAATAACAGCAATCCTGACGCCACAGGTTTAGTAACGAAGGAACACTCTATGGCGAATCCTGTATTTGTTGATGGTGAACCCGAACCATCTGGCTCTCAAGCTTTCTTGGAAAATAGGTATAGTTTGTCATTAGGGGGGACTCAAGGATCAAGCATTGAATCAGATTTATCAGCTTATATTCAGGGTCTTGTTACGGATTAGCCGTTCGGAACCGGCAGAAAATTGTAGGTCCCCTCCATTCCCTCACAAGGGATGGTTGTGAGAAATGCGCTAGGCCCAGGGGCTCCTCGCTCTGTTGCGCCACCCTATTTATTTATTTATTTATTTATTTGTTACGGCATCGATAGGCTTGGCTAGGATTGAAGATTTGCAGGTAATTCGAAAAGACTTGGAAACAAACAGGGCCGAATTAGAAAAACAAGTAGCTGAGATCACTCGAGAAACGTTGAATGAAAACACCCCCTCTATGCAAAGCGAATACGAAGTTCGCAGACGACCTCCTACAACTGAAGCTCCCAATTTTGCAACACAAAATCAGTTTGGTATACCTGAATCAGTATCAAGAGTTAGCCAAGCCAACTTTAATCCTGATGCCGATGAGTTTCTTTCAAGAATAAGAAATATGACTTTTGATAATACTTCTGCTAGACAAGATAGTAGTTTACGACCAAATTTACCTTCAAATTCTACTTACAAAGGTCATAGTTACCATAAATGGGGTTTAAAGTATGACAATCTTAATATGTGATATCAGAACCGCTGCCTCTGAGGTTCTGGGTTTTACTCGGCCACCAAAACGAAACCCATTGTTCGCTGAAGAATGCAGGCAGGCAAATGCAGCCAAACAAAAAGCACGACAAATGCTAATGCAACAACGAACCAGGGCTGCTTACGATCAGTATAACGAGATCCACAAAGTGAAAAGAAGGGAAGAACACCGACTTCTAAAAAAGAAAAAGAAGCAGCATTAGAAGCGCTCGTTTGGAGAAATAGAGAGGTGCCATGACAGGAACGAGATTCGGAAGTTTTACCAAAAGGTAAAAAGATCCTGCCAGGGTGGCAAACCCCGAACTCAAGCCAGTAAAGACCAGCAGGGAAACATAGTTAAAGAGTCACAGTCGCTACTGAGGATCTGGAAAGATCACTTCTGAAGACTACTTAAAGGCGATGAAGACACAAATTCCGCTGTCAGGCAGATTGCACCATTCAGCTTGGACGATGATCAAGAATGCCGTCAAGCATTGAATCACCGACCTCGAGGAAGTTAAGCTTGCCATATGCAAACTTAAATCAAATAAGACTGCAGGTGCAGATGGCCTTGATGCCGAACTCTTCAAGGCAGCTGGAGACCAGTTGGAAAGGAGCATGCACCAGCTGATCTGCATGATATGGTCGGAAGAAAGCTTGCCCGATGAATGGAACCTCAATATCGTATGCCCGATCCTAAAGAAGGGAGACCCTCACAATTGTACCAATTACAGAGGGATAAGCCTCCTTAACGTCGCTTATAAGATCTTGTCTGCTGTAATATGTGAACGTCTGAAACGCCACGTCAACAACTTGATAGGTCCTTATCAATGTGGTTTTAGACCAGAGAAGTCCACAATAGACCAAATTTTCACATTACGGCAGATCTTGGAAAAAACCCGAGAACGTTATATCGATATTCCCCATTTTTTTTTTCGATTTCAAGGCCGCGTATGACAGCATTTACAGAGACGATCTGTACAGAGCCATGTCTAGTTTCGGCATCCCTGCAAAACTCGTACGACTATGCAGGATGACTTTTTAGAATTCACGCTGCTCCGTCAAGGTCGGTAAAGAACTCACCGAGACCTTTGTTGTCGAAAAAGGCTTTAGGCAAGGCGACAAGCTGGCATGCGATTTCTTCAACATCATACTTGAACAGATTGTAAGAAACTCAAACGTCAACACCGGAGGAACAATCTTTCAAAAGTCTGTACAATTACTCGCCTATGCAGACGATATTGACGTAATGGGAAGAAAAAAGCGTTATGTCATAGGTGCTTTTGCGAGTATTGAAACAGAAGCGGCAAAAATGGTGTTGGCAGAGGCAGAGGTCAAGTGTAAACATGCACATTACACAAACGCCTGCTACGTCAGCAGGAATATCCACCACCACTCACTTCACTTCGAATAAGTGAAACGTATATTACGCCATTTTCATTTTGATTAGAGAGAAAATTTCATTAAGCATTAGTCGATTTTCATATTCATAGTCAGATAGTTAGTTTAAAGAAGATAATTTAAAGTCACGAAATCCATATCAATTGTATTTGAACCAGACACGTAAGTGCTAGCAATTGTTATTATGTAAATAATACTGTAATTATACTTTATTTCCAATAAAGGTTTTGTAACGATCGATCAGTAATAGAAAGGACGCTTTTACCTTGCTTACTGTATACTGTGTTACGAATGTCTGGATCTCTGGTATCCAGATGTCAGAACATTCCTCAGACGATGATGATTGGACATCATCCGCTACAAGTGTCAAAGTGAGCAACTGGTTGACCTCACAAGAAGTTCAAAAGCATTCAACTAAAGCGCATGGTGAATCTCAGACTTGTACTAAGAGTCAAGCAAACTATAAAACCTGCGTTACCACAGTAAACTACCATCCTCAAACTGAACCACAACCGCACTTCCCTCCAGATCTCCAGAGTTTCTCAGGTGACCTGGAGGAATGGCCGGTTTTCATTTCGAATTTTACAAGAAGTACCCATCTGTGCGGGTTTACTGAAGAAGGAAACTTATTGCGCTTGCAGAAATCGTTAAAAGGAGATGCACTAAACGCTGTAAGAAGTATTCTTATAATCAAAGCGTTGAGAACAAAGTTCGGTAGACCACAGGTGATCATTCAGGCAGTACTTCAAAAAATCCAAGCAACTCCAGCACCTAAAGAAGGAGATTTTGAGAGCATTGTGGACTTTTCATTGGCGGTACAAAATTACTGTGCAACAATATCAGCTTCTGGTCTGACCATCTACCTGCAACATCCGTCGCTTTTACAAGAGCTAGAAAACAAGCTACCTCACGACATCAGGCTTAATTGGGCTTCACATAAGTACATGCTAGTAGAATGTACCCTCTGCCATTTCAATGACTGGTTGATGAGGCTTGCAGATGCGGCAGGAGGTGTTGTTCCTCCACTCACTTCTTTATCATCAAACAAACCTAAGCCACCTAGTAGATCTCCGAGAGGTAAGGGATTTGTAAACACGCACGACCATTTCAAGATACAAAATACTGAATTTGCTGCTACCACCGACATTGTGTGCTGCATATGCAAGGGCGGTCGCAATTCGGTTGCAAACTGTAAAAGATTCCAAGGTTTTACTAGAACCCTCAGATGGTCTGCCGTGAGAGAACACAACCTTTGCAGATGTTGTTTAAACAGCCATCTTAGAAACAAGTGCAGCTCAACTTCGGCTTGTGGTATAAACGACTGTACATTCCATCATCACAAGCTACTGCATAGCTATACCATCAAGGAGAACAGGACTCGAAATGCCAATGCAAATGTCTCGGTCCATCAACAAAACAGCGATCAAGATTGCTATGAATCTCTTTTTCGTATCGTGCCAGTGACCTTGTACGGTAACAACCAGGAGATCCAGACGTTTGCGTTTCTTGATGACGGATCGTCAGTAACGCTTCTAGATGAAGACATCGCCAATCAACTGAACCAGCTAGGTAGGCCTCAGCCTCTGCGCCTTAAATGGACTGGTGATACCTGCCGAGTGGAAAATAATTCTCGTGTAGTTCAGCTTCGAATATCGGGAGTCCAAACTGGGTCTGAGAAGTACGCGTTATCGGACGCACTTAAAGTGAGAAGCCTTAGTTTACTCGGCTCGGATTACCATTAAGTCACAAGGAAGGAGGCACAGACGAAACATTTGCCACCAAGACTCGTCTCGGATGGGTTGTCCACGGCAACTTATCTAGTAGACTGCTTACTCTCAGGCGATCCGAAACTCACAATAATTGTTTGCATATTGACGAACGAGATAGTGACAACCACGAGCGTTTGGTAAACAATTTCAATTTCAGCGAGAATGGTTTCGCTGCCGTGGCATATGTGAGGAGCGTATGTGACGAGAATTTAGAGTGTGTGCTCATAGGCGCGAAGACAAGAGTTGCACCTCTTAAGAACAAGTCCATTCCCTTAATTGAGCTCCAAGCTGCTCTCCTAGGAGCCCGGTTTGCGAAATCAATAGTAGACTCGCATAACTCCCGGTTTTCTCATCATGTTTTCTGGTCAGATTCCAAAAACGTCCTCAGCTGGCTTAGAGCAGATCATCGACGATACAAACAATTTGTTGCTTGTAGAGTGAGCGAAATTTTGGACATCATGGATGTGACAGAGTGGCGCTGGGTTCCAACAAAAGTCAACGTGACAGACGAAGCAACCAAGTGGAAAACGATGCCCGAGTTTTCGTCTCAGAGCAGCAGGTGGTTCAAAGGACTTGAATTTCTAGAACTCCCATCAAACGAGTGGCCAACAGAAGTTTGTCTGGAAAAAACTACTGTCGAAGAAATAAAAACACAGTACATGAATGTCCATGCTGAATCTCAAGGAAGTGTTTTTCGAATAGACCATCTTTCATCCTGGAACCGGTTGCTGCGAAGTACAGCATATGTTATCCGATTAAAAAATAATCTCAAAATCAAAAGACCGAACAAACATGATCGAAGTATAGGAATTCTAAAACGCGAAGAACTACAAGAGGCTTACTACGTTCTGATGAGAGCAGCCCAGCGTAATTCATACCAACAGGAACTACTACATCTATGATCAAGACGACCTGTACCGAAGACAAGCCCTATTTTCAACCTTTGTCCGTATCTCGATGAACATAATATCTTTCGAGCTAAGGGTAGAATCGACTCCTGCGCTGAATCGAACGATTATCTAAATAGGCCTGTCATCCTTCCCAGAGATCACTCAGTCACCAACCTCATCATGATGGACATGCACTGCAAACTCCATCATCAAAATCACGAAACAGCGGCTAACGAGCTTCGTCAAACGTACCACATCTCACAGCTACGAACAGCGTATCAAGTTATGAAGAGAAAGTGCCAGTACTGCAAAAATCAAAACGCGAAACCACGTGAGCCAATAATGGCTCAACTACCTAAGGCGCGACTGTCTCCATACACGAGACCCTTTTCCTTTACTGAAGTTGACTTCCTTGGCCCAATACAATTGTTTTTCTCTCTTGAGATGTGTAAGAGAAAGTAACATAAAATAGTCGCTCTGTAAAAATTCTTGTAAGTTGTAAATAAAAGTCAGTTATAAGTTAAATAAATTTGTCTTAACATCGAATAAAGTAAAAGTAATCATCTAAACTAAATCATCGAACTGTCATTTTAATTAAAGTGGTTAAAATTTAAATTTAAATTATCATACAATGTCGAATCTCAAATGAAATGAACAGAAAATTGCGGTCTGCGGAAAAGCTGTTAAACTCCTCTCCGTCATCTATAAATTCCCCTACAACATCATCTTCGTCCTCTCTGTTGTGGAACAAAATTGAATCTCGGTTCGATATGCTGACAAAAATTCTCACTGAATCAATTGTTTCGCAACAAAAAACCGAAATTAACTCCCTACGTGATAGTCTCTCATTACGAATTAACAACATAGAAGTGGAGTTTGATAAAAAGATAAAAAAAATAATGTTGTTGATGCTGATGCTGATGTTTCTGCTGATGTGGCTGCAGATGATAGTGTTGCTGATGTGAATACTGCTGTAGATGATGTTGCTGTCGATTTTGATGCTGATGCTGCTGCTGCTGCTACTTAAGATGATGTACAAAATAGTAATTCATAAAATTTATATGCATTTCCTGCACTTAATTTTCTTTATTCTTTTTTTTAATATTTCCTTTTTGAATAGTAGACAATTTATAATTGTAAATTTTTTTTTTAATTTATTTTCTATGAATTTCCTCCTCTTAACAGAATTTTACTTTGCTGATTATTGATTTCCAAAATGATAATTTCTTACAAAATGTTTTCAAAACTGCTTTTTAATCCTTACTTAATTATAAGTTCTCACTTTTTCTTTACTCTTCCTTATATGAATCTAACCTTCAATCTATCCTTAAATAATCTTTTTTCTATTAAATACTCATTGTGGGTGCAATTATTTTTCTCTTTTTTGCTGTTTGTGATGGTGGCGGTTAATCTCTTAACAATTTCTTACAGGCATGGATCCTAATAATGTGAAATGCGTTCTGAATGTGCTGTGTGACGCGTATGGCAATGGGCTTAGAGTTTGTTGTTTGAATGCTGAGAGTATTCGAGCTAAGTATACAATGTTGTATCAGACTTTTAGCACCTCGATGTTGGATGTTATTATGGTTTCAGAATCTTGGTTGAACACCTATATTACTGATGCACTTGTTTGTATCCCCGGTTTTAAACTATTTAGAAGTGACAGGGAAGATAGGGTTGGAGGAGGAGAGTGTATGTATATACGTACGTGAAAGTTTGATGGCGTCTTTAATTTATGTTTCAACTTCTAGTAATATTGATTTTGTTTGTGTTGAAATTAAGAGTTCGGTTGACAAACTGTTGCTAGTTGCTGTACAGGGGCGAACGCAGAAAAATTTTTCGGGGGGGGTTTTGAAAAAATATATTAAATATTCACGAACAATTGTTCTTAATATTTGTATGCTTTTTTTATACTCTGTATTGATTTGCTAGGAACAATCCTAACTTATACTATAAATGCAAAAGTAGCTCTGTTTGTTCGTCTTTCTATGTTACCATCTCCCGCCCAAACAACTGAACCAATTCAAAAGAAATTTTGTACAGAGGTAGTCTAAGACATGAGAAAAGACATAGATAAAGTCTTTTCAATCTAAAGTTTTATCCCACTTCCTACGGGAACGGGAACGTAATCGAGAACTTAGAAACTACTGCACCGATTTCAAAAATTCTTCCACTGTTAGAATGCTACAATATCCCCGAGCGAGTAACATAAGATCTCTTATCTTATCGAAGCAGTGTGTGCAGACAATGAGGCTGTGAGTTTGATAGGCGGATAGTCAATCAACGGTGTTGATTCCGTTGGTTAACTAAAATCAAGTTGCTGGCTGGGCATAACACCGCTAGTAACTTGTTTTTGGTTTTCCAATTAAATCTTCACTTGTTGATTGGACTTAGATTAAGCGTCTGCGGTTGATACTTTGTTTTGTGTGTTTTTGTGGATCGTAATGTCGGGTAAGTTTAGAGTCGATTTTAGCAACATTAGGGGGTTGCGATCGAATTTTTTTTCTGTGTACGCTCACACTGCAAAATGCAGGCCAGCTGTTTTGGCATTGAGTGAAACTCAGGTGGGTGTTGATTCTGATTCATCAGAGTTCAACCTGCCTGGATATAGCTTAGTGCCATTATTCTTTTCTTCCCATGGCCTCGCCGTATATGTTCGAAATGATATTGCTTACCAGCTTCTACCACAATACGGCCTCTGTTCTAATACGAACTTTAATTTCATGTGGTTAAAATTCACCGTCCGTAAGCATATCATTCATTATTGTTTTATATATAGAAGCCCCAATTTAGATAGCAATTCAACCTCTAACGAGTTTGATGCGCTATCTGACTCCATAGTAAGAATTGTTTCCCTTTATCCTCACACTGAAATCGCAATTGCGGGCGATTTCAATGTACACAATTCTGGTTGGCTTCGACATTCTGGCCAGACAACACCCGAAGGAAAATGTGTTGAGATCTTCGCCGAGTTTAACGAATTAACTCAACTTGTTGATGAGCCCACTCGGGTTCCAGATATTGAAGGCCATGCGGCCAACACTCTTGACCTATTTCTAACTTCTCATCCCGAAAAATATAGGGTTATACCTAGTATCATCTCCTTTAGGCAAATCGGACCATTGTGTCATATCGGTAGATTTTTCGTTTTCCGTCACGGTAAAAAAAGATAAAGTCCCCAAATGAACTGTGTGGCAATACGAGAAAGCCAATTGGGACGGCCTGAATAATTTCTTTCGAAATTTCAATTGGTCATTGTGCTTTCTCGACGGTAACGTTGATGCATCAGCTGATATGATATCTAACGTAATTCTCAACGGCATGAGAAATTTTGTTCCTCACAGAACAAAAAGTATCATCCCCAAAGAGAATTCGTGGTTTGATTCAAGCTGTAAAGAGGCGATTAGGGATCGAGAAAGCAGTTTTCGAAAATTTAAAGATAACCCTACTGTAGAAAACCGGTGTTAAATTCTCTATCAACTTTATATATATCTTTTGAGAAGATATCGAAGAGAATTTATTTTAAGTTTTTTACCAAGCCAACTTCTTAGATCTTCTTCATTCTTTTGAAGATGACCAACCCACACATTGAAATTTGCAATAGCACCCGAATAATACAAAAAAAAAAACACCAAATTTTCAGCAACGTTATAAAAATTATATTGGCAAATGAATCAAAGTTGTACTTATCTGTGATGTGGTCGATGGTGTGGTCTGGTCGGCGATCTTTTAACAATTGAACGATTAAGGCGAACTGTTTCACGATAAGCAATTGTACGGATTAGCAATTGTGTATTGTATAAGAGTATAAGAGCGAGCATCGTGAATTCACCACACCATCGGTCATCACAACCAAGACGAATAGATCAAATTACGCTCTCATAACGTTACAAATATTGATTGTAGATAAAAAAAATACGTCTTTACAAAAATTTGAAAGCTCAAGGTATACACTGTATAATTTTACTTTACAAAAGATAAAAAGATAATTGGTTTCTAAACATCCCGGCCCCCCTGGACCGAGTTTCAGGACCGTGGTAGTAAGGCAAGTTTTGTGATAGGACGAACAAATGTTCCTGTGGCTGTTCGAACAGTGACGACTCGTACTTGTTGATCTTTGCCCTTCGTGACAGATAAAATTCGACCCATGACCCACTTAGCTGGTGGAAGATTTGGTTCCTTAATAACCACCAAGTCTCCGGACTGAAGATTGTCAGAAAGATTTTGCCACTTAGGTCGCTCATGAAGAGTGGTTAAATACTCCATATGCCATCTTTTCCAAAATCCCTGCACCATGCTTTGGATGTGGTTCCAATGAGAGAGACGGTTTGGTGGAGTGTCAAGATGGTTTGGTTCGGGTATGGCCGTCAAGGGTTCACCTATTAAAAAATGAGATGGAGTTAGTGGGTTTAAATCAGAGTCGGACAAAGAGCATAATGGACGAGAGTTAAGTAAAGCTTCAATTTGGGTTAGAAGTGTACACATCTCTTCAAATGTGAGAATTGAATTTCCCACAACCCGTCGCAAATGGAATTTAACCGATTTTACTCCAGCCTCCCACAACCCACCAAAGTGTGGGGTAGAGGGTGGGATAAAGTGCCACGATATACCATCTTTGGCAAGGCTGGCTGTAACTTCATCGTTATGAGATTGGGATAAACATAACTTGTGCATTTCGGACAAACATCGGCGGGCTCCTTGAAAGTTTGTTCCGTTGTCACTATATATGTTTGAGCATTTGCCGCGGCGAGAAACAAATCGGCGTAAAGCTGAGATAAATGCGTCAGTGGTCAGATCACTGACAAGCTCTAAGTGAATGGCTTTTGTAGCCATACAAACGAACAACGCAATATAGGCCTTAGACATCTTTGCTTTTCGACATCGTGACAATCGGATGGTGATCGGGCCCGCATAGTCACATCCTGTATTTGTAAATGGCCGGCTAGGTGTGATGCGGCAAGTTGGAAGTTCACCCATGATCTGCTGGCTAGTTGCCTTTCGTTGCATAAAACACGCTTTACATCGGCCAACAACTTTGCGTATTAGATTACGGCTTCCCATTATCCAATATTCTTGTCGGATAAGAATAAACGTTTCAGAAACACCTGGATGTAGATAACGCTCGTGAATATCTGTAATTATAAGTTTAGATATAGGGTTAGTTTTAGGCAAAATAATAGGGTGTTTGATGTTAAATGGAACGGTAGCTTGTTTAATACGTCCGCCAACTCGAAGTAAACCGTCGTTGTCTAAAAATGGTGAATATTTTAATAATTTAGATTTCGCGGGAAGATTATGATTGTATTTTAAATGTCGAATGTCGTCATTGAACGAGCTATTTTGCACAAACACTAATATCGCGATTTTAGCACTTCTTATTTCCATGAAACTCAATCCACCAGAGATCCGAGGTGTCTTTTTGCTTAGATTTGAAAGGTATCTTCGAATATATGCAGCTACCCGTTGTAGACGATACCAGGAAGAGATTCTTTGAATCAGATCGTGAAAGACATGTCCATCAAACGACGTGACGAGTGCATGCCTTGGACTTGGTTTTTCCTCTTGTTTGATCGAATCCATGTCTATTGCATTTGAAGATAGATTTGACTTTGGCCAGAAATCTTCGGACTGAGACAGCCAGGTTGGACCAGTCCACCAAAGGTCGTGGTTGAAGAGTTGTGAGGGTGGTATTCCACGAGAAGCACAATCAGCAGGATTCGATTCTGTTGGTACATGGTACCATGCTGATCTGGGCAATGTTTCCAAAATGGCAGCCGTCCTATTGGCAACAAATGTTGTCCATCGACGTGGTGGTGACGACAGCCAATGTAGTACAATTTCCGAATCGCACCAAGCAAATATTTTATTTAGTTTGACATTAAATGCTGATTTTACCGACATTATTAACCGAGCGAGCAACACCGCACCACAGAGTTCAAGCCGAGGAATGGACACAGGTTTTAGAGGGGCAACCTTAGTTTTTGCAGCTACAATAACAATTTCTATATTTCCATCTACCGATTTCGACCGAGCATAAACAACAGCGGCGTATGCTAATGATGAGGCGTCGGAAAACCCGTGAATCTCAATAGACTCGTCACTAAAAAATACCTTGCGCGGTACGCGAACATTTTCAAAACATGGTAATTGGTTTCGATAGGTCCACCATTTCTCGAAAATATCAGAGGGAAGGGCATCATCCCATCCCAAATTCAGCTGAGATGACCATAGTTGTTGAAAAAGCATTTTGAACAGGACCACCGAAGGAGCTAAAAATCCTAACGGATCAAAAATGCTAGCGATTTCAGACAGTAGGATTCTTCTTGTTATCGAGGGTTGTTTGTTGGTGATAGATAAGCGATATGAATACATATCTGTTGCAGGATTCCAATACATTCCTAGGACCTTTATTAGTGGTTGCGAGCGTTCCGGGTCAACGAACGAATACTCACAGTCTTCGCGTTTTTGGTTTGCCAATAGAGCCCAACAATTGGAACTCCATTTACGAAGCTGCAGTTGTGCTTCAGAGAGTAAAGATATAAGTTCTGATTGAAGTTCTAATAAAGCTGCGATTGAATTTGAACCCGTCATGACATCGTCAACGTAGACGTCGCGAAGCAGAATCATAGAAGCATTTGGATATTTTGTTTTATAATCCTCGGCTAGTTGTTGCAATACACGAACCGATAAAAATGGAGCCGACGCAGTTCCGTACGTAACTGTTCGAAGACGAAAATGTTTCAATGGTTCATCTGGTTTTTCCCGCCAAACGATTCTTTGATAATCCCTATCCGTTTCGTTAACTATTATTTGCCGGAACATTTTGACGATATCCGCGGTAAATACAAACCGATGTTGTCGAAACCTCAGGCAAACACCAATGAGATCCCGCTGTATCGGCGGACCAATCAACAGTTGACTATTCAGCGAGGTACCTTTCGAATCCTTAACCGAGCCATCAAAAACCACACGTAGCTTTGTTGTTGAGCTGTCCGGCTTCAGAACGGCGTGATGAGGCAGATAAAACTGACCCAAAGTATTTTTATCAACGTCAGAACGAGGAATAAGCTCCATGTGTCCTAAATCGAGGTATTCTTTCATGAACGTTGTGTATTGCTGACGCAACTCCAAGTTGTTACGAAAACGACGCTCCATAGAGTAAAGTCTTGACACAGCTGGCTGAAGTGTACCGGCGAATTGGGGACATGGTGTCTTGAAGGGAAGCGAAACAACGTATTTGCCATCTGGAGCACGCCCGAATGTTTCTTGAAAATGCTTTTCAGCAGGATCATTGAATGCATCACGAGAGTTATGAGAAGGAACTTCTTCTAGCTCCCAAAATTTCTGAAGAAGACCGTCTATGTCAATAGTTGAATGGCACACTCTTAATGCTAAATTGGAATTGCGTGGTTCAATGACTTCTCCCGAAATAACCCAACCGAACGTCGTATTTTGGGCAATAGGTCTACCTTCAGGTCCAAAATGGTGTTCGGGTTTCAAAATGGACCATACCTTATCAGCCCCAATAATAATGTCAACAGGACAAGACTCATTAAAGAATGGATCCGCTAAATCCAAAAATCTTAGATATTCCCAAGTCGCGATATCAAAAGATTTTGAAGGCAAATTTGACGTTAATTTACTTAAAACAAAAGCGTCCACTGGTAACGAAGCTGAAGAATCGCGAGACAGGATCTCCAAAGAAACAAGGCCTTTTGTGTATCCAGCGTCCGTTGAGCCTAAGCCTAACACAAGAATTCGAGCGTGTGTTCGTCTAAGTCCAAGCTTAGTCACACATGATTCTGACACAAATGAGGATTGTGAGCCTGTGTCTAATAGCATACGAACACTAACGAATTGATTTTGACTATTTTTAAGTTTAGCTAGAACGGTCGGTAACACAGTTTGTTTTGAAGCGCCAAACTCTCGCGATACATTATTTACAAGAGGCGCAAAAGTAGAGGTATTTGTATCCTTCAAGAAGTGCTCACCATTTGAAACTTCTGCTGGTGACGACGATGGTAACGACGGCGATTGATTTGAAGTAGGAACGGTCAACGCTAACGACGATGCATTGCTTGGCTCATCTTGGTGAACGAGATAGTGATGCCTAGCTCTGCATACGCGACAACGAAAGTTCGATTTACATTTTTTTACCGAATGCCCTGACTTAAGGCAGTTGAAGCAAATCGAATGTTGTTTTGTAAAGTCTCTTCGCGATGAAATGTCTAGTTCGAGAAATTGATCGCACTGGTACAAGAAGTGACTGTTTTTACACAACGGACATTGCAAAACTTTATCGAATGAGTTAGCTACTAGTGCTCGGACTGGACCTGATTGCTTTACACGTGAATTTGAAGTACGATTAAACGATTGACAAGACTCAAACGCGTCACAACGTTTTTCCAGAAATTCAATAAATTCGGTTATTGTCAAATCTTCCCGGCTGCCTACTTCTTCTGCCCATGCTTGTTTTGTTTCATTATCAAGTTTGCCGAGTAGAATGACAATAAGCCAAGGATCACGCCCGTTCTTATCTAATGCATTTAACCCGCGAATAACCTCATCGGCACCATCTGTAATTTTTCTAAGAGTCTGTATATTTGGAGTTGATATTGATGGAAGCGACATAAAGGTTTGAACAAATGATTGAACGATTAAGTTAACCCGATCGAAACGTTTTTCCAACCGATCCCAAGCTTCAGTATAATTTGTTTCAGAGACCTTAATATGCTGTATAAGATCTGCTGCAGTTCCAGTCAAAAACGACTTCAAATATTGAAACTTGTGAGTGGATGTTAAATTTTCTTTTGTATCCACTGTCGTTAAAAATAAGTCCCGAAAGGATGGCCAGTCCTTATAATCACCGGAAAATTTTGGGATTACGATAGGTGGTAACCGAACCTTTTTACCATCTTTTACCGACGAGTTGTTTAAAGTCTTTAATAAATCGTTTTGGTTATTAGCAATAAGTTCCAATACCGACCGATCATTTTGCGTTGTATATTCTTCATTTTCAGGTTTATGTCTAATTCGAATTGCAGCTTTCAATCTTGAATGTGCAACAAAATATTTATCCTCGTAGACCGCAAAGTCTGAATTGAATTCCTCAACCTCACTTTCTTCGAGAGCCGTAAGGCATTCATAATGAAAAGACTTGAAGTCACCCCAGGCTTCAAGAACTCTGTTTAGCCGAGTTTCCAACATGTCTAATGTTGCCGATACTTCGATCGATTGACAATATTCAACTGCACGTGTCAAAGTTGCCTTTGCAATCCCACGTTTTTGCTTTGACGCGTTCATATTTCACAAAAATAATAATGTTCGAAGGTGAAATACTTATTTATTCAAAGGATGCGCAAATCAAAAAAAATCTTAAGCGATTGAATCCACGTGTTAATTTTTCGAATGGCAAAGTATTACGGCGTTTACATATATGTACGCCCGAGTCACGAGGTTGCGATCAGTCTGAGAGCTCAAAACCCATATAAATTGAAAGATACAGTCAACAATAATTTATTTAAATTTTTCACACAATTAAACCGATTCACAAATATTAAATTCGGCTCTAAAGAAGGACCATGTTAAATTCTCTATCAACTTTATATATATCTTTTGAGAAGATATCGAAGAGAATTTATTTTAAGTTTTTTACCAAGCCAACTTCTTAGATCTTCTTCATTCTTTTGAAGATGACCAACCCACACATTGAAATTTGCAATAGCACCCGAATAATACAAAAAAAAAAACACCAAATTTTCAGCAACGTTATAAAAATTATATTGGCAAATGAATCAAAGTTGTACTTATCTGTGATGTGGTCGATGGTGTGGTCTGGTCGGCGATCTTTTAACAATTGAACGATTAAGGCGAACTGTTTCACGATAAGCAATTGTACGGACTAGCAATTGTGTATTGTATAAGAGTATAAGAGCGAGCATCGTGAATTCACCACACCATCGGTCATCACAACCAAGACGAATAGATCAAATTACGCTCTCATAACGTTACAAATATTGATTGTAGATAAAAAAAATACGTCTTTACAAAAATTTGAAAGCTCAAGGTATACACTGTATAATTTTACTTTACAAAAGATAAAAAGATAATTGGTTTCTAAACAACCGGAATTTGTTCAAACGGGCCAGAAATTTCTGTAATGCTCAAATACAAAGGGCTAAGTTTTTACATGACCAAAAAGTAAGGCAAAAAATACTATTTTGTCCAAAAGGAAGTAAAAACTTTTGGTCTTTTGTCAAGAACATTAAGAACTCGACCACGTCATCGGTCCCAACGCTCGTCTTCAATGACTCTCCGTATGTCAGCTCCATCGATAAAGCCAATTTGCTGGCAGCTCAATTTGCTGCCAACTCGACACTTCCTCATAGCATATTGGCTCCACCTGAGCTCGAGTCTGCAAATTCTTTGATGAAGCAGATATTTTTTCCAACTCGCTCGGTTGCGAGAGTCCTCAAAGATCTCAACATACATAAATCCGCTGGTCCAGATGGTATCCCCGCCGTTATTCTGAAGAGGTGTTCTTCTACGCTGGCAAAACCACTGCGTAAACTTTTCCATCTTTCCTATTCTGCTGGGATTTTTCCGAGCAGATGGAAAACTGCATTTGTCCAGCCGGTCCCTAAAAAAGGCGAATCTTCCTCCCCTTCCAATTACCGTCCAATTGCACTTACGTCCCTCCTTTCCAAGGTCATGGAAACGTTGATAAACCGTCAACTTATAAAATATCTTGAAGAACGAAAGCTTCTTAATGACCGTCAGTACGGCTTTCGTAGCAAACGGTCCACTGGTGATTTGATGGCTTATCTCACCGAAAAGTGGAACCAATCTTTACATTGTTTTGGAGAAAGTAAGATTATTGCGCTTGATATTTCTAAAGCATTTGATAGAGTTTGGCATCAGGCTCTTTTATCGAAAATGCGTGCTTTTGGTATCGATGAGTCTCTTCTTCGTTGGATTAGAAACTACCTTTCCGACCGTTCAATACAAGTTGTGTTGGATGGCTTCAAGTCTGATACCCACTTCATAAATGCTGGTGTGCCCCAGGGCTCCGTTTTGTCTCCGACTCTCTTCCTCATTTTCATTAATGATCTCTTGTCTGAAACTTCTAATCCACTTAACTGTTTTGCTGACGACTCGACCCTCAGCTTTTCATATTCGTTTCCAAATTCACGTCCCTGCTCTTCGGATGTGGAACTGGAACGGTTGCGTATGATAAGCTCATTGAATTATGACCTTGACAGCATTGTTGCATGGGGTCTTATGAACCGAGTAGAATTCAATGCTTCGAAAACTCAATGCTGCCTCTTGTCGATGAAGCTTAACATTCCCCCATTGCCATTATCCATGAATGGTACCTGCATCGAAGAAACCGAAAAGCTGTCAGTACTTGGTATGTGTGTAAACGATGATCTTCGTTGGAATGACCACATATTTGAAGTCGCCAAAAATGCTGCTAAATGCTTAGGTTTCTTGAGACGATGCAGGAAGTTCTTCACCCCTTCTGATCTGGCTACAATTTATAAGGCCTTCATCCGCCCAAAACTGGAGTATAACTCCCATATCTGGTCAGGTGCTTCTCAAACATCTTTGCACCTCCTTGATAGGGTACAAAATAGAGCGTTAAAATTGATAGGTGATAGTTCAATCGTAGAATCAATTGATTCTCTTGAACATCGTCGAAACGTTGCCTGTCTCACTCTCTTTTATCGCTTTTTTCACAAGCAGTGCTCTAGTGAAGTAGCCAGTTGCATTCCTCCCCTGAAACAATTTAGCCGCAACACCCGCCTCGCTAGGAATGTTCATCAGTTTTACCTTGAGCCCAACTTCGGACGTACAGTCAAGTATAGAGATTCGTATTTCAGTCGCACCACCCGAATGTGGAATTCTTTACCTGGCTCTGTATTTCCCCTTCATTACGATTCACAAAGGTTCAAGAGCAACGTGCATCGGTGTCTCCTTTCAAATCCTCTCCTATTTTCCTAAATGCTCGCACTGTGTTTAACAACATTATAAGGGTATTCATAACCCCTTGATGTGCGCGTTAATTATAAAAAAAAAAAAAAAAAAAAAAAAAAAAAAAAAAAAAAAAAAAACATAAACTTTAACTCATTCCCATATTCCTATGAGAACGATCACCATATTCCCACGGGAACGGGAGTCGTTCCTAATATTTCGAAATTAAATCTGTCTGTATTTGTTTTCTTTGTTCCATTATTGCCATGGGAACGGAAGTACTTACGGCAAAACAATTTTATTTGGCAAAAGATGAAAAAAGTAAGAACATCGTGTGCAAAAATGTATGTACTTAAGTAAAATAATATAACAATAAGTTACTGAAAAATTTAAAATGCTGCCGAAAGCCACTATTCCACGCGGAGGAAGTCGCGGGCACAGCTAGTATTTTATAAATTAAAATCAATGCGCTTTGGAACTTTTGCCATTATATTTATAACGTCCTCATAATCAACCTCAATACTCCTATAGATGTTCAGCAACATCAAACCGCTCAGTCGCTCCTCGCTGGTTCTTCCTCGCAGATAAGTTTTTAATCTGCGCAGACATGAAAAAGATCGCTTGCTTGAAGCATAAAACAATGAACTGTTTTATATAGGGACGAATCACAAACATTTAAGGTGTTTATAAAGTTGTTGGGCAGTTTATCGTTTGGCATACTCAAGCAATATTCATGGGTATGCATATGCTTATTCATACATAAGTATACCCTTTCCTAGTTGCCGTTGTCGATCGCATTCTTATACAGAGCCAGAGCGGGTGGCTTTTAGTATGTGTGATGAAAATTTTAATTTTCGTAGATTTCGGTAGTGACTGCCGTTAGCTTTGGAGTGACCGATACGATGTGTTTCGATCGCAACTGCCTTTAGTTTTGAAGCGACAAATGCGATGTGTTTGCAAGTAAGTAGGAAAGTGAATTTTCATATATTTCTATAGCAGGTCCCGTTGTATACGACCCAATACTACCTCCACATCAACAAACCAAAAAGTCATTCCAAAACGTGTGAAATACCTGAAAATTTACTTATCGATAGAAAAGAAATTGCTTCCGCATTTGGAGGGATTTTTTCGTTGACAGAATGAAATTTTCAGATGAATTTTATGTTTCCATGTTTTATATTTTGGTTTTTGTTTTAAAAAACTAGTGGTTATTTTGTTATTTCACAAATTTCGGGGGGGGGGGGGGTTTCAACCCCCAAAACCCCCCCCTGCGTTCGCCCCTGTTGCTGTATATTGTCCACCCCTTATGTTTAGAGAGGAATGTATTTTGGAGCTTGAAGAAACTTTGTTGCGACTGAGTGCTAAATATAAGGATGTCTTGATTGGAGGTGATTTCAATGTAAACTTTTTGATTAATAGTGTCTCCACGCGTCTTTTTACTCACTTCTGTGATAAACTCTGTCTTTCGGTAGTGAATTGTCAATGGCCAACGTGTTTTAAGTCATATACCTACGAACCCTTCTCTACTTGATATGATTTTTGCCTAGTTCCAAACATAAAATTTTAGGTAATGACCAAATACGCCCTACGTCAGAGTTTATCCACGATTTCATTTTTTGCGCTTTTCATTTTGATCTTATCAGAACTAATCCGATAAAAACTATTAGGTAAAACAAAAAAAAAAAAAAGTTGTTGTGAGGTGAACACGCTTTTAGTTTGTGCTCCCAATTTTATATTTTTATTTTGCAATAATCCCATTTAAATATAAATCTAACACTCTATAACTACTTTTTCAAAGTAAATAAACTTTGTTTTGGTTCATATAGTGCTTGTCCCCCTTAAAATAATTGTCTCTGAACTTCATTTGAAAATGTCGAACATATGTAAAATTTGACTTAAGAGGTTTTTGATAAGCAATATAAAGTAAATTGTTGTGATTGTGCGGTGGTTTTTCATGCTCGTTGTGTTAACATTCATGAAAGTGACGTAGAATTCCCTTTTCGTTGCTCTTCATGTTCATCAATTCGCCGAAAGTCACTACTCTTTACCTCTGTGCCTGCATCTCTCACATCTAAAAGGAGCGCTACTGCTGTTGTTTCTGCTGCTTCTCCATCCGCCACCTCTGCTCCCATCATCACTGCTGCCACTACCTCTACTTCTTTTGCCACCTAATGCACTTCTGTGAGTGCATCAAATGCTGTTGCTGTACTCTCTAACACCAACGCAAATGCTGGAGCGGATAAGATTTTGAATCATCAACATCTCAATCACCATCCGCTTGTAATTGATGACATAAAATCTATTTCTTTGGAAGCCATATACAAAGAAATAAGAGAGCTTAAAAAGGTAAATTTTGATTGTCTGTCTTCTCTGCATGAGCTAAAGGAGGAAAAAAAAGTAATGCAATTGAGAATTAACTCACTACAATCAAGAGTGAATTCGCTTGAACAGTTGCAGCTAGACAATACTGTGGACATTGTTGGTATTCCGGATTTGACAGAAGCGAATGCATTAGATTAAGCTCTTAAGCTCTTCTCCGTTGGACTGGGAGAGACTATAAGAGAAGAACAAATCGACAACTTCTATATAAAAAAAATCAACAGAGCTAAAACGACTGTTTCTTCTGCAACAAACTCTACATCTAAGCCTACAAGTGTATTGTGTGTAAAGTTTTGCTCTCTAATTACTAAACGAAGGCTTTTAAAGAAAACAGTGGAGTGCAAAAAACAATTGACACCTAAAGTTTTTGGGAATAATTTTGACCATAAAAGTGCCATTTATAGAAACAACAGTCTGTCATTCCATAATAGAGAACTTCGAAAAGCTGCTGAGGTTATTAAAAAGTCTAAAGGATACAAATATTTATGGTTCCAAAATTCCAATCTATTAATAAGAAAGCAAGAAGGAGAAAAAGCTATAAAAATCAAGTGTTTAGAAGACTTAAATGCTCTATAAAATTTGTTCATTTTGATTAAAACAAATGTCTTTCAATAACTTAAATGATTTTGGACCAGATGAAGTTGTATTATCATATAAATTCGAAAAAGATTTGTTGTTAAGTGTTCTTCTGAATAATTATATTTATTCTGATAGCTTTTATTTTTTACACCAAAACATCCGTAGTCTTCGTGCAAATTTTGATGCTCCATATAGACTCGTGTTCCAAGAAGCCTGATTTTGTGTTTGTTACAGAAATTTGGATTTTTGATAATGAGAAAGGTAATTTCATAATTCCTGGTTATACTTTTTATGCCACATGTAACAACACTTATGGTGCTGGTGGTGTGGGTGTTTTTATAAAAAATGTATACATCAATTGTGATATTGTAAGTGATAATTTGGTGTCCGCGGATGTTATTAAAATAACTTTTAATTTAAAAAATGAAAAACATTGTTTAATATGTGCCTATAGGCTTCATGACAGTAGTAGAGATGTCTTTCTTGAAGAATTGAATATTCTATTATGTAATGAAAAAACCAAAAATCTGATTTTCTTAGGTGATATTAATATTGATCTTCTCTAAAAAACCCAATATGTGGATAACTATTTAATGCTTTTGGCAACTCATGGTTTAAATTCATATATTAATGTTCCAACAAGAATTGGTGAGAACTCTCAAACATGCATTAACCATATTTTTTGTCGAAATAGTTTATCTCGCATATTTGATCCAGTTTGCTCTCTAGCTGATTTAGGTATAACTGATCACTGTATGACTAGCTTACATTATTTACATTTTGATGTTGAAAAAGATTTCATTGAACCTGATGTTGAAATTAAGAAAATTGACTTCGAAAGGCTCAACCTGCTTCTGCGTTTTGAAAATTGGGAAGGCGTCTATAATGAGAGCAATCCTTCACTTGCCTATGATGTTTTTATACAAAAATTAAGTTATTATCTGGATTGTTGTACGATAAAATCAGTAAAAAAGAACAAGTCCAAACACTTAAAAGAATGGATGACAGGGTATATTTTGGATAAAGTATACAAAAAAACAAGCTTCATAAAAAATGTAAAAAAAATCCAAATAATATTCATCTAAAAGCTGAATATAAAAATATATGTAAAAATTTATCTAAAGAAATAAAAATCTGTAAGGAAAGCTATTACTTAGCTGAACTTGAAAAAAATAAAGGTAATATTAAAGCTGAATGGAACGTTGTAAGCAAAATTTTGAGTCGTGGTTCCCGTAATGAAAAGCCTCTGACTATAGAAGTAGATAATATCAATATTACTGATACTACTGAGATAGCTAACCAATTCAACAAATTTTTCATTTCTGTATCTGAAAATGCTTCGATTGATGTTATCAGGAGCAATATTGACTGTTCTTTTTCTGAAGGTTTAGTTAATGATAAGATTTTTACAGGAAGTCTTTTTTATGATCCTATAATGCCTGGTGAACTACTCTTCATCATTAAAAATCTAAAAAAATCCAGTTCTATAACAAGGGATAGTTGTTCTAATCTTATCTTTAAGCAAATTGCTTACAACATTGTGGATGTTCTTGCACATATTTTTAATAAAAGTGTATATGGTGGTGAATTTCCAAGTTCACTTAAAATTGCAGAGGTCATTCCATTATATAAAAAGTCAAACCCATGTTTTATGAACAACTACCGTCCTATTTCTATGTTACCTGTTTGTTCAAAAATATTTGAAAAGGCGATGAAAAGTAGAATTTTGAATTTTTTAAATAAAACAAATTTTTTTAGTGAAGCTCAATTTGGATTTCGAGCTCGAAGATCTACTGAAGATGCGTTGCTCAAATTTTGTAGTGAAGTAAATGAAAATATTGATAATAATCTACTTACAGCTGGACTTTTCATTGATTTAACCAAAGCTTTTGATTTAGTAGACCATAAAATTCTTTTGAAAAGATTATACAATTCAGGAATGCGTGGATTTATCTATACTTGGTTAGATTCATATCTATCTGATAGAAAACAAATTGTCAAAATAAATAAAAGCTTGAGTAGCTTATGCAAAATTAGTATTGGCGTTCCACAAGGTTCTGTTTTGGGTCCCTTGCTTTTCTTGGTTTTTATTAATTCTATTTTCTCTCAGAATTTTAAAGGCAAAATTACAGCATTTGCTGATGACATGGCTTTTGCATATGGGTGTCGATCTCCGATAAACTTAGTTTCTGACATCAACTTTGACTTGGAAGTTTTAAGACGCTGGTTTGCAGTTAATAAAATGATATTGAGTAATAAAACGAAGTTAATGTACTTTAGTCTAACAGGGTCGCCTGCTTTGATCGACTGTGATATTTTTTATCATAATTCAGACTGCAAAAAATTCAAAATTAGTGTAGCTGATTCTAATGGCTTTGTTTCGAAAAGTTTTGTTGATAATGAGTCCTGTTCCTCTCATTGTTTTCAAATAGATTTTGTCAAGACTTTCAAATACCTTGGTGTCTTACTTGACAGTAAAATGAACTGGTCTGATCACACTCGTGCATTAAAAAATTACTTATTGTGTTGTTCTAGACAATTTTATAATCTTGGATTGTTTTGCTAACAAAAAATACTAGTTATGGTCTATTATGGCATTGTTCATTCTAAGGTTCAGTATGGTATAACATGTTGGGGTGGTTCTTATCAAAACAAGATTAATCCTCTTCTTATTTCTCAGAAACACATTGTACGAATAATTTGTAAAAAAAAATCGGTTGCATAGCAGTTTTATTATATTGCAGGAATTAAAAATTCTTCCTCTAAGACATTTGTACTACTTTAAAGTCTTAAAAGTATTTTTTATAAGAAGTGGATACCTTTCAATAAGAAGTAATCCTCGTCATAATTTAAGAGTGAATACCTTGAATCTAGTTAACATCCCTTCTTATAATAAAATATATTTTAGAAAATTCTTTACAATAATTGCTCCCTCAGTTTTTAATAAGTTGCCTTTCCCGATCAGAAGCTTGAGATTACTGCCCACTTTTCTACAGAATGTAAAATCTTAGCTTTTCGAACACAATCACAATCAAATTGAACATCTATTGTCGTAAATATATTAAAAAAAAAAAAAAAAAAAAAAAAAAACAAACCCTTCCCCTTCTCCCTTTTCCTCACCTTGCACACAACTACAGTTGTATTGATTTATTGTTTTGATGAGCATTCACCACTAGCTCTAGCTTTTAAGCTATGCTAAAGAATGTCTCTTTTTTTTTTTTTTTTTTTTTTTTTTTTATAATATACGCGCACATCAAGGGGTTATTAATACCCTTATAATGTTATTAACACAGTGCGAGCGGTTAAGAAGGAAGTAAAGGATTAGAAAGGAGGTGCCGATGCACATTATCTTTAAACTTCTGTGTATTACAATGAGAGGGGAAAACAGAGTCAGGTAAAGCATTCCACATCCGAGTAGTACGGCTAAAGAATGAATCTCTATATTTCACTGTACGACCGAAATTGGGCTGAAGGTAAAACTGATTTGCATTCCTTGCGAGGCGTGTATTGCGGTTAAATTGCTTAAGGGGAGGAATGCAACTGGCTATTTCGTCCGAGCATTGTTTGTAAAAAAACCTATAGAAAAGAGAGAGACATGAAACATTACGACGATGATCAAGACAATCAATTGATTGAACAATTGAACTATCACCAATCATTCTTAATGCTCTGTTTTGAACCTTATCGAGTAGGCACAATGATGTTTTAGGAGCACCTGACCAGATATGTGAATTGTACTCTAACTTAGGACGGATGTAGGCTTTATAAATAGTAGCCAGATCAGAAGGGGTGAAAAATTTCCTGCACCTTTTAAGGAAACCTAAGCATTTAGCAGCATTTTTGGCGACTTCAAATATGTGGTCATTCCAACGAAGATCATCGTTGACACACATACCAAGTACTGACAGCTTTTCGGTTTCTTCGATGCAGGTACCATTCATGGATAATGGCAATGGGGGAATGTTAAGCTCTTTAATTTGTTTTGTTGCGGTATTAAATAAAAAATAGTTATATGGAAGATCACTCCTTTTAAATTAAATTACAAATAATTTTTCAAATTATCTGTTTTTTTTTTTGTCAATTTTGCCTAATTATCAATTATTTGTAATGATTTCTCTAATATTGTTATTTTCATTTTCTTCATAACTTTATCCAAATGTAATAGTACCAAACAAAATGAATTAATAAAAATTAATTGAGTTGAATTGAATTGAATTGGTATAGGTGCTATAGAAATTTTAGCTATGACAACGTAGCGAATTCCTTCAATCGATCGGAATGGGATGAGATATTCTACTTTCATGATCTAAATGCTAAGGTTGCTTTGTTTAATAACTTAGTTATGAGTTTATTTGATGCTTATGTTCCAATTGTAACAAAACAAGTAAAGCGAAATCAATGTCCATGGTTTACAAACGACATCAAATTTCTTATTAGAGAAAGAGAACGTTTTTTCCGCAAATACAAAAGTAACCGCTCTGAGTTTAACAAGAGACAGTATATTTGTGCACGAAGTCGGGTCAATACTTTCATTAGGAATTCAAAACGGGATTACTTAATGAAAAAATTGAATTCATCACTCAGCTCCTGCGAGCTTAGGAGGAATCTTAAGCAGGCTGGCATTAAGGAGGACAAAAGCAAATGCCTTTTTGATCCTGGTGTGATGATGAATGCCTTGATTCCTAGCCACTCTAGCTTTGAAATTCCGCAAAGAATCTTTGACCTCCCTGACAATGTGAATTCATTTAGTTTCATTTGTATTGGTGTTTCTGAGATTGTTAATTCAATTAAATCGGTAAGATCTAATGCTGTAGGCCCCGATGATATGTCCCCAAAATTTATGAAACTGATTTTCCCATTAATTATGAGATACTTCCTCCATATTTTCAATTTCTGTCTTTACAGTTTTCGAAATCCTACGGATGAGCTTTTAAGAAGTATGATGCTGGAAGCTGAGAACATCGTCAATTCGCGTCCATTAACGTATCTTCCCATGGACAACGAAAGCGAGGAAGCGCTTACACCCAACCACTTTCTCCTGGGGTCGTCAAACGGAACGAAGCCTCTAGCGATATTGGATGACGACGTTAAGGTTATGAAGAAAAATTGGCAAACATAACAGCAGTATGCGAATCACTTCTGGAAGCGATGGGTAAATGAATATCTTCCTACATTAACTCGTCGGTCTAAATGATTTGAACCAGTAGAGCCGATTAAAGAAGGTGACATCGTGCTTATAGTAGACCTTCATAGTTCGCGAAACTGCTGTATATGCTAGAACGTGTTAAAACTGTTGCACTTCTGACTTGTCCGTCTTCTGCAACTTTGGTTTGAGTGACGCGTCCCTTTAACCAAAGTTGCAGAAGACGGACAAGTCAGAAGTGCAACAGTTTTAACACGTTCTAGCATATACATATGTAAGACCGGCTGTAAGGTTGGCTGTGCTGGACGTTGAACTTCAGGAAGATGGGAAGTGACTCCTGTTGGACATACCGAGGGGGAGTGTTGGCAGAGGCAGAGGTCAAGTGTAAACATGCACATTAAAAAAACGCCTGCCACGTCAGCAGGAATATCCACCACCACTCACTTCACTTCGAATAAGTGAAACGTATATTACATTTTCATTTTGATTAGAGAGGAAATTTCAGTAAGCATTAGTCGATTTTCATATTCATAGTCAGATAGTTAATTTAAAGAAGATAATATAAAGTCACGAAATTCATATCAATTGTATTTGAACCAGACACGTAAGTTGTAATGTTCCCTGGTTCCCAAACTACCAACTCGCCAAGCATTCACTGCTGTAGGCTCAAACCTCTTCGCACTAACTGCAAAGTTGAGGTATGGTAGTGGAAACACTTAGAACTATCCAGGAATTGTTGTCGGCTCAATGCCTTATATTAACTAAAACCCGGGAGTATGTTCAGATCGAGTCCACGATCACTATTCAACTTTATTTCCGAATTCATACCCTATTTTTACAAAGCTACTATGCTCTAATTCTGGTTATCGAACAATCGACCACACTTCGATATCCGATTAAAACGCTTCATCATCACATTCTTTTGGGTGAGCGCCAATGACCTATATCATAAACAAATGCTCATACCCAAAGACTATTGCTGTGACATATACAGCTCGCATGCAGTCAAAGCAATATGATCCTTTATTGCTTCTGCCGGCTGGCAGTGGCCTGCCGTTGGGAATCATATTGTTCTGAGTACAATGCACTCTATGGATACACATGCAAGTCAAGTGTAATGCATTTAACTGAATGTGAGAGGATCGGATATCGAGGTACAGCCGAGGGTTGACAACCTGTTAATGGTAATAATAGAGCAATGAATTAAGAGGTCATTGGCTGTGACTCCTTCACAAAGTGCTAACAATTGTAATTATGTAAATAATACTGTAATTATACTTTATTTCCAATAAAGGTTTTGTAACGATTGATCAGTAATAGAAAGGACGCTTTTACCTTGCTTAATGTATACTGTATTACGAATGTCTGGTTGGCTGAAAGCCAACAAATTGGTTTGATGGTTAATGAGGGCAAAACGGAGTATATGCTGTCATCAAACAAATGCACAGAACATCGACGAATTGGACAAATCTTCACAATAGACAGACATAACTTCGAGGTAGTACAGGACTTCGTCTACCTAGGATCCGCTGTAGACACGGACAACAACATCAGTGCGGAAATCAAACGGAGAATAACTCTTGCCAACCGTTGCTTCTTTGGGTTAAGAAGGCAATTGAGAAACAAAACCCTCTCTACAAAAACCAAGGTGACCTTGTATAAGACCTTGATCATCCCAGTCCTGCTTTACGGCGCGAAAGCATGGACTTTATCGAAAACGGATAACCCTTGGTCGTTTCGAAAGAAAAATTCTCCGAATGATCTTTGGTCCGGTATGCGAAGACAATGTGTGGAGAAGAAGATACAACAACGAGCTGTATGAGCTGTACCGCAACATGAGCACAGCCAGAAGAGTACGCATCGCGAGGCTACGATGGTTGGGCCATATAGTCGGGGTGTTCGAAAGCACATTGCAGGGAAATCGCGGAAGGTGAAGACCTCGTCTTAGGTGGAGCAATCAAGTGGATGAAAACCTCAACCGACTTGAAGATCGAAACTGGAGAGAGCTCGCCCGAAATCGAAGTCGTAATAGAAGGATGTTGGTAGAGGCCCAGGTTCACCCCGAACTGTAATGCCCACCTAAGTAAGTAATGATGGATTCATCTTTCTTTTAGAGAGGTTCAAGGATTGCTATAAAGCTTCATGGGAGGAAATTGTGTTGAATTTTCACCAATTTGTGAGCGGGTAGGTTGAAACTTGGTATTGGGTTTTTCTTAAATCGAATCCAAGAGTAGATTGGGTCGAACTACGTTTTTCGTTAATGGAGCAGTTTTGTTCTATTGAGACAGACGCAGAACTTTCAAAACAACTTTATGATCGGCGTCAAAACGAAACTTTTGATGAATTTTTCATGGCCATTCAAAAGCTTAATACGAGATTACTATGTCCAAAGTCTAATAGCGAACTTATCCTTCTTATAAAACAAAATGTACATAGCCGTATGCGGGAATTGTTATTGACGTTTCGAACTCAAAGCCTTAATGAAATGGCTTATGTTTGTCGGGACATGGAAAAATACACCAAAGAGCCAAACGATAGAAACAAAATGCGAAATCCCATAGCTCAACCATTCCGTAGAAACATAAGTGAAATTGAGGTTTCAGATGAGTTCTTAGCGTTAACTACAGATGCGGTTGAAGCCCTGCAGACACCAAGAGACCGTACTGACTTCACTTGCTGGAACTGCAGGAAGGTAGGCCACGGGTTCATGGAGTGTCCAACTCCCCAAAGATCCCTGTTCTGCTACCGCTGTGGAATGGAAGGTACAACTTCTCCTCAATGTAAAAGCCCGAAATGTTCGGAAAACTTACGGAAGATCATTCCCTCAACCAGGATGGCTTGCTCTCGGAACCAGATACCGGAAAACTAGACTTAACCAATCCCAAAAACAATTTAAGACCTCAACCCCCAGATTTTGTCAAAAAAGTTCAGATTTTGAAAAGACCAAATATTTTAGAGAAGATCGAATCGAAATTTCCTCCTGTCCAACCCAAAATTTTATATCCATTTAAGAGCTTACACGAACGTCAATTAGAATACTACGCAGCCAGAGAAAGGATACTCGGTAGTCCAAAATTTCCTATTTCAAAGAGAATTACTAGGATTAGAAATCTAACGAAAAATAAGAAGAACGCTTTGAAGAGTATAGAAGCAACAACCTTGTGTTGCTCAGGGGATCCCCGCATCTACGCGAATGTAACGATATTCGGTGAAAGCATGCTAGGATTGCTAGACAGCGGGGCTAGCATTAGTTGTTTGGGCGCAAATGGGGACGATTTTTTGAAAAAACACAAGGTAAACATAACAAATTTCTCTTCCAAGGTTAAGACAGCCGATGGTCGTAACCAATCTATCACATAAAAATTCATCGCAGATATCACCTACAAAAGTGAAACCAAAAGCCTAATATTTTTATTTGGTTCCTTCTCTACAACAAAAATTATATCTAGAGATCAATTTCTGGAAGGTTTTCAATATTGCTCCGCATTTAATTTCGGATATTCTCCAGTAGCCACTCCTAAAAATAATGTTTCCTCAGAGTTGCGTGAACTGTCGGAGGAAGAATCCAGTAAACTACAAACTGCCATCAGTAAGCTCCCGTCTTTTGCCACTCTTGGCTTAGGGCAAACCATGCTGGAGGAACATGAAATCGACACAGGCAATGCTAAACCGATAAAACAAAGACACTACCCTGTTACTCCAGCGGTACAAGGGTTATTATATGAGGAAATGGATCATTTACTTGAACTGGAAATAATCGAAGAGAGCAATAGGAATAGCCCATGGAGCTCTCCGGTAGTCCTGATACGAAGGTAAAATTCGTATGTGTCTGAACTACAGGAAGGTAAACGAAAAGGCGAAGAAAAGTGCGTATCCTTTGCCTCATATACAGTCTTTGCTAAGCTGTCTTTCAGATACACACTACATTTCTAGTGTGGATTCGAAGGACGCCTTTCTGCAGATACCGCTGGAGAAGACTTCACTTGAAAAGGCAGCGTTCACGGTACCCGGCAGGCCCCTGTACCAATTCAAGGTAATGCCCTTTGGCCTTTGCAATGCACCGCAACGTCTTTGCAAATTGATGGACAAAGTGGTACCTCATGAATTAAAAGAAAATGTTTTCGTTTACTTGGACGATCTTCTGATAGTCACAAGCACCTTTGAGGAACATAGCCGCTATTTAAACATCATCGCTGAGAAACTCAAAGCCGCAGGTTTAACAATCAATCTTGAAAAACTTATGTTTTGTTTTAAAGAACTGAAATACTTAGGGTATATAATTGGTGATGGTTGTCTTAAGACTGACCCTGCGAAGGTTTCTGGCATTAGAGATTTTCCTATTCCCCAAAATCAGAGGCAAGTTCGTAGGTTTCTTGGAATGTCTGGCTGGTATCGCCGGTTTGTGAGAGACTATAGTACCCTTACTGCCCCCATCACAAATACATTGAAAAAGAACAACAAATTCGAATTTACCAAAGAAGCATTTGAGTCCTTTCAAAAGATAAAAGATGTACTAACTTCGAAACCCGTTTAAGTGAGCCCTGATTATACCAAGCCTTTCGTCATTTTGTGCGATGCTTCGTCGACCGGCATTGGAGGTGTATTATGTCAGAAGGATGCCGAAGGCAATGAACACCCCATTTTTTTCTACTCGCACAAATTGAACAAGGTTCAGTGTAATTATAGCGTCACTGAACGGGAGTGCTTGGCCGCGGTTATGAGTATACAACAATTTCGTCCCTATGTAGAGGGATACCATTTTAAAGTAGTGACCGACCATGCTAGTTTAAAGTGGTTTATGAGTCAAAAGGACCTCAGCGGGAGGTAAATTCGATGGAGCCTGAAGCTTCAAGGCTATGACTTCGATATCGAGCATCGTAAAGATTCGCAGCTTATCGTCCCAGACGCACTGTCCAGAGTTTTTGCTGCTGACGAGTTGAATATAGATGCCGATTCGGAGGATTATTCTGCGGATGTGCTGCACATATATCTAACAGACCCCAGTTCTAAATCTGCGGAATATGTTCAGATCATTGACACCATCACAAAACAAAAAGAACAGCTGCCGGACCTTCAAGTCTCGGACAGTTTCGTGTACATGAAGGTTCTACACAGCACAGGGAATCCCTTACAGGATGACCTAGGACGGAAGACCACACTGATTACTTTGGCTCATCGGCCACCAAGGGCTGCGCATGGGGGTTTAGGTAAAACTTTACATAGGTTACGACAGCAATTCTTTTGGCCGAACATGGCCTCTCAGGTAAAGTCTTACGTGAACAGTTGTGAAACTTGTAAGATGGCAAAAGCTTCCAATCAGATTCTACGAAAGCCAATGGGAAATTCCTTTGAAGTGGAACGAACGCCCATTCCAACTTATCTATATAGATTTCCGCTACGTATTCAGCTATAGGCATGTCCCCTTATGAGGCTTTGTTTGGCCTGAAAATGGTAGTACATCCTTCCGAGTTCGAACTTCTTCGCAAACTTGATTCAACTAACAATTCGGAACTTAACGTCATTCCAATATCTTCAAAAATAAACATTATTCATTCAGCCAAAAAAAAAAAAATAATTCTCTCCAAAAAGCACATCAAATTTATGAACACCACTACAATACCCAAAGCAAACAAGTGAAATATAATATTGGCGATGTTGTCTATAAAAGGAATTTGGTGCTTAGTGACGCTGCGCTGCAAAGAAAATACGCGCCAAATTATGTCCAAAATTTACAAAGTCGAAAATAAGAAAGCTTATAGGAAATAATCTTTATGAATTGGAAGATACAAATGGTAAGGTCTTAGGCGTTTTTCACTCGAAAGACAAAAAATATATTATTTTCGTATGGAACCTGGCTGTCTACAGTCTGAACATGAGACGTCTTCTCGGGTGTGGGTCGATTAGCAATTTTTTTTGTTATCATTAGATTTATCATATAGCGTTTCATTTCTTATCCATTTCCATCGTTCATACTTAGAAATGTACAAGTTTTGTGGGAAACGATCAGTTAATTTTAGAGATTGTAACCAACATTCGATAAAGTTGGAGGATGTCTGTTCTCTGATTATCAGTTAGTCTGAAATCTGAACTTCTTTTCAATCATGACAATGACATTCAATTCGATTCAATACTAAAATAAAAGTAAAGAAGATGCTGTGATGATGTTGGTGGTGAAAACTCGACAAGTGTGATGAGTTTGAACTTATTAGAGAGCTCATGGAGTGGATTTTGGTTTAGATTTCTTTTAAGAGAAATTTTCGAAATTAAGAGAAAGCATAATTTGTGTAAGTCGTAGTATGAATAAAAAATTAGAACTAATTAAAACTAAGAAAATTTTTAAAAAAACTTAGTTTGCAAGATCAATTTTTTTGTTGTGTTTTCTTAAAACTAATTAAAACTGCTTTAATCTACTTATAACTAGAGCAGATACAGTAGCTTTTGGCTTTTTTTTTTTTTTTTTTTGGTTTTTTGTATTTTGTAATATTTTTTTTTGGGTGTTTAGTATCTATTTTGCAATTTTTTTTTTTTTGTAAATTGTATTTTTCTTTTTTGGATTATATGTTTTTTTGTTGTTGTTTTTTTTTTTTGGATTTTTGTAATTTTTTTGTTTGCCACTTGTTTTATTTGCCACTACACACTAAACCTGTGTAAGCCAGCCGTTGCCGACTTGCTATCAATATCAAATTCATGCTGTTGCTCCGACAACCACCAGAACATTTTCGACGTTTTAACAACGTCACGACTATCGCGATCTGAAACTGCCCTACTGAACCGGAGGAGCTCTGCAGCTTCTCCGCCTACTTTGGTGACGTCTCGGTTGTAAGGGAGCCGTCGTTCCACGGACTTCCGGCAGACGTGGTAGATAAGCGGAACCGCCAACCTATCCTGAATCAGCCCTACCATATCAAAATAGAGGAAAGCCTCCGGTGGGACAAATCCACTGAAGCGCGTTTTCTCCATATATTCAGTGTTGGGGTAATAAACCCCAAAAATCAAGCCATTGGTCGAGTTCATCGCTCTAGCAGTGTGACCACGAGTCAGTTTTATAATGAAGTTGTCAATCCTGTTTATTTGAGCCCCGTTGTAAAGGACCTCATTAGGATAATATTTTCTGTACTCCGACTGTGGTGTTCTGTGCAATCCAAGACAGGATGACAGACGCAGACACTGTCTGTCAAACACCCGAATCTTTTTCATTTGAGACGCTGTAACATTGAACCACACGGGGCACGGGACAATCATTGGCCTTACGAGGGCCATGTAGCAAATCACCTTCACTCTGCTATCAAGTTGACTGCTGTGAAACAGTCGCCTTGTCAGAGCAAAAGCTCCCCTAGCCCTGGCCAGAGCCGCATCCATATGTTTGTTAAAATATAGATACTGATCTAGCCAGATGCCAAGGTACTTGACTAATAATTTGTTTGGCAGTAGGTTACCATACAGATCAACGATCTCCAGCTTGCGCCAGTTCTTTCTCGTATCCCATGAGGCCCGAGCCAGCGGGGTCCTAAACACAATTGTTTCCGATTTCTGGAAGTTGATTTTCAACTTCCAGTCATCGCAATATTGCTGGATCTTATTGAAGTCACGCTGCAAGAGTGTTCTGATGACTTCGATCTTTGGACCTGTTCTGTACGCAATGAGGTCGTCAGCGTACGCTTAAGCATGGTGAAGAGAACCAATTAGATCGCCAGTGAAAATGCCAAATAAAATAGGCGAAATCACCGCTCCTTGTTGCAGACCGTTCTGTATTTTAAAAGTTCTGGTCGAAGTTTTATTGCAACTTTTCACAACAAACGTTCTACCATGAATCATGTCATTGAGAATATATAGCAGTGGTTCACTCATGCCATACCTGATCAACTTATAGAAAAGACCGTCTAACCAAACGGTATCGAAAGCCTTCTCCAAGTCATGCACCCGTACACTGTTTTTTAGCTTTGTTCCATTGAATATCTGATACTAGTTTAGACGCAGCATGTGTGGTATCATGGCCCGCCTTAAAACCGAACTGATTTTCTGGAATAATATGTTTGTCCTCAGCCCATGTGGACAGAGCTCTATTGAGAACTTTCTCGAATACCTTGCTGATACTCGGGAGAAGACTAATTGACCGGAGATTTTCTGGATTGGAACCATCCTTCCCTTTTTTAAGGAGTGGATGGACCACTGCCGTCTTCCAACGCACTGGATAATATGCATTATTCAGCGCATTGTTGAACAACGTGGTGTATATGTCCACCGCTTCCGAAGGGAGGTTTCGCAGCACAACATTGGGTATGCCGTCGACTCCTGCTGACTTCTTTTTCTTTATATTATGAAAAATGTCCAAGAGGTCCATCTTAGAAACGAACAGGGTGTTATCCCCGTTACGCTCGGCGTTGACTGCATAAGCAAGTCGGTCGTCATTGAACCTAGTGCAACCAGGATTCTCAGATCGCCAATGCGAGATCTCGTCTCTAAGATAGAAGTGTCCGACAAAGGCTCTGTTCTCAAGGTCGTAATTCGGGCGAATGCACTCATTCACCTTATATACTTGCTCGAAGACAGCACCCACAGTCTCTACCTTTTCCTGAGCACCTTCCACTATAAAGTGGTCATCATCCGAAATGGCGTCATCTGGATCTATTCCTAATGTCAGAAGTAAGTCTTTGTTCTCTGTCGTCCTTTGGAGTTTAATACTCTGAAGGTAATTTTGATCTTTTCTTCTAAAAATTTTGTCTATTTCCGGAAACATACTTGGGTTGTTGGACTGCACAAGTGCACAGCCCGAATTTTATTGTTCCAGAAGCATGAAATGGAAATTTTATAGTTTTCTTTAATAAGTTGTTGGAGATTTTTGATCTGTGACCTCAGAGTTCTAATCTCCAAATCGTGTCGGTCAGTAAACCTCCTGTGCAAGAGTTTGAGTCTCGACAGGAGTCTACTCTTTTGTTTTTAGAGTGCGTCTATTGTCGTGTTTCTGTACATGTTCGTTGGATCGTTTTGCCTATATTCAGGAATTGTCCTGTCCATTGTTCTACGGATTGCATCCTCCATACTTTGCAGGTATCCATCGATCTCAACGTTGGACAGATTCCTGTTGCATGGCGGCGCAATACCGTTCAAACGTAGTTCCCTTGAGACGGCACCGGAAAAGCGCGGCCAACGTGTCTTACCGTAGTTGTATAGTTGTAAGAACGCGTCGGCACGTACTCCTCCAGTTGCAACAGGTCGCGCGGAAGCAGTATGACGGCGGCAAGTCCACAGTGGTCACTGTCGTATTCAACCGTAGTCAAACAATTTTTCGTCCATCGAAGAATGTCATCGGCACGGTTCGAAAATATCCGATATTTATTATAAATATCAAAATATCGGATACTTATGATATATATCCGATATATATCAACTTTGATATATATCAATTTTGTGTGAAAACCATACCATTGTTTGGTTGTATTATCATTGCTATTTGCATATGTGTTGCATAAACAAACTAAAATTGTCAAAAACTTAAATTTTTTTAATGTTTTATATTTTATTTATTTAAATTAATATCAAAAAATCCACTCAAAAACATAAAACCTTTTTTTTTATAAATTCAAATCAGTCAATTGGCATACCTATACGTAGGTAACAAAACAATAAATATCTGCGTGACTAAATGGTGTATTTGTTGCATAAAAAAATGCTGCGATTTTAGTGTCAAGTTGTTTTGATAGAGCTGTAGAAGTACATATTAGTTTATCCTCAATTGTTTTTTGCCCAACGTTGATGCTTACCCTTTTTAACAAATCAACTTAAGCAAAATTTTATAAATGAAAAGTCGGAAATTTTTGTGATATGTGCAGTTAATAATTTTTTTTATTTGCCAATATTTGATTTAGTATGGATGGGGATTACTATTTGTTCAATTGATGCGCGCTTATATAAGCCTTCCAATTGATTGCTTTATTTTTAAACAAATAACTTTGTTCAATCCTTAATTATTCAAATAATAATATTTACTACGTTTACTCAACAGAGATAAGGGTTTAATGCACGTTCGACCGATATATATTATCATCAACCGAATTCAAATTACCTCCTTCTCTCTTTTACGACTAACTACAAATTTGGTTTTTTTAAGTTTTTTACTTACGTATCAAAATATATTTGTTCAGCTTATATTTTAGCTTTAACAATTTTCAATTTGATTTACAACTTTACACTTTTTGGTACTCTCGCCTTGAGGTCAGAAAAAAGAGTGTCTGATTGTGAAAAATCCCGGGCCTTTTATACGATCTTTTTGCTCCGTGGTACCGTTTTCGTGCAATGAGATGCTGCCTGCTCCTTAGTACTGTGATGATTCGTCTAAATTTGTGCATAGACAACCTTTTATTTCTTTGTTTGGCATCACCTTTTTCCTTTTTCGTGCAGCTTTGATTCTGCGCCATCTTGACTACGATGGCCATTTTTTCTCTCCCTCTAACCTATTGGGTATATTGAATGATTTAAAAGCATTAATTTTCTCAATAATTATATAAAATTTCATTACAATTGTTTCGAAATCGCGTTCGGCATTAAAAAGTTTACTTACTAAACGCGCCCATTCGTTTGTGTTGTTAAAGTTGGCCGTCAAATTGACATCTTTCAAATGACAGCTGTTGCCGGTGACGTTTGTTTTGATTTCGTGTGTGTTTTTTATCTAATTTCGTGTTGTTTTATCTAAATTGTGTAAAATTAATTGTTGCAAGTATTAATTGTTGCATTTTGTTTTGTTTAAATGTACTTCTTTGTAAACTTCAAGTGGTAAAGTGTAATAGAAAATGTGTTGTCCTATTGCAGGTTATAAAACATAACCTGAAGTGTATTGAACGTTTAGTTTTTTGATCTTAAATGTGTATAGTTTTAGTTTGTACTTGACAAACTTTATTGTATGTTTATTAATACATTAACTATGATCTAAAAAGTGTTTTTCTTTTTCCCTATAGCTAGTTTACAAGTCTTCTGCTGTCGGCGCTTCGGTGGGCAAGACCGGCAAAATTCTTCATATTGGCAAAATGCCGACTTACGTTCTGGTTGGTGAGTATGTATCTTGTATATATCTAAAATATCTACTTATCAGTTTTTTCCTTTGCAGGTTTTAGTTTGTAAGTGTATATCTTAGCCTTTAAGTATTATGTATATTAGGTGTTTAAGTGAAAAACAATGTATATAGTTCATAAGTACTCTTTTTTATTAAAGTTCAATTCATGTTACTTTGTTATTGTTTTTCATTGTCGTTATTGTAAGTTGGTGAATGAACATACTCCCCCTGTTGAACGGTATTACGTTCAATAATTCTTTGTTTGATTTTCTGAATCCCTCTGCGATGGTGGTGATGAAATACCACCTTCCCTGCCTTGTTGACGTTTACCTTTACTTGGTATCTGTCAGGCAGATTAACAGTGAATTGTTTCCGCTTGCTATTACGGATACGTTCGAAATCCACCCTTTTTAGTGTGTCACGATTAATGAAAATATCTTCGCCCTCACGAGTAATGAATTTTTGGAAATCGTTGTCGATTCGCATCTCAATCTCCTTAATAGTGGATGAAGGCCTCAAGCGATCTAGCGAGTAAATCGTTGATCCGTTGATCGTCACGGGAATAGGGTTTCCTTCTATTGTATGGCTATCGGTATTTTCAACAGAGATTTCTTCCAATGTTCCAATCCCTTGATCATTGGATATATCCATCAGCTCAAGATTGGATCTTATGAGCTCTCGAAGAGGGGTTGAACATTCTAATGGGGAAAATCTGATATCTTCCAGGATTGTTATGCAATCTAGATCTTCCCATTCGGTTTGCATGATGATCGCTGTATGAAAACATATCGTTAGATTTATAAAAACAAAACTTTGCTTTGTAGACTACTAGCCAAATCTACAACAGATCATGACGGACGCACATAACTACTACAAACAACACATATAAACGACTTTACGGTTTAATCAATTTCATGTTGCTATAGCAGGTTGATCGATAGGTAAACGACAGATTTTGACTGTTGGTCTTTGACAAGTATTGTGTCTTGACCTTACTGTGACTACTCGAACTAGTCCGTCTTTACCAGGATGAATGATCTCTACGACCCCTAAGGGCCAAATGGTGGGAGGCGTGTTTTCCTCTTTTATGAGAACAACGTCTCCAACCTTGATATTTTGTTGGCTGGAAAACCACTTAGGTCTTTGTTGTAACCTATTTAAATATTCGGTTGACCATTTTTTCCAAAAGTGCTGATTCATTTGCTGAATGTGTCTCCATCGTTGTGAATGTGTTGAATTTGATGAAATTAAACTTGGTTCTGGAATGGCGTTTACTGCTCGACCAATTAGAAAATGTCCTGGAGTTAAAACATCTAAATCATCAATATCATTTCTTAATTCACATAAAGGTCTGGAGTTTAAGCATGCTTCAATCTGAGTAAGTAAAGTTGTCAATTCTTCAAAGGTGCATACTGTCGTACCTAGAACACGACGTAGATGATACTTGATGGATTTTACCCCAGCCTCCCATAAACCACCATGATGAGGTGCGGCTGGCGGATTGAAATGCCAGGTTATGTTTAAGTTTGACAAATAATTCTTAATATTCGGTGTTGCTTCCTTGATCGCTTGCATTATTTCATACTCTAGTATTGTTTTTCCTCCTTTAAAGTTGGTTCCGCAATCGGAATATATATTTGAGCATAATCCTCTTCTTGATACAAATCTTTTCAATGCTGCAATAAAGGCCATTGAGGTGAGATCTGACACGGCTTCTATATGTATAGCTTTAGTTGCCATGCATACAAATATGCAGAAATACCCCTTATAATGTCTAGCGTTTCTATGAGTTGACATTTTTAGCTGTATGGGTCCCGCATAGTCTATTCCGACATGTTCGAAAGCTCTTGTAATATTTACGCGAGGTGCTGGTAAGGTACCCATCATCTGCTGCATTGTTGCTGCTCGCTGCTTAGCGCAGATCACACACTTATGTATCACTCTTGTGATGACTCGTTTTGCGTCAATAATCCAAAAATGATTTCGCAGGGTGTTGAGAACCAATGAGGTGCCGCCATGGAGTGTTTCCTTGTGTACCTTTTCAATAATTAAATCACAGATTTGATGTTCCCTTGGTAAAACGACAGGGTGTTTCTTGTCGTACGGAATGTTTGCATTTCCAAGTCTTCCACTGACTCGGATCAAACCATTTTAATCTATAAAAGGATTAAGTGTTATCAACTTGCTATTCTTAGATAGAGGTTTATTATCTTTGAATGTGTTCAACTCCATCTTAAAGGCTGTTGTTTGTATTGCTTTAAGAATGATGATGCTGGCCATGTTTAGCTCCATTACAGATAAGGCATTTGTTTGTTTCTGCATGGGATTACGACAATTTTTGATAAACCGCAACATTGTGGCTATAACTCTAATAAGTTTCGTGTACGTTGAATATGTAGGAGGCCATTCATTTACCTGCGTTGATAACAAAGCGTTTATTGATGAAGTCTTGGCTTCCAAGGTTGTACCTTCTAATTGTTGTGGACCTTTAGGCCACATTGTTTGATTTTTGGTGAGCCACTCTGGACCACGCCACCATAGATCACTACTAAGTAGCTGTTTCGCGGTCGTTCCACGTGATGATAGATCAGCTGGATTATCCTTTGTAGGAACATAGCGCCAGTGTTCAGTAGGTAAAATTTCTTGGATTTCAGCAACGCTGTTGGCGACATAGGTCTTCCATTTTGATGGATGCTCCTTGATCCATTGTAGAACAATCATGGCATCAGTCCATAAATATACTGGTACATCTTGAAGTTGCATGTCTTGAATGGTTGTTTTTGCAAGTTTTGCAAGCAATAACGCGCCATTTAGCTCTAGACGAGGTAGTGTAATTGGTTTGACTGGTGCAACCTTTGATTTTGCGGTCAATAATCTGACCTTAACACTTCCATTAATGTCTTCAGTTCTAATATACAGAACTGCGGCATATGCTTTAATAGAAGCATCGGGTGCCCTGACATAAGACCATACGACATAAGGCCATATTCGAACATATGGCGTTAAGACGCTTTGAATTGTGACTTAAGGCCATATTCGAGCATATGGTCTAATGACGCTTTCTAAAGCGTCTTAATGCCATTATGGTCTAATGACCCATTCTTCCGTTTCCCAGTTAAAAAATAAACACCAAACATAATAACAACGAAACTGAATTTTTGTTTTATTCCAAATAAAAAAAACATCTCCTTACGTAATTGCAAATATAAATATTTTATAATCAAATTAACAACTTAAATTTCAAGAAAATATTTTAAGAATATATTGTTAAATTATTTTCCACTATTCTTCTGCAAAAAGAACAGAAGGCTGGATTTTTGTTTTTATTGTAATTTTCTGTAGTCTGAGAAAGACATTCTTAACACAATTTAAAGTGCAACAGTTATGAGCTTGACGAAAAGTAGTTTCCATTGATCGAAGAAAACTTGCATTCATTCATTCATTCATTCAAGTTTATAGATGAAAAAAGTTTCAAAGAGGAGTATGGATGTGTGCTGTAAAAATAAAAATTCGCGCGAATTTTTATCTTTTTTTGTTTGGTTTTCTACTCACGATAGAATAATGAAGATAAGAGCGAAGCGGAAAAAATTTTCCCAGAGGAGTATGGATGTGTGGTGTAAAAATAAAAATTCGCGCGAATTTTTATTTTTACACCACACATCCATACTCCTCTGGGAAAATTTTTTCCGCTTCGCTCTTATCTTCATTATTCTATCGTGAGTAAAAAGCAAAACAAACAAAATTTGCCTCCGGATAGCAACGGGCTTGTTGTTGGTGAACATAAAAAATGTGCGCACAAATTTTGTTGAGGTTTTCTTAGTATCATACGAATATTTACAATCATGACACACTTCTCTTGCCAAAAGTCTCTTGAAAATTGCTATCGTACGGTTATCCAGAAAGGAACAAATTTATTTTTTTCTATAAATGCAAAATTCACGCGATAAAGAAAATGATTTTGTTAAAATTTGGTATTTTGAATACTTGGATTGATATTTACATTTATAAACTTATTTGAAACCTGGAATATAAAGCCATTTGCTGCCTTATAGAAAGCCTTCGCAAAAATTAAAATTATATATAAACTCTTTTAATTCCATTTTTTTCTAAATTGTAACGACCGCTTGTGCAACTGATTAAGAAGAATCTAATGATTTGATGAAGGTATGAATGAATGAATGAATGCAAGTTTTCATTGATCAATGGAAATTTTTCATCAAGCTCATAACTGTTGCTTTTTTTTGTAAGATTGCACATTGTGTTTCTTTCATAAAACTGTATAATGTTTCAAGGTCAACTATTAACAAAAAAATATGGCCTCATGACACTTTAGAGAAGCGTTATTAGGGCATTTCACTATATGGCCTAAAGTCGCAAAAAAATATGGCTTTGCGACGCTTTGACAAAGCGTCATTAGACCATATGTTCGAATATGGCCTTAAGTCACAATTGAAAGCGTCATAACGCCATATGTTCGAATATGGCCTTATGTCGTATGGCCTTATGTCAGGGCACCGAAGCATCGCAGTAACCATGAATTTGATTTGTATGGTTGGCTTTGGAAAGTCCAACCCATCGTGGGATTTGAATTTGATTTATATTTTTTAAATCTTTTTTGAACTCCCACCATTGTTATGAAATTTCTTGGGAAACCTTGCTATCCCAAGAGTATCCACCTATCCATAGAGTTTGGATTAACATTTTTGCAGTGATAATGATGGGTGATATCCATCCAACTGGATCGTATAACGATGCTATTTCGGATAGTATAGCTCGTTTGGTATTTGCCTGTGTTTCTGATATACTTTGTACATTGAACGTAAAATAATCTTCTGCAGGATACCATCGTATTCCTAACGTTTTTATAGACTCCTTGTCTTGTAGCTCTAGCGAACCCTTTACTTCTCTATCCTCGGGTGGCAAGTGAGATATGATTTCAGGACGATTACTTGCCCATTTTCGTAGGTTGAAGCCACTTTTATAAAGCATTTCTCTCAATTGTTTTTGTAACTCGAGACACTCTTCTACAGTTTCAGCTCCACTTAATAGATCATCAACATAAAATTCTGATGTAGTGGCCTTGACTGCTAAAGGATAGTTTTCTCGATCATCATGGGCTGCTTGTTGAACTGTACGAACGGCTAGAAATTGCGCCGGTGATATTCCAAAGGTGACAGTTTTGAGACGATAGTCTTGCAGCTCCTTTGTTTCTGGATTCCTCCAAAGGATCCGCTGGAACGTGCGATGATCTGGATGCATCCATATCATCCTATACATTTTCTCGACATCTGCTGTCATTACGACTTTATGTTTTCTCCAATTGAGAACTGTAGAGAATAATTTGGGTTGTATGGTTGGACCAATTAATAGCTGCTCATTTAATGATTTGCCATTTGTTGTTTTGGCGGAGGCATCAAATACTACCCTCAATTTGGTTGTAGTACTTTGTTTGAATACCGCATGATGTGGTATATAATAATGCGGCTCATTGTTTGTTGGTGGGCTACACAATTCCATATGTCCCATTGTCAAATATTCATCCAGGCAAGCTTCATATTCGCATTTAAGTTGAGCGTTTTTGGCTAACTTTCTCTGTAAGCATTCATAACGCCTTAATGCGAGCTCTCTGGAAAGCCCTAGAGTCGGACCGTTGGGATCTATGAAAGGTAGTTTAACCATATATTGATTATTTGCTAATCGTTTATAATTGGCTTTGTATAACTCCTCACATTTCTTGTCGTTTGGAGTTTGAATGTTGAAATCTGGAACTTCTTCCATTTCCCAAAATTTTTGCAATTGAAAATTGGGATTGTTACTGGATTTGACCGTTGCGGTGAATACCTTGACCGATGTGTTATTGGGTGAAGAACTATTTCCTAAAACTACCCATCCAAAAATTGTGTTAATCGCTAATGGAGTTCCACTTGGACCACAATGAATTCCTTCACGAATAACATGGCCATATACATCAGCCCCAAGCAACGCATCAATTGCGCTTGGTTTCCAGAAAGTTGGATCTGCCAGCTCACGATCCTGGAGATGTTTCCACTCGTGTGTTGACGTTTCCTTGACCGGCAGTAAGTCGGTAATCGTTTTTAATACAAACATTTTTACCTCTAATGTAGGTGTCTTTGTTTTGACTGGTTGAAGTTTTATTTGCACTTGTCGGTTGCAGTGTGCTGTTTGATTTTTGCTCAAACCAACAACTTCAATTGATGTGGGTATTCCACTTATTTGTAGCCTTTGGCAGGCAGACTCCGTAATAAATGATGTTTGAGATCCTGTATCGAGGAGGCATCGCAAAACCACGGAGTGACCATTGCGGTCTAACGCTGCTACCAACGCTGTTGGCAGCAAAGCGTTATAACTATCGGTTGCAAGGAAATTGCTCGTCTTTTCCACCTTACTGTTAACTTCTCCTGATATTGAATCCTTTAATGAAGATTCACTGACGTGAAGTGTAGTATGATGTGGCTGTTGACATTCCTTGCAGCGATTTTTATTCCGACACTTAGTGTGTGGATGTTTGTTGGAAAAGCAGTTCATACATCTGTTCGTTGCTTTGATTGTTTTTCGACGCGTTGGTACATCCATATTTAAATATGTCAAACAATTTCCAACATAGTGTTTTGCCTTACAAGCAGGGCAATGATTGTTGAGGGTGGTATGATATGATTGAATACCTTCCCTTTTAATACTAAAGGGAGTTGATTTGGCACCTACGTGGCCTCCAACGTATTCCCTTTTAATATTGGAAGTAGTTGGTTTTGCCTCTATAGTGCTTCCAATGGATTCTAGAACAAGAATCCTTTTGTTCAAAAAATTTAAAAAATTTTCGAATTTTGGGAGATCTTGACTATCTCCTAGTTCCTCTTCCCAAAGACGTAACGTCAAAAACGGTAGCTTCTGCACCAGCAAATAAATTAGCAGAGCATCCCATTGAGTGGTGTCTATCTTCAATGCCTTGAGCTGCTGCAAGCACTCTTCGGTTATGTTAGTTAACGTCTTTAGGTTCTTTCCTGTCTCAAGGGTAATTTTTGACTGGTTGACCAAGTTTTTCAAATGAAAGTTAACCAAGATTCGCGTATTTTCATAACGCTCCTTTAACTTTTTCCATGCTGGTTCATAGTCTTGATTTGTGATGGGAGTATGTTTCAATACTTTCTCAGCATCACCAGTTAAACATCCTTTCAAATAGTGCAATTTTTGAACGGGTTGTATTTGGGGATCGTCGTGGATGAGTGATTTGAATAAGTCGGAGAATGATCTCCACGAATTGTAATCTCCATCGAATTTGGGCAGTGTTATTTTTGGCAACTGGGTCTGCTTGAACTTCGGTTCTGCATTATTATTTGTCGAAATTTGATTGGCCTCTGGCGCTGTTCGACTGCAGCCTTCTTCAAATTCCGCCATATATTCATAATATTTGACCTCCACTTCATCAAAATGTTGTTTTGTTATGTAGGCATTGTCGGATTCCACCTTTGTGGTAAGAATAGCTTCGTGAATTTTCCGATCCTGGTTGACAAACTCGAACCATAGATCGCGCATATCTATGATTCTTAGCTTATAGAAGCTAGCAGTTCTCTTGTCCAACTAGGTTTTTTTGCCATTTTCAATTGTTTTTTCAAGTTTTATTTTCAAAACTGTTTGTTTGATAAGCAATTTTTCTAGGTCGCTCATGATTAATGAATTTTAGCGTGTATCCCGTTTTCGAAAAAATTGATTTTTTTTTGCAGTTAAGAAACAGAAAAAAAACAAAGTGAACAAAAAAAAAAATAAAAAAAATCAAATATGGATTTTTAAAAATACTATTAACTGATATCACAATTCCTGGATGGAACCACCAATGTTTTTTGCCCAACGTTGATGCTTACCCTTTTTAACAAATCAACTTAAGCAAAATTTTATAAATGAAAAGTCGGAAATTTTTGTGATATTTGCAGTTAATAATTTTTTTTATTTGCCAATATTTGATTTAGTATGGATGGGGATTACTATTTGTTCAATTGATGCGCGCTTATATAAGCCTTCCAATTGATTGCTTTATTTTTAAACAAATAACTTTGTTCAATCCTTAATTATTCAAATAATAATATTTACTACGTTTACTCAACAGAGATAAGGGTTTAATGCACGTTCGACCGATATATATTATCATCAACCGAATTCAAATTACCTCCTTCTCTCTTTTACGACTAACTACAAATTTGATTTTTTTTAAGTTTTTTACTTACGTATCAAAATATATTTGTTCAGCTTATATTTTAGCTTTAACAATTTTCAATTTGATTTACAACTTTACACTTTTTGGTACTCTCGCCTTGAGGTCAGAAAAAAGAGTGTCTGATTGTGAAAAATCCCGGGCCTTTTATACGATCTTTTTGCTCCGTGGTACCGTTTTCGTGCAATGAGATGCTGCCTGCTCCTTAGTACTGTGATGATTCGTCTAAATTTGTGCATAGACAACCTTTTATTTCTTTGTTTGGCATCACCTTTTTCCTTTTTCGTGCAGCTTTGATTCTGCGCCATCTTGACTACGATGGCCATTTTTTCTCTCCCTCTAACCTATTGGGTATATTGAATGATTTAAAAGCATTAATTTTCTCAATAATTATATAAAATTTCATTACAATTGTTTCGAAATCGCGTTCGGCATTAAAAAGTTTACTTACTAAACGCGCCCATTCGTTTGTGTTGTTAAAGTTGGCCGTCAAATTGACATCTTTCAAATGACACCTGTTGCCGGTGACGTTTGTTTTGATTTCGTGTGTGTTTTTTATCTAATTTCGTGTTGTTTTATCTAAATTGTGTAAAATTAATTGTTGCAAGTATTAATTGTTGCATTTTGTTTTGTTTAAATGTACTTCTTTGTAAACTTCAAGTGGTAAAGTGTAATAGAAAATGTGTTGTCCTATTGCAGGTTATAAAACATAACCTGAAGTGTATTGAACGTTTAGTTTTTTGATCTTAAATGTGTATAGTTTTAGTTTGTACTTGACAAACTTTATTGTATGTTTATTAATACATTAACTATGATCTAAAAAGTGTTTTTCTTTTTTCCCTATAGCTAGTTTACAAGTCTTCTGCTGTCGGCGCTTCGGTGGGCAAGACCGGCAAAATTCTTCATATTGGCAAAATGCCGACTTACGTTCTGGTTGGTGAGTATGTATCTTGTATATATCTAAAATATCTACTTATCAGTTTTTTCCTTTGCAGGTTTTAGTTTGTAAGTGTATATCTTAGCCTTTAAGTATTATGTATATTAGGTGTTTAAGTGAAAAACAATGTATATAGTTCATAAGTACTCTTTTTTATTAAAGTTCAATTCATGTTACTTTGTTATTGTTTTTCATTGTCGTTATTGTAAGTTGGTGAATGAACATCAATTGAAGTTTGTTTCCTTTTTTTTTGATTCAACTTCAACAATACAAATGCAGTAATTAACACTAAAAATTGCTCAATAATATGATAACCATTTTTGTAGTAAGCGCTAGAAATTGCTCAATAATATAATAACAAACATTTTTGTACTGCAATACATTACAAAAAAGACGTTTGTTATATATTTGATATATATCGTCGAACCCTGTTTGATATATATCGGATATATATCGGATATATATCTTGATATATATCCATTGATATATATCCTCGAACCCTGGTCATCGGTCAGTTTAAGTCTTGATTCTAAAAGTAATAGATCCAAATATGAGCCACTTCGAGGATTTGAAGGCCTGTCAGTAGCCAGCAGATTGACTTTACACTCAATACTGTGGAGCCCCAGCCAATTGAATAGCTGGGTCTCCCTTGGATTGGCTAATTGATTTCCCCAGTCCTGGTGTATAGCATTGTAATCACCGGCCAAGAGGAAATAGTTTTCATCTGAGTTCAGTTTCAGACATCGAAAAAGTGTTTCATGCTCTGTTATAAAACATGAATTTTGAGGCGCATAGATCGCGACCACATACAACCGCCTCCCCTGTTGGAGAGGGATGCATACGATACACACTTCAAGCAACTGGAATCGGCGTACTTCACCACTATATATTACTTTATGAGTAATGCCCTTACGTATGAAGATCGCAACCCCACCTGCGAAAGTCGAGTTGGGTCGGTCCCTCCTTACGATAATGTAATTATTTTTCGTCAAATTGTGATGCAGGTTTAGCCTAATTTCGCTAACCATACATACATCAGGACGTTGGTCTTTTAACAACTCAAGGAAGTTGGCTCGTCGTTCTACCCTAAGTAGCGAATTCACATTCACGGCTTAGATATTAAAAGGCCTCTCCGGCAGCGCGCCCGTTAACGTAAAAGTTGCGCAAGCGAAGGCACTTCACGGTAGATTACATCCACCCTACGCGCCTGCTCACTTATTTGCCGTGATTGTACACTCATTTGTGCCATAATGACACGCAGAGCGACCATCACCTCTGACTCCCCAGAAGCTTCCATTGACACAGATGGCTGTGCGGCCACTTTCTGGGGAGGTTGTACCGTTTTCCCAGCCCCCCACGCCATTTGGGCGTAAGAGACTTCATGAACGACGGCCCTTGGAATTGGTCTGGCTGCTTGCCTTCCCTCATCCTTAGTTGCTTTTGGAGCAGCTTCTTTTGAGTTTTTAATAATCTGGTATCGAGGACAACCCCGATAATTAGCATGGTGCCATCTCCACCACAGAAAACGCACTTAAATAGGGTCTTGTCTTCGACCCTTGTCTCACCGAGCTGACATTATGTGTCGTTGTGGTTCTCTCCACACTTAACGCACCTCGACTGCATTTGGCAGTTAAATGCGGCGTGCCAGAACCGTTGGCCACGAAGACATTGCAAAATGTCCCCGTGCCTGTTTAATTTTTCCCATCTTACCATCTGGCTAGTCCAGGACGGAGATTTTCCTTAGACTCTCCAGACGGCTATTGGGTGATAAGGTGACGAGGAACATCGGCAATAGCCGCTTCTACCGTCTTGGCCTGGCCGTGGTGAACGACTGGACCCCGATGAACTCGAGATCGTCGCCCGCCGACCTGCGGAGTTCAACTAAGAGCTCCTCTGGGTCAGAGGTAGGCTCTACCCCTTTCAATAGCATTGTTTTCGGTTTTTCCTCTTTGGGAGTATAACTAAAGTGTTCGGTTGTTGTTGTTGTTTGCTACAACGCCCGAACGATCTTGTGGTCACCAATGTTTTCGCATTGGATCGCATGTCGATCTTGGCCTAGTTTTTTGTTTGCAGCATTTTGAGCTGTTGCTGCTGGTCGCTGTTCTTTTGGCGCATTAACTTTTGGTTGCGGCTGTTGTTGATCCGCTCGCCTACGATCCTTTTGATATTTTTTTATTTCGGCAATTTCTTTATTAAGCTCAGCCAGTGTCTCCGTGAGAAACTGGATCCGCTGTTCCTCGTCGTTGTCGATGTTATCTGCCAAGGCAGCGAACGAATTGCCGCTACCTGTATAACGGCCCTCGCCACCGTTTGACTCATAATCGTAAGTCGAGTTGAGACTTACGATGCTTTCTGTGTCCGTCGACATTAAATCGTCATCGACCTCCTCTGCCGCTCCCTTCGACTTCTGCTTTTTGGGCACAAAATTCGGCTTTCCTTTAGGCGCCGCCTCCTTTTAACTGCAGTTCCAGCTGCCTTTGCTGTTGTTGCGGTTGTTGCCGCTGCTGTAGTATTTGTGGTTGTTGCCGCTGCTGAAGTATTTGTTGATTCCAACAATTCTTTACTCGCAGAGGCATCTTTCGATGCCCCTGCCTTCTTCTCTTTCACCATCTGCTTTTTTTCCCAATCAACGTCATTGATCAATAGCCCAGTTATGAAAAACAGCTTCCAAAATTTTGGTCGCCTCTGAGTGGGATCTAAACCCACGACCCTTGGCTTCAGAGTCCGCTACTCTACCACTGAGCTAACTTTTCAGTTAACAAATCGATAGCTTAATTAGCACTTAAACTTTCACTCACTTGAAAATACACTGTCATTGATCTGTATGACTGGTATACACATGATACTGTCATTGAATAATTATATATAGAAATGACACCGGAATACATCGCCACCAGAAGTTCTTATGCCGCTAGAATCGATATTGGAGCTAGTTAGTTCCCCAACCTTTTTGCAAATTAAGTCCCAAAGGATATTTTTTAATATTGTCTCGCTGGTTACCGAAGAGGTTGTTAAAATTAAAAATGAGTTTGAAATGATAATGGGGGTTGAGTATTATGTATTTGATTATTAATAATTATAATAAATCCCTTCTGGTTCCTTATGGAACATATTTTAAAATCTAAACTGCCAAATCTATATCATTTGAAAATGGTTTGTGTATGAAATTAGCACAGTAGAGACAAAAACATAAATATTAATAAATAGGGTGACTGTTGCTAGGCAAGCTGTCACAAACAAGCTTCTTTTGCCGTGTTTGAGAAAGTCGTATAGGTCGGGTGTAAGCTTTAGAGTTTAAAGTTTATGTTTATTGAACGATATATATATGCAACTAGCAAACCCGGCGAACTCTGTTTCGCCAACAGATGGCTTCGTTTTTTGTGACATGACCCAGGCGTCTAAGCCGCTGGACCTGGACTCGTTTGACAAGGTCAGTGTCGCTGCACAGTCCGTTCAGTTCGTCGTTGAATCTTCTTCTCCGCTCTCCATCTATGCAGACGGGACCAAAATTCACCCGAAGAATTTTTCTCTCGAAGCATCCTAAAGCGTTCTCGTCTACCTTTAACAAACTCCATTCCCTTGCACCATATATAAGAACCGGGATGATAAGTGTCTTATACAGGGACACTTTAGTTGCTCGAGAGAGGACTTTACTACTCAATTGCCTTCTTAGTCCGAAGAAACAGCGATTGGCAAGAGTTATTCTTCGTTTGATTTCAGCGCTGGTGTCGTTGTCTGAATTAATAGCGGCGCCTAGGTAGTCCTTAAAACCTCAAAGTCCTTAACTACCTCAAAGTTACAGCTGTCTATCGTGACGTTCTGTGCAGAACGTCGGTGTTGGGTGTCCTTTCTTGATGACAGAATATACTTGGTCTTGCCCTCATTGACCACTAAACCCGTCTTCTTCGCTTTCGTCTCAATGCTCATAAAAGCGCAATTGACATCACGCTGCGTTCTTTCAATTATGTCAATATCGTCGGCATATCCGAGCAATTGGACGGATATTTGAAAGATTGTGCCTCTTGTGATGACGTGGGAGTTTTGCACTATTCTTTTAAGAACGATGTTGTAGAAGTCGCATGACAGTGCATCGCCTTGCCTAAAACATTTTTTGACATGGAATGTATCGGTGAGATCTTTTCCGACCCTGATGGAGCAACGTGCGTGGTTTTTTCCAAGATCTGCCGTAGTGTGAAGATTTGGTCTATTGTGGACTTTCTTGGTCTAAGGCCGCACTGATAAGGACTTATCAGGTTGTTGACGAATGGCTTCAGACGCTCACTCAATACGGCAGAGAGGATCTTGTATGCGATATTAAGAAGACTGATACCTCTGTAGTTGGCGCAGTTCAGAGGGTCTCCTTTCTTGAGGACCGGGAAAACAATGCTGTGGTTCCATTCATCGGGCATGATTTCTTCCGACCATATTTTGCAAATGAGCAGGTGCATACACCTAACCAGGTCATCGCCTGCCGTTTTAAACAGTTCAGCAGTGAGGCCACTGCTTTGTTGGACTTAAGATTGGATACTGCTGTCTTCACAGACAGCTGTCACTTCGTTCAGGTCAGTTTGGCGGAATTGTTGGTCAACGTCGCCTAAATCGAATGGTTCTATCTCTCTAACAGCGGAATTTTGTTCATCATCGCCGTTATAGAGCTTGGAGAAGTGGTCTTCCAATATCCTCAGCATTGACTGCGGTTTCACCACGATGTTCCCTTGATCGTCTTTGCAGGCTTCGGCTCGGGGCTTTTAGCCCGAGGCTGTTGTTTTTCCCTTTCGGTAAAACTTCCGAACCTCATTCCTGCTGTGGCACCCTTCTATCTCTTCGATCGTGTGCATCTCTCTATTTTTCCGTCTAAGAAGTCGGTGTTCAACTCTCCTCTTCTGCTTGAAGAGCTCGTAAGAAGTTCTAGTCTTTTTGTGCAGCGCCGCTTTGTATGCTTCCTGTTTAGCTGCGTGTGCTTGCCGGCATTCGTCGTCAAACCAGGGGTTTCGTTGTGGTGGCTGTGTGAAACCCAGCACTTCAGAGGCGGCATCTCTGATGGCTGATTGGCAGCGCTTCCACTGGTTCTCTATACTTGATGCTGGCGGCATAGGACTTCTTAAGAGGTTGTAAAAGACTCGATCGGAAAAGGACTTGGCGATCTCTTGCGATTGTAGTGGTCCAACGTCGAATTTTCACACAGTATTTCCTTGTTTTGACTTAGATCGGAATATCCGCAGTCGTGCCTTGGCTACAACAAGGTAGTTGTCCGAGTCAATGTTGGCCCCTCGGAATGTTCAGACATCCTCTATACTGGAGAAGTGTCATGCGTCGATCGCAATGAGGTCAATCTGGTTGACGGTTTATTGATCAGGAGATTTCCATGTCCCTTTGTGGATATTGAGGTGCTGGAACCGAGTACTAGCTACCAAAACATCTCGCCCCGCAGCGAAATCGACCAGCCTGAATCCGTTATCGGAGGTGTTGTCCACCAAAGATATCCTCTATTCCTAGCTTGGCACTAAAATCTCCTAGAACAATCTTAATGTAATAGCCAGGGCACTGCTCATATGTTTTGTCCAGGAGCTCGTAGAATACGTCTTTGGTGTCTTCATCATTTTCCTCTGTGGGGGCGTGTGCGCAAATGAGGCCTATGTTGACGAATTTGGCCTTGATGCGGATTGTTGCTATGCGGTCGTTCACATAGTTGAAACTCAAGAATTTTTGCCTGAGTCTAGTTCCAACAACAAATCCATATCCAAACAGTCGCTGCTTTTTTTCTCGGTAGCAATCGACGAAGTAGATATCGCAGTCTTTTAATTTGCGTCTACCTGGTTCATCCCATCGCATTTCTTGAATAGCGGTAATATCAGCTTTGTAGCAGTTAAGGGCTTCCGCTAATTGTTCGGCTGCACGTGGTCTATTAAGGGACCCAACATTCCACGTACAGATCCGAAGTTCGTTGTCCGTTTTTCGTTTGCTAGGTTTGTCATCAGTAAATCCGTCCGTATCCGAGGCTTGTTGGTGCTTCGCATTTAACAATTGTTTTACGTGGCCGGGAAGTCACCCCGACAGCACAACTCCCAATCTGAAGGGCCAGATTCTTGTATAAATCCAAAGATGGGAGCCGGATAAACCGTTCCTTATAGGAATGACCTCCAAATATGTTGTAGTAGGGGTATGGTACGTTTCGTCATTTTTATCTCGTTTATTGTTGTTTCGCCCAAGTTGTATCGCAATTTGTTGTTTCGCATTTTGTTGTTAAATTTTTCGTTTGTTTCGTCTATCTATATTTCGATATTTCTCGCTTCGCTTTGCATTCGTTTCGTTTAAAGATTATTTAGCCTTTTATTACTTTATATTTGGCTCGTTTCGCTTTCTATTGTTTCGTTTTTCGATCAGTTCGCTTTTGTTTATATAGATTTTGATTATTTCGCCATCGTTTGATTGGTATTTTAATTTTTGTGGATGAAAAAAGAGGCTAGAGTTGTAAAAATTCGCGCGAATTTTTACACCTCTAGCCTCTTTTTTCATCCACAAAAATTAAAATACCAATCAAACGATGGCGAAACAATCCAAAATTGAACTGTATACCGGTTTTTTTTGGTATTTTAACAGTTTGCTTAACTTCTCATCAAACTTTATTGAAAATTGATTAGAACTTTCAAAGATATATCATATTTTAGAAGCATTTTCAGAACCAATTAGTCAGAAATAATATCAAATTTCGAAATATTTATTAAATTTCTGAAAAACCGAACCGCGCGATTTCACAAGCAATAATAATCTGATAATGAGCGAATTAATTGAATGTCAAAACAATAGATTACCGTAGAGACAAAATGCGAAAAAACAGTTATCGAGATAAATAAAGTCTAAATAATCATTTGTAAATTCAATGGAAATGCGAAAAAATGTTAAGCGAGATAAGAAATGCAAAGTAAGTGTGCAGCGAAATGATTGAAAATCCAAGTAACAGAAAAACAAAACAGGCAATGCGAAGTAAACAAAAATAATTGTGTCAAAAACAAAATAATAGAATGCGTAATAAAATGTGCGAATCAATAGGCACCCGTTGTAGTAGACATATAAGGTGTTCACTAAGTACTTCAACCTGACTGGAACTGTAGACGCCACCGTTGATTCCATCTAGAAAATTCCTCCACTGCCGTCTGGATGAAAGAAGAGGTGCCTTAGTGGGAACACCTCTCCCCCCCCTCTCTCGTTTGCTGCCACCAACAACCATCCACTAATGTTGAGACCCAATCTCCAGTTGAGGTACTAGGCACCCAATGTTCACCACGTGGAGGTGAGAGTAGGAGTTGAGAGACAGAGGTGGGTTTTAAGAAAAACCTATGGACGCTAGAGTCCGCTTGGGTGCACGTGTCTACCATTTAAACATAATTTTTCATTGAAGTGCTCTTTGCTAAACCACATTTTTTGTTTTTTGGTCTGATGTTAACACATAAAAAGCGGATGGTTTCCCAACTCGTGAACACGCAACGTATAGCTGCCCATGTGAAAAGCAATGATTTTCTAAATTTATCCCGCAAATACTTAGCGATTGGCCTTGCGACTTGTTAATTGTCATTGCGAACGCAAAGCGAACCAGAAATTGCAATCGTTTGAAGTCAAACTGAAGATCAGTCGGAATCATTGGTATTCGGGGAATACATACATTTTCACCTGCGTACTTTCCGTTAATAATGGTTGCCTCAATCAAATTCGGCATAAGTCTTTTCACCGCAAGTCGAGTACCGTTGCAATGTCGCTGTGGATTCAAATTACGCAATATCATAATAGCTGAACCAGCTTTGAGTTGCAAGTTATGTGGTGGAAATCCTGGTAACTATAGAGAGTTCTAAAACTCCGTTGAATAATTAACTACAACATCGGGATCTGTTATGGAATCAACAGATTTGTATGTCACCAAATCGCCATCGATTTTTGATTGAATGGTGAAATTCAGTGCATTTACATCATTATTGTTTGCAGCGAGAATTGCTCGTTGACTTAAACACGAATAATTATTCTGATAATCCTACTAATATTATAAACGTGGAAGTTTGTATGTGTGGATGTATGTTTGTTCCTCTTTCGCGCAAAAACTACTGAATGGATTTTACTTTCACTTTTCAATAATATAGCTTACTAGCTGTGCCCACGACTTCGTCCGAGTGGAATAGCGACTTTCAGCAGCATTTTTAACTTTTTAGGAAATAAAACTTCTAGCCTTAAAAATGGCGGTATTTCCAAAAAAAACATTCAACCCCTATTGCAACACCTTGTAGCCCTGTTAAAAATACTTTTGAGACCGTAGTTTTTGAATTCCCATTTCCGTTCCCGTGGGAATATAAGGATAGATATACAGGGTGTCCCGTAATTCGTTTTACATACTTTGGGATATGATTCTTGGTCATATTCTTAGAAAAAAATTGTTCAACAGTAAAGTCCGTTTCTCAAGTTTGACATCACTTTTTGACAATTTAAAAAAAGGCTAACTTTGGTGTACCCTGACCTGTGTTAAATTCGATATCTCTATCAATACTGATGATAGAGACCTAATCTTAGACTCAATATTTTGTAGAAATAACAACCTTTAAGACTGTTTTTAAATTAGGCTTCCATAGGTTTAGGGTTGCCAGATTTTCAATTTTAAGTGATGTTCAAATTTTCTTCCCAAAACAAAGTCTCGACTTTGAGGTCATTTTTTTGGAGAAAAGGCCTGATAAACATAGAGTTTCTTTATTTTTTACAGATGAACAAAACAATAATAAAGAAAAAACTCAGAATTCAGTTAACTCAAAAACCCATACATTTTATGATACTAAGAAAAATACGAAATGGGAAAAATTTAAAAAAAAATAAAAAAAAGTTTTTGTTTTGAGGTTTGTTTGAATAAAACAATAATATGATCACTTTTAGTAGTTTTTTTTATGTATTTAATACAAATACAATTATAACAAGTGCTCAAAGCCCCATCCTTCGTTTTGAATCCTTGCCAGAGTCCGTTTTTGGATTTCATTGTGGGTGTTTGCTGTCGATAACTCTTGTCTTAATAGTAGTCTTGTAATCTTTGAAACTGTATTTAAATTTGACTCCTATAGGCTAAGGGTTGCCAGATTTTTAGCTAGTATAAAGTTCCTGGTATCCTTTGTTGTGCTTTTCTTCAATTTCCATTTAAAAACTCATATAAGAAAAAAAATGTCTGCGTATTCTTCTCTCGTAAATGAAAGCATTTCAAAAAACTCTCTGATCAAACTGCAATCGTGACTTAATTTGACAAACTAATGAACAAATTTGTTTTCTTATTCTTTTATACGACTTATTTACCTATTGAACATTCATACCCCAAATTTAAAGCAAACATCCACAATGAAATCCAAAAACGGCCTCTGGCATGGATTCAAAACGAAGGAGGGCGCTTTGAGCACTTGTTATAATTGTATTTGTATTAAATACATAAAAAAACTACTAAAAGTGATCATATTATTGTTTTATTCAAACAAACCTCAAAGCAAAAACTTTTTTTTATTTTTTTTTAAATTTTTCCCATTTTGTATTTTTCCAAGTATCATAAAATGTATGGGTTTTTGAGCTAACTTAATGCTGAGTTTTATCTTTATTATTGTTTTGTTCATCTGTAAAAAATAAAGAAACTCTAAGAAGAATTTTTGAAATCGGTGCTGTAGTGTAAAAGTTCAAGTATACGTTCCTGCTCCCGTGGGAATATAGGGAAAAAATATATAGTCTTTGTCTTTCCTCAGGTTCTGAGCAATCTTTGTTTAAAATTTCATTTAAATCGGTCTCATAGCTTGGGCGGGAGATTGTAACATAGAACGACGGACAGACAGACCTCCTTTCACACTTATAATATTAGTAAGGACTCCCGTTCCCGTAGGAATATGTGGATGAATTAAAGTTAATGTTACACAGGGATAGTGTAGCATTTTAACGGTGGCAGAATTTTTGAAATCGGTGTTGTATATAGGGAACCGTAGGAATATGGGGGTGAATTAGTTTTTATGTTACTCGGGGATAGTGTAGCATTCTAACGGTGAAAGAATTTTTGAGATCGGTGCTGTAGTGTCAAAGTTCCCATATACGTTCCTGCTCCCGTGGGAATATAGGGAACCGTATCAATATGAGGATGAAATAGTTTCAATGTAACTCGGAGATAGTGTAGCATTCTAACGGTGAAAGGATTTTTGAAATCGGTGCTGTAGTGTCAAAGTTCCTGTATAAGTTCCTGCTCCCGAAGTAATATGGGGATGAATTAGTTTTTATGTTACTCGGGGATAGTGTGGCATACTAAGGGTGAAAGAATTTTTGAAATCGGTGCCTTAGTGTCAAAGTTCCCGTATACGTTCATGCTCCCGTGGGAATATAGGGAACCGTAGGAATATGGGGATGAATTAGTTTTTATGTTACTCGGGAATAGTGTAGCATTCTAACGGTGAAAGAATTTTTGAAATCGGTGCTGTAGTGTCAAAGTTCCCGTATATGTTCCTGCTCCCGTAGGAATATGGGAATGAATTAGTTTTTATGTTACTCGGGGATAGTGTAGCATACTAAGGGTGAAAGAATTTTTGAAATCGGTGTTGTAGTGTCAAAGTTCCCGTATACGTTCATGCTCCCGTGGGAATATAGGGAACCGTAGGAATATGGGGATGTATTAATTTTTATGTTACTCGGGGATAGTGTAGCATTCTAATGGTGAAAGAGTTTTTGAAATCGGTGCTGTAGTGTTAAGGTTTTCGTATAGGTTCCTGCTCCCGTGAGAATATAGGGAACCGTAGGAATATGTGGATGAATTAGTTCTTATGTTACTCGGGGATAGTGTAGCATTCTAACGGTGAAAGAATTTTTGAAATGGTGCTGTAGTGTCAAAGTTCCTGTATACGTTCCTGCTCCCGTAGTAATATGGGGATGAATTAGTTTTTATGTTACTCGGGGATAGTGTAGCATACTAAGGGTGAATGAATTTTTGAAATCGGTGCCTTAGTGTCAAAGTTCCCGTATACGTTCATGCTCCCGTGGGAATATAGGGAACCGTAGGAATATGGGGATGAATTAGTTTTTATGTTACTCGGGGATAGTGTAGCATTCTAACGGTGAAAAATTTTTGATATCGGTGCTGCAGTGTCAAAGTTCCCGTATACGTTCCTGCTCCCGTGGGAATATAGGGAACCGTAGCAATATGGGGATGAATTAGTTTTTATGTTACTCGGGGATAGTGTAGCATTCTAACGGTGAAAGAATTTTTGAAATCGGTGCTGTAGTGTCAAAGTTCCCGTACACGTTCCTGCTCCCGTGGGAATATAGGGAACCGTAGGAATATGGGGATGAATTAGTTTTTATGTTACTCGGGGATAGTGTAGCATTCTAACGGTGAAAGAATTTTTGAAATCGGTGCTGTAGCGTCAAAGTTCCCGTATACGTTCCTCCTCCCGTAGGAATATGGGGATGAATTAGTTTTTATGTTACTCGGGGATAGTGTAGCATTCTAACGGTGAAAGAATTTTTGAAATCGGTGTTGCAGTGTCAAAGTTCCTGTATACGTTCCTGCTCCCGTGGGAATATAGGGAACCGTAGGAATATGGCGATGAATTAGTTTTTATGTTACTCGGGGATAGTTAAGCATTCTTATATCCTGGCGCGGTGGTGTATGATTTTTGAAATCGGTGCTGTAGTGTCAAAGTTCCCGTATACGTTCCTGCTCCCGTAGGAATATGGGGATGAATTAGTTTTTATGTTACTCGGGGATAGTGTAGCATTCTAACGGTGAAAGAATTTTTGAAATCGGTGCTGTTGTGTCAAAGTTCCCGTATACGTTACTGCTCCCGTGGGAATATAGGGAACCTTAGGAATATGGAGATGAATTAGTTTTTATGTTACTCGGGGATAATGAAGCATTCTAACAGTGGAAAATTTTTTGAAATCGGTGTTGTACTTTCTAAGCTCCCGTATACGTTCCCGTTCCCGTGCTTATTTAGGAATAAATTGTAGCCTATGTGTTATTCTGATGTATAAGCTATATTATTGGAAAGTTTAAGTAAAATCCATTCAATAGTTTTTGCGTGAAAGAGGAACAAACATACATCCACACATACAAACTTTCACGTTTATAATATTAGTAGGATACATCAGAATAACACATACGCTACAATTTATCCCTAAATTCCCACGGGAAGGGGAACGTATACGGGAACTTAGAAACTACAACACCGATTTCAAAATTTTTTCCACTGTTAGAATGCTTCATTATCCCCGAGTAACATAAAAACTAATTTCTACCCATATTCCTACGGTTCCCTATATTCCCACGGGAGCAGGAACGTATACGGGAACTTTGACACTGCAGCACCGATTTCAAAAATTCTTTCACCGTTAGAATGCTACACTATCCCTGAGTAACATAAAAACTAATTCATCCCCATATTCTTACGGTTCCCAACATTTCCACGGGAGCAGGAACGTATACGGGAACTTTGACACTACAGCACCGATTTCAAAAATTCTTTCACCGTTAGAATGCTTAACTCACCCCGAGTAACATTAAAACTTATTCATCCCCATATTCCTACGGTTCCCTATATTCCCACGGGAGCAGGAACGTATACGGGAACTTTGACACTGCAGCACCGATTTCAAAAATTCTTTGACCGTTAGAATGCTACACTATCCCCGAGTAACATTAAAATTAATTCATCCCCATATTCTTACGGAAGCTGGAACGTATACGGGAATTTTGACACTACAGCACCGATTTCAAAAATTCTTTCACCGTTAGAATGCTACACTATCCCCGAGTAACATAAAAACTAGTTCATCCCCATATTCCTACGGTTCCCTATATTCCCACGGGAGCAGGAACGTATACGGGAACTTTGACACTACACCACCGATTTCAAAAATTCTTCCACCGTTGGAATGCTACACTTTCCCCGAGTAACATAAAAACTAATTCATCCCCATACTCCTACGGCTCCCTATATACAACACCGATTTCAAAAATTCTTCCACCGTTAGAATGCTACACTATCCCTGTGTAACATTAACTTTAATTCATCCACATATTCCTACGGGAACGGGAGTTTTTACTAATATAATAAGTGTGAAAGGAGCTCTGTCTGTCCGTCGTTCTATGTTACCATCTCCCGCCCAAACTAATAAACCGATTTAAATGAAATTTTAAACAAAGATTGTTCAGAGCTTGAGGAAAGACATAGACAATATATTTTTTCCCTATATTCCCACGGGAGCAGGAACGTATACGGGAACTTTTACACTACACCACCGATTTCAAAAATTCTTCCACCGTTGGAATGCTCCATAATCCCGGAGTAACATATACTTAAACTTATCCACATATTCCCACGAAAACGGTCACCATATTCCCACGGGAACGGGAGTCTTTACTAATATTGAAAATGCGAATGTAGCTATGTAGGTATGTTTTTCTTATGTCTCCCGTTCAAACTGCTAAACAGATTTTATTAAATTAGCTGTAGAGATGGTCTAGAACATGCGGAAGGATAAAGGATATATATCTATCCTTATATCCCCTCGGGAACGGAAATGTGAATTCAAAAACTACGGTCTCAAAAGTATTTTTAACAGGGCTACAAGGTGTTGAATGTTTTTTTTGGAAATATCGCCATTTTTAAAGCTAGAAGTTTTATTTCCTAAAAAGTTAAAAATGCTGCTGAAAGTCACTATTCCACGCGGACGAGGTCGCGGGCACAGCTAGTTATCACTAATGTTAGGGAAAACATTTTCAGTAAGAGCTAATTGAGAGCTTACAAACAGGCAAAAGTCGTTGGTAAGAGTAATTAATCCAGTTGTCGCATCAACTGGAACTTTTAAAATTCCAACAGCTAACAATGTTTGGAAAATTGTGCAACACTTTGATCATTTTGAAGTTGAACTCTCATATTAGTGGTAAGTGAAAGTGTTTTTACGTTATTCCACAAAGTTGATGCCTTCAGTCAAGCATTCAATTCATCTGCAGGCGTTCCACGGGGACCTACTGGCAACGTCTGACTGAAATCGCCTGTCAACAATATCATCAAACCGCCAAAGATGTTGTTATTGCGCCGAAGATCCTTCAGTGTGAAGTTAAGTGCTTCAAGTGATTTCTTATGTGTCATTGTGCACTCATCCCAAACAATGAACTTGCATTGCATCAACAATTTTCCCATTGCACTGGATCGGGAAAAATTGCATGTTGGAGTATCAAATGTGTTTAAATTGAGTGGCAACTTAAGCGCAGAATGTGCATTACGACCGCCATCTAGAAGAGTCGCCGCAGTTCCAGATGATGCTAACGCCAAAGCTATGTCACATCTTGATCGATTAGTGGCTAAAATCAATGAAATGACAAATGTTTTCCCTGTTCCTCCAGGTGCGTCCAGGAAGAATAGACCAGCAGTATTATTGTCCACCGCTTACATTAATGTTTCGTTTGCTTGTTTTTGCTGTTATTCAGCAACGGCACATTATTTCGAACGAATTCCTGCAATGTATCAACATTGTATTGCAGTTCTCGATTTAATTCTTGGTTGAATGCATCGTGCACCGATTGATTTATCACAATCATTCCTACTTCAATCAGTAGCATGTTAGCAATTGTCAAGCATTGATCCTCAATCAGAATCAATCCTTCATTGTAGATTTCATCGGTTATTTGCATGTCGGGATTATTCGTTCGAATGCGCAAGCGATGCAAGATATCTTCACATATGTCGAATCCGCAAGTGTTAAATCCCAATGAGAATCATTCTCCAACAAACCCAATAGTTGACATGCTTCTCGATATTTTTGTCATTGGTGGCCATTCACAGTTTTCATATGCGCAAATGATTTTGGACCACGTACATTTACCAACAGCAGTCACAAATAAAAACATTCATCATTTCTAGGATGAACAGCATACATGCGACCTAGCGCATCAGTGGAAAACACCTGTGGCCAATCTGGAACGGGGGTTCCTTGTTTGCGACGTAGGAATTTCTTTGTTGATCGGTTCCAGGTGTAATACTTGAGTATTCAACGTACTTCAGCGTCGCTGCGAATGGATCTGTTTCACACATTGCAAAGAAGCTATACAATGCTGTCGATTGTGGTCTCTCAGCTCGTTGTGCCGCATTAGCCTCAGTGAAGTAAACTCTTTGTCCATTTTCCAAATGCACTGCTAAATGTACAACTGTGGGATATCTTTCATGAATTTGAAATGACAATAATCGCCCCAGTGCTTCATTAGTACTGACGTATCTGCCCATTTGGAAGTTGCTGATTTCGTCATTCGCATTTTCCGACGCAATACCAAACACAGCCATGTCGCTGCCTTTTGTGACGTACTTGCACAAATATTTGACTGATTTGGCCGAATGACAACTCTCAACGTTCGCATGTATTTGTATTTGTATTTGCATTTGTATTTATTTCAATTGAAAGTGGTAGTACAAGAAGAAAATAAATTCTTATAATAGTATTTAAAAATAAAGACAAATCTAAATTTAATTGTCAAAGGAGGTTGCTCATTTTTATATAATCTTATTGCTTAAGAAGAAAAAAAAAACAATATTTACATTAGTCTTATAATTTCGGAAAAAAGTAGTTTATAACTACACATGTACATACAGTTTAAAATAGAATTTTCATATTCATTGTTTTTTATATAATTGAGTTTATGAAAAAATAGTATTATTATTATTAGAGATGTATTCATAAAGAGATTTTTCAAATATTGGAAGCGAACTACAATGTCTTAGATTGAGTGGTATGGAATTCCATAGCCTAACTGAATGGTAGAAAAACAATCTTTTGCTTTCAAGATAGTTAAAAGGAGGCACAATGAAACTGTTTTATTCTCACAGATGAGGCAAAGTAAATTTTTTTATATAAGTATAATGGCATTTGATTTTCAATTATTTTGAAAAGAAAAACACAGTTTTTGAAATTTAGAAACTCTTTTAGAGTCATGCCAGTCAATATTTTAATGTGAGCAGATATATGATCAAATCTACGCAGGCGAAAGACTTATCTGATAGCCTTATTATGCGCAACTTGAAGCTTTCTCATAGAAATTGAGTCTTAGTTACTGTAAATTACACTGCTATAACTAAAAATTGGTAGTAAGAGACATTTTACAAGCCTAAGTCTTGTTGCAGATGGTGTTACACTTGCAGATGCGTTTAATGGCCTAGCTCCTATATAAATTGATCTTACAGTCAGATTTACATTGTCTCTAGCTGCTAACTTGGTATTAAGTACGATTCCTAGACTTTTCACAGTATTGAGATATGGTATATGTTTTGTGAAGAGCTGTACTGCAGGAAGCAATGTCGTATCGACGTTTTGTTTCGAGAAAACTATGCTTTGGGTCTTTTCTGGATTTAATTTGAGACTATTTAATGTAGTCAATTGAGCAATAGATTGTAAATCTTCGTTTAACCTGAAAACACAGTCCTCAATCAGGCCTGTCGGTCGAGCTATGTAAATCTGAACATCATCTGCGTATAAGTGCAATGAAAAGCTGTGGCACACAGATGACAAGTCATTGATGAATAATGAGAATAAAAGGGGACCAAGTATGGAGCCCTGCGGAACACCAGATATAAGAGGTAAAAACTCAGAACAGCCACTCTCATTAAAAACACTTTGTTTTCTATCAGTTAAGTAGCTTTTAGTGAGTATGATAGAGGTATCATCAAAATCAAAATAGCATGTAAATTTTTTACACTAGATTTCAAAGTCGAACGCCTTAGAAAAGTCGAGAAGACAAAGTATCGAAATACAATTTTTGTTAAATCCTAGCCGTATGTCATCAAGAATTTTAACTGTTGCAGTTTGACAGCTGTGATTTGCTCGAAAACCTGATTGAATTGAGCTTAGTAGCTTATGATTTGAAGCGTGTCTATTTATTTGATCACGAAGAACAGTTTCCAAAATTTTTAAAGGCATGGTAATATGCAAATTGGTCTAAAATCCTCAGGACCACTACAAATTGACTTTTTTGGCAAAGGTGTAACCTTTGCTTTTTTCCATGAATTTGGAAAAGTAGACATTGTCACACAGGAGTTGATGATATGTGTTAACGTACAAAGAATGTGTGGTAAAATAAGCCTTATAAATTTAATTGGTACTCCATCCACTCCTATTGCTGTTGATTTTATGTCTCTAACTGCATTTAAAACCTCTGCTTCGGAGACACAAATGAAACTTAATGAGAAATCATTTGGTGATCCGTTAAAAGTAGCAGAGAAATCTAATGTCTCATTGACTGTATAGCTATGAGATAAAAAGTGTTTATTTAGTTGCATTGGTTCGAGCTCACAACAGTTTTTCTTCGACTTCGAGACTATACCAAATTTTTTAGTATTTTTCCATAGGACACCACTTGGCAAGTCTGTATTTAGTTTTATTGAAAAGTACATTGCTTTAGCTTTTTTAACTTCGCGAACAACACTATTTCAGATAGTTTTGAAAATATTCCAGTTGGTGACGCTTTTAAAGCGTTTCCAGCGTGAAAAAGATCGATCTCTATTTTTAATCATTCTCAAAATTCAAATATTGAACCATGGTATGCGCGAATCAAGGATGTGTACAGTTTTAATCGGAACATGAATATTAAATAAGTTTACAACCATAGATTTAAAGAGCTCAACTTTTTAGTCAATATTTGGTATATTCCAACATGCATTCCATGGAACAGTTATACAATCTAGAGCTAATTCATTCAAGTTTATATTTTTATAATCTCTGAAAGAGAATTGACCTTTGGATTGTAACTAAAACGAATGTCATAAGTGACGAAAATAAGATCGTGGTATGAAGGAATTCCAATCAAATTTAATTGATCAAAAAGTAAAACTTTTAGCTCAGAGAAAAAAATAATCAGGGAAACAGTGGTTGTATCCATCAGGACCATCTAGGTTAAATTTTTTTGGTCAGAAAAACCGCATTTTGCCAATTTAGCTTATTTCCAAAGTTGCTATCCCAGGTCATGTTAACGCGTGCGAACTCCAACCGCTGTTTGCTCTTATGGCGTTTAGTGGAGGCATTTTTTTTTGTTTTTTTAATTGAAGATGGTCTGCACCTTAAATAGATCGACGAACAGTTAATGTTCTGGCTGTTACCCCCGCTTTTTCCTTTATTTTGCTGGTAGAGAGAGCTGAATTTGATGCAGTTCTTAAATTTTTTTTCTTATCCTGAGGAGTTAAAGCCGTTTTCGTTCTTCCTTTGCAGTTTTTATCGTATGAATCACTGGTTTTAATATAATTCCTCACAACATGGTCATTTTGGCCTATTTTTTTTTGCAATTCTTCTCATTGAAAACTCTTCGGATTGCAACACGTCCATTTTCCCTTTTTCTTCTGCAGCTAAAACTTTTTTTTCCAACATTTTGGACTGAAATCTGTGGCAAACACTTTTTTATTGCTTAAAGTTTACAGCTATTTGTAATCCACGTAACAGATCGCGACCAAATAACTAATTTTACATCTAATCATGTGAACAAAAAAAAACTGTACTTTTTCTTGGAGCATAGACCAAAGTGAAAAAAATGTCCGTTTACTTCGACTCACCTTGGACTTTTTAGTGTTATTTTGTTTAGAATTTAATAAGCTTTCATATAAATGCAATTGTTTGGCAATTGCTACCCACACTTACAAAAAAATTAGGTTTATGTAAAAAAAAATTTGTGCGTAATTAAGTGAACAGCAGTGTACAATCTAGAGCTAATTAATTCATTCAAGTTTATATTTTTATAATCTCTGAAAGAGAATTGACCTGGCTTTGGATTGTAACTAAAACGAATGTCATAAGTGACGAAAATAAGATCGTGGTATGAAGGAATTCCAATCAAATTTAATTGATCAAAAAGTAAAACTTTACTTAAGTTATCAGTCATTGCAATGTCTAGCAAGCTGGGCTCACAGTTTGATCGAAAATCTGTGGGTACTGTTTTATTTTCAATTTGAAGACCGTTCATTTCGCAATCATCAAAAAAGGAAATTGACTCAGAGCTTTCAGTGAGAATATTTTTATTGAAATCAACTAAAATGATTATATTGCTATAATTGCCCCCATGCTCCATAAAACTACTAAAAAACGAATCTAGATGCAAACTTTTATTCGGATTGTATACACAAGCAAGCAAACATTTGTTTGCTTTATCAAATATTACAACAAAAATATACCTACTCTACGACTTCTGATGGTTGCGATGAATAGACGGTGCGACAAGAAAGATATTCTTTGCAATAAATTGCAACACCACCACCTCTTTTATTTGAAGACCTATCATTACGGAAAACTTTGTATCCTGGTATATTAATAAGCACATCAGATAAATCTTTTTTAAGCCAGGTTTCTGAAACGCACAAAACGTCGACAGGCTTTGATGAAAATAAATCTTTCAATTCATTAATATGCCCGTTGATACTTTGTGCGTTTATATGGCAAACTTTAAAGCCATCATACCGACTTGACAAAATATTGAAAAAAAATTGTAGTCCAAAAATTGTAGTCCTCCGACACATTCAGGCCACTAGAATCAACCATACTCTATTCCAGTAATAAACAAGTAATAAATGCAACCTCTAAGAATTTGATCTATGAAGGGAAGAAGATCTCAAAATAAGTATAACAAATTTGTTGTTTACAATATGTAGGTATAAAAATTTAATGAAGAGTTTTATAAAACAGAATAAATGAGAAAAAAAAAGAAAAAACATTAAAGTAAAAATAAAAGATAGGTATAGAAGAAGAGTTGTTCTTTGATAATAATACTATACTAGTTGATATAGATTAAGATGATCTTGAGTTGTTAGAGCAACTTCGATCCAGATCCAGACCACTCAGTTTCACAGAAACCAGTTTATTTTTGATTAAGCTGTGGTCGTTTATCAGTTTGTTGATCTCTTCTCTGTTGTGTACCATTTTTTTGTCTGTTGTTCCCATACTTTTTACATAGACTAATCCTCCAATTGTGAAGACTGCTCCAATTTTGTTTTCTTTTTTTAGTGAATACGCATAAATAAACAAACTTCGTTCGTGTGGTGCAAGACTCTCGGTGATAAAAAATGCGTGCTTGCGTTCAGGAAAACCAATATCAGATAATAGTAAAGATTGTTTGTTTTTGCATAGCTTTAGATAATTGAAAATTGATTTCATAAGTGTTTTCCTCTCGAATTGATTAGAGAGTTTTATTATAATTGCACTACTTTGATTGGTTTGTCTTCGATTGACGCGAAAAATATGTATTGGTTTTAAGTCCGAGCAGCCAATTAACGTGCAAACTTTGTTAAAAAGTGCCATTAAATTTTCACCTTGAACGAATGGAATACCAGATATTACCACGTCGGAAAGGAATTTTAACCTTTCTAGCCGTATAAATTGATTTTCAAGTGCGCGTGTGCTTTCTTTCATTGTTGCGATTTGTAGTTCAAGGTTTGAACTTTTTTTTTGGTAGAAGTTCCACGTCACTGTGAAGATCCGTAAGGCGCTTCTCAAATTGTTCACACTAAAGCTTTTCTAAATCTTTAAATTTCTTTTCAATTAGCTGAGTTAATGTTTTTTTCATAGTTGGCACTGTATTCGACACTTCAGAAGACATGTCGCACTCTAAGGTTTGATTTTTCTTTTTTTCACGAGTTGTTCGTTCCTCAGTAGCTGCCGCAATCGAATATGAGGTTAAGTCATCAGCAGAAGACATTTAATTTTTTATTTCAGATACAAGCACAGTATTATCAGTGCGTGCACTCCGCTCAAATAACAACCTAAAATCCAACTTGATTGTTAAGCTTGCGAATAGAGAGGATGTTGACCGAATTTTATCAGCTAACTCCAAAGTAAAAGGCACTTTAGTTTCCATACGTCGAGACTATCCCACCGCATCTAGAGGAAGAAGGAGGCGATTACAAGAGCTGAAGGCCGACATTATTAGTAAACAAAGCGCTAAAAACAGAAATTCGCGGTCAATTTTTATTCGTAAATAGAAAATTTTTTTATTTTGACAGCAACTTTGCTCTACAATGTGATGGCGAATGTGGAATGTCATTGTTACAGCAGCTGATTGATGACAGTACCGTGAGCAGCGTTTCTGGTTGCAGCGAAAATTCGTTACGTTACGTTACGACCTCAACTCAACAAAATATTTAATTTTAATGCCGTCTGCCCTCAAACTATTAATAAGAATATAAAAAATAATAATTGTTCAAATGAAAAAGTATATAAAATTTTGTCATATAATGTCTCAGGACTAAGTAACAAATCTATTTTCACTAATTTTTATAATTTTATATGTACATTATTATTATTATTTCTTATACGAAACTTTTATCACCGAGTTAAATATTGACATGTTCGAGAAGAAAATTACCAACTTCGAAATAAAGTCGATACCAGCAACCAAAACACACACCAGAGGAAGAGCAAGTGGAGGACACATATTCGGATTTAAAAGAGATCTTAATACTAATGGGTGCAAAATCGAATCTTTTCATTCTTTAATTTATATAAGTATGAAAACTGATAGAAAAACTGTACGTCTTTTACCAACCTACTTGAACTGTAACAACTGGGATATGAATTTCGTGAACCTTCAAGAATTCATGACATGTGGAGGTGATAGCTCAAATCTACTTACAATAGGCGATTTTAATGCAAGAGTGGGTAATGAAGAATGTGCTGTCAACAACCTAGCTGGAGTCGAGAAAAAAACAAGGGACAATGTCAACGACGCCAATGGTAATAATCTCCTAGAACTATGCAACTCTTTTGGTCTAAAACTACTCAATGGAACTTGCCTAGGTGATCAAAATGGAGATTTCACTTTTGTTGGAGGTCAAGGATCTTCCGTCATTGACTATTGTTTTATAGGATGTGAATGGAATAATTGTGTCGTCGATTTCGAGGTATTGAATGAACCATTTTCAGACCACATGCCAATTGTTGTGTCCTTCAACCATTCTGAGTTAGATAATGTCTCAACCACTAACATAAAGCTAATCCCAAAAATAGTTTGGCATAGTAGCAAAGCAGTGTCCTATAAGGCGAGTTTAGATGACGCCCTTAGAAATCACGAAGTTGCGAATTTCAACGACCTAGAGGAAATAATTAAGCTTTCATATCCACACAGCAGGTTGAAGAAAAAATGCTTTGCATTCAAGGAGCGCTGGTTTGATGAAAACTGTAAAAAAGCTAGAGATGTGTCCTACGCCTGGCTTAAACTTTTCCGTAAAGTCATTTCTAGTCTTATTAAAGAATTATATTTAAATGCCAATCAGAGGTTTAAAATCTTATGTAAAGAGAAGAAGCAGCTGTTTTTTGAATCGGAGGCGCGTTAACTAAGTCTCGCTATGAACTCTTCAGAATTTTGGACCTTAGCTCGCAATTTAAATGACTCCAAATATACTATTGACATCAGTCTAAAACCTCAAGTCTTACAGAACCATTTTCAACAACTTTTAAGCCAAACCTCAAACGTAATTTCAAAGTCCCCCTACGCCCCGCCTGGTCTACATGATCCTATTTTAGATTCGCCGATCACGATACATGAGGTTACTCTTATCGTCAACAAACTAAAGGATGGCAAAGCAGCTGGATCTGATAGAATACCTGTTGAATTATGCAAATATGGATCAGAAAAATTTATTCAAACACTGGCAGGCCTATGAACAACATTATGGAGTATAATACCTGAACAGTTTAAGGAAGCCTTAGTGTTCCCAATCTTCAAAAAAGGTTGTGCAAATAATCCTGCGAACTATAGGGGAATTTCCTTTCTGAATGCCTCTTATAAAATGTTCACCGTTATTACAGAATCAGAATCTTTTGAGTGAATTTCAAGCGGGGTTCAGATCGGGTTACTCTACTATAGACCATATTTTTGTGTTAAAAAGTGTAGCAGATTCATACTTGTAAGAGGCAGAAAGCTTTATGTTCTCTTTGTGGATTTCAAGGCAGCGTTCGATACGGTCGACAGGGATTCCCTAATGTATAAGCTGTACGGACTTGGAATGTCCTTAAAATTTGGTCAAGTCATCCGAAATATTTATGGAAATACGAAGTCGTAGGTTTGGAATGGTGCTGATAAATCTGATTGGTTTGCAACCAACAGGGGGGTTAGGCAAGGCTGCCCATTAAGCCCCGATCTGTTTGCACTTTTTATTGACAACTTGGTCTTTTGCCTACCTGTTGACATAGAGTTTGCGGGACTGCAAATGTTTGAGAATATTTCATTATTTATCATAATCACAATATCACAAGTAAAATTCGTAAAATTATTTGCAATTATAATTTCTTTGCCAAACAATGTTAAATTTACCCTAACTTTTTCGCTAAGTTCTCATGTTCAATATTATAACGTTTACGTATTCTATTTACTTACAAACCATAATCAACCTGTAAAGTCTTATCTCTATTCTCTCTTACTGTTGCTTATCTTCTTTCGTTAATATAAATTCAATCACAAGCATTGCTGTTCTTTGTCATTCGAATATATGATCTCGCCTCGTTAACATGAACTCAAATTAAAATTCGCTCGTCGTACAAAAACTTTTTTTCGAGTTTCATTTTTATCTAATTATAAAACATGGTCCTAAATCGAGCCGGATAAAAGTGTGACTAATTTTCCAAATAATAAAGCTGGATATCATTGAACATTTTATTAATTCGAATAAAATTCTAATCAAACATTTTTTTGAAGAAATACTGTGTGCAAAGGGAAATCTGAATTAAGCATATGGGTGTGCATGTTGCTGGATATGAAGTGGTAAATCTAAGCGGGAATTTTTCCTACATGTCGCATGATTTATAACTGCATGATAATTTGGAGATAACTATTTTATTTCAACAAGCTCAAAACTTACAAAAACGCATTTATATAAACTCTTAAAAATCTTTCATAACTCTATCGATTATTATTTAATTAAAACTCATATATGTATGTAGGATACCAAGTTTCAAAGCCACTACCAAACTAAGATTGTTACACCCTATTTAGCCAGTTCAAAGTGGAATCGAAACATTATCAGACCTAAGACGAAAGACGATAGAATGAGAACGAGGAGAAGAAAGTAAGCAGTCAACTGAGCCAGACGTCACCCGCCCAAGATAGACTTTTGTATTTTTCTACTAATAAAGAGAAATGAGTAAACTTTAAATTAGCGGAATTACTTTTGAGTTTTATTTCCCACAAATTTTGGTGTCAGAAGTGGGATCAGGTGAAATAGACTTCAAGTAAAGTAAATTTGGTCTCTGAAAAAAAAAAAAACTGATTTCCACTCGTCGAGCGGTAAAGAGATCCCGCTATAGGATTACGGTGTGACCGGTTGCTGCTGCTGCAAAAAAAAAAAGACCCGCTAGATTAACATCGATTAACATCGATCGGGAGTAGAATTTATTGCTTCAAGGGAAAATAAGTGTAAATCTCCAAACCTGTGAGTACATTAAATTACTACTAACCAAGAAGTAAAGTACCATTAAATTAAAGCGTAAAATTTAACCAATTTGCTGCTCAAATTGTTTGATTAAACAAAGCTTGTTTTATTGTGGTTTGTAAAGTCAATTTCGCATTGTTCGATAAAGTAAAGCTAGCTATGTCTGAAGGAGAAGCAAAAAAGAACAAAAACCCGAATAGCACAGGTATAAATGACGATAGTGAAGATGACATCTCACATGCTATTAGGCAGATGGAGTTGGACCTTTTTGCCAGAGAGTCCTGGTTGGAAAACAAGAAGGCTCCGCTTCACATTTCTTGGAAAGAATTGGAGAAACTAGATGAACTGCGGGCCAAACAAAAGGCTAGTAATCCTTTGGCAACGGCAGGTAGCTCGCTTAGTTACTTATTAGGGCAAGAAAACAATGCGAATGATTTGAGGTTAGGTGCACCCACAAGGGACAATCAAGGTACACGTGATTTAGAAATAGGCAACGAGGAGACAGGTAGTTTGGCGGCTGGTGTAGTATTGGATACGCCGACGAGAGGGAATACAGAGTCAGGAAATCAGGTAGCAGACGATGCAAGAGGAGATAGCTTAAATAAGATGTCGTGGCAGCACAGTCACAGTTCAGCTGATGTAATAAGCAAACTAGAGTACTTAAAAATAAGAGAGTCACTACTGTCAGCTAGGGAGGAAAATTTCCGAAGAGAGCTTGAGATATCAGCACTTAAAACTGAAGTAGACGTTTTGGCAAGTAGATCTCGATCTTCGGTAACATTCAAAGACACGTTAAATATTGTCCCAGAGTTTTCCGGAAGTGACTCTTATGACGTAAGAAGTTGGTTAGAAGATGTTGAATCGGCAAGCTGTGTCTCTCAATTGGTCGGAGATAGAAAAATTAATTTTCCCAAAACGTTTACTGACAGGATCTGCAAAGTTGGCGTTAAGGGCTAGAACAGACTTATATTCGTTCCCAGAGCTGAAAAAGTTTCTGATAGAAGAGTTTGGCATAGAACTCACGTCAGTAGATATTCACCAGAAAATTATAAAAAGGAGACAAGAGAAGAACGAAAGTGCGCAAGACTATCTTTTGAAGATGAGAGAGTTAGGGGCATTAGGGCGCCTCGATGATAAGGCGATCATCCAGTATGTCATAAAGGGTATCGAAGATATTCCAAGCAACAAGGTAATCCTTTATGGAGCTAACTCGATGAGCTAGTTTAAAGCAAAGTTAAAACTCTATTCAACTTTTAAAGAAGACCTTTTGCTAGCTCGATCAAAAGATGGCACTAAGCAATCAGTTAGGACAGATTCCGTGAACAACAACGAGACTAGCTCATCCCAAACCAGGTGTTATAATTGTGGTAAAAAGGGTCACAGAAGCTCCAATTGTTCAAAAGGACTTAAGTGCTTCCGGTGCAATGAATTTGGACACAAGTCAACTTCCTGTACTAAGCCTAAGACTACCAATTGTGCTAGAGTTAGTGAAAGCAATGCTAGGAAGCTGGTTAAGTTAAATGGTCAGGAAATATTAAGCCTTATCGACTCAGGCAGTGATCTTACTATCATTACATGCGAAGAATTTATAAAGCTTGGTTCACCAAGGTTAGAACCAAACAAAATCGAGGTTCAAGGGTTGTCAAAAGCACCTGTAGAAGCCTTAGGATCATTTGAAGGTCACCTACAGATTGATGAATATGACTCGAACGCAACTATCTTTGTTACGTCTGAAACCTTTTTTGAAAGCTCCAATGATAGTTGGAAGGAATGTACTCAATGGTACAAACATCAATATTTCGAGAGACGGCAAAGTTTTTGTCACAGAGTCAAGGGATGACGCATCTTGTTATTTGAGCATAAATCCTCCTACGACAGAGGATGACTTTACCATAGGGAATAAAAGGTACACAGACGCTGTTAGGAATTTGGTTTTCAACTACAACCCTAAAGGGGAAAAGTCTACTAAAGTGCATATGAACATTGTTCTCAAAAATGAAACACCGATTTACCAAAACCCAAGACGATTAGCACCTCTAGAAAAAGAAATTGTAGACGATCAGATTACTGAATGGCTCAGAGATGGGGTAGTAAGGCCAAGTGACTCAGAGTTCGCGAGCCCAATTGTCCTTGCCAACAAAAAGGATGGATCGAAAAGGCTCTGCATCGACTATCGTCGTATTAACAAAGTTATGATTCGTGATCGCTATCCTCTTCCCCTTATAGAGGACCAGGTTGATTTTCTTAGCAAGTCAAAAATATTTTCTACACTCGACTTAGAAAATGGATTTTTCCACGTGGATATTGTCGAAGATAGTCGTAAGTACACTTCATTTGTAACACACAACGGACAATATGAGTTCAACAAAGTGCCTTTTGGCCTTAGCACATCACCAGCAGTGTTTCAGAAACACATCAACCAAGTTTTCAGACCCTTAATATCGGAAGGTATTGTACTTTTGTCCATGGACGACGTCATTGTACTTTCATCATCGTACGACGAAGCGATCGTGAACCTGAGCAAATCATTCGACTTAGCCTCTGCTTATGGCCTAAAGATCAAATGGAAAAAATGCCAGTTCCTTTGCGAAAAGTTTGTTTATTTGGGCTATGAAATAGAGTTTGGTTTTGTAAAACCTTCCCAGGACAAGACGGCTGCAGTTATGAGATTTCCAGAGCCAAATTCTATCAAAAAGATTCAGAGTTTCTTGGGACTAACGGGGTATTTCCGAAAATTTATCCCTGAATATTCCCTAATCGCTAAGCCCCTAACAGCTCTTCTCAAGAAAGATAGTGCTTTTATGTTTGGTTCGGCCGAAAGAGCAGCTTTCCAAAAATTAAAAAGCATTTTGGCTGCTAGCCCAGTTTTGAAGCTCTACCAACAAGAAGCAGAGTCTGAAGTCCACACCGACGCCTGCAAGTTCGGATACGGGGCAGTTCTGCTTCAAAAAGCCGATGACGGTCTGCTGCACCCTGTATACTATTACAGCAAGAAAACAAAAAAGTCGGAGGAGAGCTATTGCAGTTACGAGCTGGAGGTCCTGGCTATTGTAAGGGCGTTGAAAAAATTCAGAGCGTATCTTCTTGGCCTTCGTTTTAAGATCGTAATGGACTGCCTGGCGTTTAAGGATACCATGGAACGGAAAGAGATATCCTCAAGGATTGCAGGTTGGGCGCTAACATTACAAGAGTTTTACTACACACTAGAGCACCGACCAGGTACCAGCATGAAGCACGCAGACGCGCTTAGTAGGAATCCTATCGTCATGGTTGTAAATTCCGAATTCCTTGCGAGGTTGAGAAGCGCTCAAGAAAAAGACGAATACCTTTTGGCCGTAAAGGCAGCTTTGAAGAACGGACCTTATGAGAAATTCTTTACGGAACAAGATATCGTCTACAAAACCAACCATGAAGGCAACAAACTACTGTGCGTACCAAAGAAGATGCAGGACGAAATAATCAAATCCGTTCACTCGGAAGGTCATTTGGGTACCCGCAAGATGGAAGAAGTAATCAGACGTGACTATTTTATTCCAAATCTAAAGCAAAAGCTAGAAACGTGTCGGCGAAACTGTGTACAATGCATCGTCAGCGAACGAAAGAGTGGCAAGCAAGAGGGATTCCTTAATCCAATCTGCAAAGAAGAGGAGCCTTTACATACCTACCACGTAGACCATTTGGGTCCTCTCTCGGTTACAACCAAGCAGTATTCTTTTATTTTTTGTGTAGTCGACGCATTCACAAAGTTTGTCTGGTTGTACCCTGTGAAGTCGACAGGAACAGCTGAAGTGATCGCAAAATTAGAATTACAAAGAACAGTTTTTGGTAACCCAAGTCGCATAATTTCGGACAGAGGTATCGCGTTTACATCTAACGCTTTCCAAGATTACTGCGAGAAACAAAAAATTCAACATTCTTTGATCACTACAGGAGTTCCCAGAGGTAACGGTCAGGTTGAAAGGGTAAACCGAGTGATTGTTTCCGTTTTGGCCAAGTTGTCAGCTGATGACCCTGCAAAGTGGTTCAGGTTTACTTATCAACTACAAGAGTGTCTGAACTCAACATGGCATAGGAGTATTAAAAGAACTCCATTCGAATTACTTTTCGGAGTTAGGATGCGTAGGGTACAAGATATTGATCTCGCTGAAGCTGTGAATGAGGAGATTCGGCAAGCCTTCGAAGAAGCACGTGAAAGCTCACGTGAAATTGCTAAATCATCTATTAAGGCAGTACAAGAAGAAAATCGTAAAACTTTTAACAAAAAACGAAAGTTAACTATTAAATATAAACTTAACGATGTAGTTGCAATTAAAAAAACCCAATTTGGTACTAATCAAAAAATTTCTCGCAAATTTCTAGGTCCTTATGTGGTCACGAAGATCTCCCCACACGATAGGTACGAAACACAGAAAGTCGGTTGCCACGACGGACCGCGCACAACCACATCTAGTGCAGACAACATGAAGCCTTGGAGTGATCCTGGTTCCTACGATTCCATGACCGAAGATGAATCTGAAGACGATGTCGAAGACCTTATGGTGTCTAACGAAGACCCATAAACTTTTTACGAGCAACCTGTACGATGACCGCTTCAACAGCCGATGACAAAACGACGAATAACTAGAAGTTTACCTCTTATGAAGTATCCTTTTCAAAGAAATGTGTAGCCTATTGAAGATAAAAAAGTTGAATACAACGCCCTACCATCCTCAGACAAATGGAGCATAAGAACGAAGGCATAAAACATTAGCCGAATATTTACGACACTATGTGAACCAAAATCCTTTGTCATGGGATACATGGATCCCCTATTCTATGTTTGTATAGATACAATACAACACCACACAGTAGTAATGAATTTTCACCCTATGAACTCCTATACGGATTCCCTGCTAATATTCCAAGCGTTCTGTCACAAAACCCGAGATTTCGTAGAACTATGATAACTACGTTAACGAACTTAAGGCTAGATTACAACACGGATATGAGACAGCAAACTCAATCCTCAAAGAAAAAAAGAAAAATCAAAGACATTTTACGACAAGAATGCTAGACCAAATACATTTAACGTAGGAGATAAAGTCCTAATAAAAAATCAAACCAGACAGATTAAACTTTCGACTCTGTGGGACGGACCATACGAAGTCATAAGAATCCATTCGGATGAAAATACTGTAGTAAGAAAATCAAAATCAATTCATAACAACAATTTACAACCTTTTAACGAATACACACAACTTAACACATACAAAACGTTTTACACGCACAAAAAAAAACACTACACTCACTGGAAACTGCCTCCTAAAATCAATACGGTTTTAAAAACGAAAAATCTAGTTTTGTTTATAATTGCTTCATCCCCCCTTTTAAATATTTTCGAAATTAAGAACAACTATCCGAAAAACCAAAGGTTACATTCATTAAATATTCTAGTCAAGACGAACTAAAACTTCTATCAAAAAGTATACAATTTCAAAAAACTAAAGAATTAACACCCTTTTTAACAATAGACAAGCATGACGTACACCACTATACGGTCTTATATATAATCTTCACGATTCTCTTAATATTACTTTGCTACAGACGATACAATGCGTATAAAGTCAAACAAGAAAAAACAAATAGTTTGGGAAAAGGTAATGTTGTCCAGATGAACAAGAAAGAAAACGAAGTGCCAATTTTTGTGCTTAGTAATTAGAAAAATATAGTATGTCATTATAACATTATTAACTATAAATCATTGTTAATTAATACGACATAAAATTATGTAAAAAAAAAAACAAAAACAAAAAAAAATCATTATTAATTAATGCGATATAAAATTATGAAAAAAAAATTTTTTTCTCAAGGATATTTACGCACATATCATACATATACAGGGTGTCCCGTAATTCGTTTTACATACTTTGGGATATGATTCTTGGTCATATTCTAAGAAAAAAGTTGTTCTACAGTAAAGTCCGTTTCTCAAGTTTGACATCACTTTTTGACAATTTAAAAAAAGTCTAACTTTGGTGTACCCTAACCTGTGTTAAATTCGATATCTCTGTCAATACAGATGATAGAGACCTTATCTTAGACTTAATTTTTTGTAGAAATAACAATCCTTAAGACTGTATTTAAGTTGAGCTTTCATAGGTTAAGGGTTGCCAGATTTTGGTGGTGTCCAAATTTTCTTCCCCAAACAAAGTTTTGACTTTGAGGTCATTTTTTCGCAGAAAATACCTGATAAACATAGAGTTTCTTTATTTTTTACAGATGAACAAAACAATAATAAAAAAAAAACTTAGTAATAAGTGCACTCAAAAACCCATACATTTTATGATACTTGGAAAAAACTAAAACAGGTAAAAATTCTAATTTTGTCTTTTTTACGGTTTTTTATTGCAACAACTTGCAAAGGGAGCAGTTTTCCAAGAATTGATTCTTTTAAGACAATTTTTACGGTTTTTTATTGCAACAACTTGCAAAGGGGGCAGTTTTCCAAGAATTGATTGTTTTAAGACAATTTTTATGACTTTGCACTGATGAAATGGGTTGAAAGTGTATTTGACCTGCTACCAAAACACTAATTGACTTACCTCTTCTCAGGGAAATTTTTGGGGCATGAATGTTCAATGGGTCGTATAAAAGGATAAGAAAACAAATTTGGTCATCAGTTTATCAAAACAAGTCACGATTGCAGTTTGACCAGAGAATTTTTTGAAATGCCTTCATTTACGAAAGAAGAATACGCAGACATTTTATTCACATACGGGTTTTGCGATGGAAATTCAAGAAGAGCACAACGAAGATACCAGGAACTTTATCCCAACAGACGACTTCCAACTCCATATGTTTTTGGAAATACCTTTCGGAGGCTTCGAGAAACTGGATCAGTATTAACTGAAAGACCTAACGCAGGAGCTGGAGTCATAAGAAGAGTTTCGGTTGATGAAAGAATACTGGCAGCTGTTGAAATCGATTCTTCCACTAACATAAGACGCTTGGCTCTACAGTATAATGTTTCCAGACAAAGAATCTCCAGAATACTGCATGGCGAAAATATGCATCCATATCACCATACACCTGCACAGGAACTACTTCCGAATGATTTTGTAATGAGAATCGAATTTTGTAACTGGTTGCTAGAGAGAAGCTTGGATGACAACCACTTTATAAACAGAATTCTTTGGACAGACGAATCCCAGTTCACAAGAGACGGTATCACGAATTTTCATAACCTCCATACATGGGCCTCAAGCAATCCACATTCAAGACGGCAAAGATCGTTTCAGCGCAGATTTTGTGTCAATATGTGGGCAGGTGTAATTGGTAATAGATTAATCGGACCTTTCAAATTACCACCCCGACTTAATTCTACAAATTACCTGGAGTTTTTACAAAATGATCTACCAGGCCTATTGGAGGATGTTCCACTGCATCAGCGAGTTTCATCATATTTCCAACAAGATGGTGCTCCCGCCCACTATGGTCGTGAAGTTAAGGATTGGCTGGATGAAAAATACGGTGGTAGATGGATAGGCAGAAATGGACCAATTCACTGGCCTGCAAGATCTCCCGATCTCACTGTACTGGATTTTTTTATATGGGGACGAATGAAAGAAATTGTTTACTCTTCTGAAATAACAACTTTAACCGAATTAGAACAACGTATTTCCGAAGGATCACTACAAGTAAGACAAGAGCTATCGAGAGCAAACATCCACAATGAAATCCAAAAACGGGCTCTGGCATGCGTTCAAAACGAAGGAGGGCACTTTGAGCACTTCTTATAATTGTATTTGAATAAAATACATAAGAAACTACTAAAAGTTCTTGGAAAACTGCTCCCTTTGCAAGTTGTTGCAATAAAAAACCGTAAAAAAGATAAAATTAGAATTTTTACCTGTTTTAGTTTTTTCCAAGTATCATAAAATGTTTGGGTTTTTGAGTGCACTTATTACTAAGTTTTTTTTTATTATTGTTTTGTTCATCTGTAAAAAATAAAGAAACTCTATGTTTATCAGGTATTTTCTGCGAAAAAATTACCTCAAAGTCAAAACTTTGTTTGGGGAAGAAAATTTGGACACCACCAAAATCTGGCAACCCTTAACCTATGAAAGCTCAACTTAAATACAGTCTTAAAGATTGTTATTTCTACAAAAAATTAAGTCTTAGATAAGGTCTCTATCATCTGTATTGACAGAGATATCGAATTTAACACAGGTTAGGGTACACCAAAGTAAGACTTTTTTTAAATTGTCAAAAAGTGATGTCAAACTTGAGAAACGGACTTTACTGTAGAACAATTTTTTTCTTAGAATATGACCAAGAATCATATCCCAAAGTATGTAAAACGAATTACGGGACACCCTGTATAATACTTGTAAGACATGTAAATCTATTTAGAAAATTTTTACAACCTTTAATCTATAAAAAATCTAAATCTGTTTAGAAAAGTTTTACTACTTATAATCAAAAAACAGTAAAGAACAATAAAATAAACAAAAAAAAATATGTATATATATTTTTACTGATTCATTAAATATAACAATAATAACAATTTGAAAACAAAATTTGAAACAAAAAATTCACTGATTTATTAAATATATCTATGTATTACCACCATATACCATATTATTATCTATTATATAATCTAGTAATAAAAACGAAAGTTATTTACAGTACCTCACACTCAAAGTGGGACACCTAAGAAATAAAATCTTCAATAAACTTCTTTACGAAAAAAAAATGCAGAGTTGCTCACTTTTTTAAATAATTTTTATTTTTATTGCTTAATATTGACCTCAAATTATTATAAAACAAAAAAAAAATATCAAAAAACAACCCCAATTTGTTTAAAAAAAAGATGAAAATGATCTGTCTAGTATTTTTTTTTTAATGTAGGTCACACTCAAAGTGGGACACCTGCTGTTTTCTAAGAAAACTTACTGTAATTGCCACGTTATCTATATTATTTAGTTGCAGTTTTTGTAGAGCTTTCATTGTGATAGCATTAAAAAAAAAAAATCGAAATGTCAAGGCAAACAACCTTTGAAGAAAGGCAAATTGTGATTTTCAATTACCAAAAAGGAAAATCCGTTCGCAAAATAAGTAAAGTTGTTAAGAAAGTAAATCTATGGTGTTTAGTGTAGTAAAACGGTTTCGGGAAGGTCGAATAGAAAATAAACCAGAAAGTGTTGAAAGCAAAAAAAAAAATTGCGATAGAAATGTGCGGTTTCTTTTAAGAAAAATAAGAAGTTATTCTTTGCTGTCCTCAATTGGCCTTTAAAAAATGTTAAAGGACACTTAAAATGTTGACTTAAGGGCAGAAAGAGCTCGGCGGTTTGTTAGGAGAAACGAATTGAGTGGCTGAGTTGCGCACAAAAAGCCGTTAATATCAGAAAAGAATAGTCGTTTAAGAATGCAATTGGCCAAAGAGCATGTGACATCAGAATCAAAAAGATTAGTTTTGGTTTCGTCCGTAAAATGGACTTTTAATGAATTGACCGAATTAAGATTGAAGTTGGAGAACAAAATGCGACTTACCTTTGACCAGAAATTCATATCCTTTGTCACATTTTCTTCGGCGAATTGCATTCTTAAACGACTATTCTTTTCTGATATTTCTTTGGCCAATTGCATTCTTAAACGACTATTCTTTTCTGATATTAACGGCTTTTTGTGCGCAACTCAGCCACTCAATTCGTTTCTCCTAACAAACCGCCGAACTCTTTCTGCCCTTAAGTCAACATTTTAAGTGTCCTTTAACATTTTTTAAAGGCCAATTGAGGACAGCAAAGAATAACTTCTTATTTTTCTTAAAAGAAACCGCACATTTCTATCGCAATTTTTTTTTTTGCTTTCAACACTTTCTGGTTTATTTTCTATTCGACCTTCCCGAAACCGTTTTACTACACTAAACACCATAGATTTACTTTCTTAACAACTTTACTTATTTTGCGAACGGATTTTCCTTTTTGGTAATTGAAAATCACAATTTGCCTTTCTTCAAAGGTTGTTTGCCTTGACATTTCGATTTTTTTTTTTTAATGCTATCACAATGAAAGCTCTACAAAAACTGCAACTAAATAATATAGATAACGTGGCAATTACAGTAAGTTTTCTTAGAAAACAGCAGGTGTCCCACTTTGAGTGTGACCTACATTAAAAAAAAAATACTAGACAGATCATTTTCATCTTTTTTTTAAACAAATTGGGGTTGTTTTTTGATATTTTTTTTTTGTTTTATAATAATTTGAGGTCAATATTAAGCAATAAAAATAAAAATTATTTAAAAAAGTGAGCAACTCTGCATTTTTTTTTCGTAAAGAAGTTTATTGAAGATTTTATTTCTTAGGTGTCCCACTTTGAGTGTGAGGTACTGTATGTAAAACTCTGACTTCTTCGCATTTGGTTCAACTCAACACGTTTTTGCGAAAATTCCTAACCTTTTTGGCTACGAATTTTCTTTTTTCAAGAGGGGGAGAGGATGTTGTGATCCGAGAACCACAACTATTCCCAACCTCCAACCTTCATCCAGAACCAACTTCATTCAGAACCAACTCATTCAGAAAAACACCAACCAGGCATAATTTTCATTTTCGTTCTTAATGTAGAACATGTCATTATGACTCAAGCCATATGCACGCCTCTATTGCAACGAAAACAGATGAGTAAACAACTGCAATGCAATAGGACATGTCAAGTGCAATGTGCAATACAAGACCTATAAACTGCGATCGATGAAGACACACCCAGAACTACTTGAGTGGGTCACCATACGATCGGCATAAAAGTTTAAGCGTGTTCTACGTAATAACTAGTGAAGAATTGTGACCATGGTGTTTGGCCTAGTTCGGATGAACTAAATGAAGTAACATGGTTCTGACAGTTAAGTTATGAATGAAATAAATAGAGAAGCGAATGGGAAGAAGGGCAGAGTTGAAATTTGAATTTTAAACAGTAAAGGTCGCAGCCTATGCATTGCGACAGCGGGCCTTTTACTGAAGTACTAATAAAGAATTAAAACAAATTATTATCTTCTTATTTCGACTCTCCGTATTCTGCTCTTCCCTTTGTTATAAAAAAGTAAGCACGGCAGAACGTTACACTACCATGGTTGGGTCATGTAGAGCGGATGGACCCAAACGCTCCGGCACAGCGGTTTTTCGAAAGCACATTGCAGGGAAATTGCGGAAGGGGAAGACCTCGTCTTAGATGGCGCAATCAAGTGGATGAAGACCTCAACCGACTTAGAGTGCGAAACTGGAGAGAGCTCGGCCAAAATCGAAGTCGTTATAGAAGGATGTTGGTCGAGGCCCAGGTTCACCCCGAACTGTAATGCCCACCTAAGTTAGTAAGTACATTGAAAACGTTTTGTAATACCATATAAAAGACAAACAATGCTTCCAAAGTATTAATAAAATTTGATCAGCACGCTTGATTTGCGTGTTGTTTCAACGAAAATATTCATACGCATCGTATAAGGTATAATATTCTTCACAGAAATACCTATTGATTGAAGTGTCGATATGATTTTTTGGGCCAACTCTTCTCCAGTATATTTTGTAAGAACGACATCCATTTTCAAAAGGCGTTCAATAGGGACAGGTTTCTCGTCGGTTTGGACAAAGTATGGAATGTTTAATTGTTGACAGCAAGTCGATCTTGATGCTATGTGTCAAGAGTTGTGTCAACCATTACAGAAAAAATACCTGCTTTATTTATCTCATTCACTATCATTTTTTGAGTTTTAGTACCCAAGAGATCAATAAATTCATTTTGGGTAGATAAGTTACACCTCGCGGCCGTTTTGAAGACCCGTCCAACCAATTTTTCACTAATCAGTAAGGTGATTTGTCGAAAATTTCCTTCGTCCTCATCGGACTCATTATGACCAAGAAAAGGTAATCTCTGCCTTCCCAAAATTCTCGCACCATCGACGAAATTTGCTTTGAATTCCTTTTGAGAATGAAATGCAAGTAAAACAAAATGCAGCATCTTTGTAAGGACTGTATTCCAAATATAAAATCGACGATCGCAAACACTTCCATTCGTGTCTTTTTGGTTGAGTTGACTTAGCTCGACCACTTTGTTTTACTTCCTCTATTTGCCGACTCGGGATAATCGTGTGTGGGGGGGGGGGGTGTTGCAACCTCCAACCCCCCCCCCCTCTCGCAACGCCCCTGCACTTAAATTGCTTGTATATCGTTATAGTGCATTGTACTCAGAACAATATGATTCCCAACGGCAAGCCACTGCCAGCCGACAGAAGTAATAAGGGATCATATTGCTCTGACTGAATGCGCACTGTTTATGACATAGCAATAGTGTTTGGGTAAGAGCATTTGTTCATGCTATAGGTCATTGGCGCTCAACCAAAAGAATGTTATGATGAAGCATTATGTCGGATATCGAAGTGTGGTCGATTGTTCGAGAACCAAAAATAGAGATTAATAAATTTGTATAAATAGAGAATTCATTTACAAATTTAATTTCAATAGTTATCGTGGACTCGATCTAGAACAATCCTTGGTCTTTGTTTATATAAGGCATTGAGCCGACAACATAGCTACAGATCTCTAGTCGTTTCCAATACCATCCCTAAACTTTGCAGTTAGTTCGAAGAGGTCTGAGCATACAGCAGTGAGTGCTTTGCAAGTTGGTATTGGAATTAGAACGACGTCACAGTACGAAATTCACACGTCTCTGCTTATTCTTTGATGATCACAACGTATTCGCAAATACTTTCACCTGCACGCTGGTTTCTGTTTCCAAATGTATATCGTTCAGCAGTGATATTCTTTTGAGGGCTAAAGCTTCCTTTAGCTTTTTAATTAAGGTTTCGTAACCCAGAACCCACTATTTCTATTCCGTCTGGCCTTGAAACATTACGTATGATTTCATACAGCTCCTAACCGCCGAGATCTACCAAATAGATTTTTTATCTTTAAATTTTGTAATTTTATTGAGACGCATCAGATTCTCGAAACACTCCACAAAAATATCGAAATCATCAATACTTGGATTGAAGTGTTCAATCGCACCAGTAATGTTAATAGAATTTGTGTCAAACTTCTATCATAAGCGAACTGACAATGACAACTTTTTTCTTAAAGCAGGCAGACAACCACGCGAGAAGCAGGCAGACAACCACGCGAGCATAAACTGAAATCTTTCGGCTGTCATCAGCAATAAGCCACATGCTTTTTACTACGTTATACATTCGACATCCCGCTCTCATTACATGCAGTCAACTTAAGTTCTCAATCTCATGTTCATAGTTTCATACCTTGCTTAGAGTTCTTATCATTTATTTAGAAGGACCTCTAAAGTGGTGACCCCAACGACCAGTTACAACACAAGCAGCAAAATAATTTTATAGATGAAACAAAAGGAGACTCCGTAAGTATAAGTTACTAACTATTAGTAAGTAAATCAAAATAAATGGCTTTAATCAAAATGAATTTATAAAAAAACCGAAAATAATAAGGGTACCTACTAATTAATCACTTCGCAATGCGCAGTCCAACTCGGTTTGATTTGACTCGGGATATTTTACAGAAATTCAATTTCTAACACGAGTAGTATGTAGTACCCAAAACATTCAAACCGTCTACCTATTAACATTAACAGACGACAATGGAAAAACGAACCGCAATCCAACTTGGTTCGACTCGACTTGGGTTACACTTTACACACTGTACACTACACACAAAGCATTCAAACCGAGTTCTTTCTATTAGCTACCGACCTACCGTCTACCGATCAACAGATGGATACAACAAACTGAAAGAACCGAGCTTACGGTAGCCACTTGACAAAAAACTTTGTGTCCAAAAATGAAAATAAAAATGACCAATCACAGCTTTAAATGACCAAAATAATGGTTGATTCCGATGAAGAAAGAGAAAGGAAGGAAAGAACACCAAGTTCTCAAACGGAAAAATGCAGCATGAAAAGCGCTTGATTAAAGAAATATAGAAATGTCATAATATCTGTGAGCCATATAGTTTGCTCAAACCAAGCCCGCAAAGACAACCAAGGATGGTAGAAACGCAGTATATTCTGATGATCTGGAAAAATTAACCATTTGAACCCCAGAGCATGTTTGAACGCTCATAACTTTTTTGTTTTTAATTTTGTTTTAAATGGGATTTTTACTCAGTGAACAAAATTCAATTTTTTATTCATTTCTTATGTTGAAACGATTATCAGATGTTTACAGATTTTTCTGCTATTTTTTTGTGAAAGGAACCCGTCCACCCGAACTGGGGTCCATTTGGACCCCACTACTGAAATTCTATGAAAAATCATATTTTTTCTAACAAATAATTATTTTATTTCAAAAGCATCATAGTTTATGTTTAGAACGATTTAGTTTGAAGTTGTTGGCAGTTCCGGCAGACATTTAACACATAAGGTTCTAGTGTGGCAAGGGCAACAACATCTGCCACACCCATCGCAGGTGGTTCTGCTTTTCTTGTCGTCTGCTCTTGGGCAAAGGTGACATCTGATTCTTTTACAAGAGAGCCTTTCGGGGGCTGTTGGTAATTTTTCCTGAATTCTCCCCAAAAAACAGAGAGCATCCAATGCAGATTTTCCAATGCCAGATTGTGTTGCAGGTTATTCAATTCTGACTCAACCAGTTCCTCCGCTAGTTCGATGAGTCTATCACTTCTGAACAAATATTTGTTTCTTCTAGGTGGATTGAAGTGTCGGAAAATGTTGACAGTTGCTAGGGCTGCTACGTCCAGTAAGTTGTAGAATACAACCATCGGCCAGCGATTTGTTTGACGTGTACATGAATATATTGAGACCATTTGGTCGAATACATCGACTCCACCTTTGGTGCAGTTATAATCCAGTATAATGGCAGGTTTACTTGAAGTGGCTTTCTCGCAGTTATGTTGTGTTGATAGCAATACCACTTGTTTGTTTGTTTGGCCTCGGAACATAACTCACCAACACCATTTTTCCTGAAAATCCATCTTTGGACTGGACGATACTGCTTTTTGTTATTGACCTTTACAGGCTCATTCTGGCCATCAAGAACCTCCTTCGCTACAAGAGGTTGAGGCAAATCTCTTTTGTTTTTCCGAATAGTGCCAAGAATAGTGATCTTCTTATCCAGTAACTTCAATGCCAAATCCACCGACGGCGACGCGACGTAAAGAAATTATCAATAGTGAGGTTGCGTTCAGAATTGAAATATGATGGCATCAACGACATCAGCACATCATATCCACGACCAAGTCCTGTACTTTGGTTAGAGCTGCCAGTGCAGATAGAAAACTTCAGTGGATAGCCCGTTGAGCTTTCATTCAGCCACCTAAACTTCAAGCCATATTTGGCAGGCTTGCTTGACATGTATTGGGGAAATTCAATCCATTTTAGGTCATAAAATTGTTTGATGACCTGAACAAACTGAAATAATGACTATTTTTTCTTTTGATAGGCATATCTGACAAAAACATTGATATACCTGAATATTACAATCAGTAATTACGTAAAACAGACATATCGAAGGGGATAAGCGGGAATCCCAGATTTGCGAAGTTAGGCAATTTCCATCGTTTTTGAAATTGAAAAATTTTATTGATGACCTCCTACATACCTGCATGATGACATCTCTGCTTAAATTTCTTTATGACTTCTATATGAAATACTTAGAAACAATTCATACAATAGCCAGATGAACTACAACTGAACAATATAAGTCAGAAATCAAAAAAATTTCGAAATCGTGGTGTCTATTTGGACCCCAGTTCGGGTGGACACGACTTTTGCCGGTTCGTAAAGGAGGGTTAATTTTGCAGATTCAACTTAGACGATGATCAAGGATGCCATACTCTAGACTTTTAAGAACTTCTTGCCAAACTCGTATGTTGACAAAGGCCTGGTCACTCGAAAGCATCCGCTCCCTTTAGAACACCCCAAATAAATCGAGTTGAGCCGCTGTTAGTGGTTAGATGGGGGAGCGTTTGTACGCACTACTGCATATAGTTGTCATTTGTTAATTTTTCTGTTGTGTCTTTTGTGGGTGTATCCGCCAACGGTCTTTGTAACCAATGCTGCAAAATTTAGTTTTTTGTTTCGTTTGTTACTTTCTTCGAAAGCAACACTAGATATCGAAATCGAAAGAAGTTTAAAAAACTGCTGGAGGCAGAGAATTATTCTCATTTTACTACTCCGCAGATAAACACACGATATATTTTGTTGAATTCCTCAAAAAACTCGTTTGTTAGCTTAAATCAAATAAAACTGCATTTGCACACGGCCTCGACGCCTAAATTTTCCAGGCAGCTAGAGAGTGGCTTCAAAAGAGAATGATCCAGCTACATGGTTTAGTCGAAAAAAAGCATGAAAAAAATGTTGGAGATTGGAGAACCTTTTCTATGTAATCGTCTGAGAACTCCCCACGTCAACTAATTCGTACAGCACACTGAAGATCATGGAAAAATCCAGCAAATGACAGTATTGACAGAATTATGTACAGCAGTCATGTTTAGTTGCAAAAAAAAACCTTGGTTTTCTGTTCTTTACAAAAAAATTTATGACAAGGCCACCACACATGCTGGTCATTTGAAGAAATGTCAATTGACATCAATGTTTCTTACAAAAACCAAGTTTTACTTCAGGGCGAGTTGATGGCAAAGTCAAAAAACAACCAGCTGTATATTTACGATATGTTGAGTTTTTTCAAAAGAAAGCATTATGGCTACCTCAGAGCAATCCCTGGGTTTGAAGCTTGAGTGAACGAACTTATGAATGCACTTCTTACAACATTTAATGCTTTTTCTATAAATTTAATTTTTGAGAACCCAAAAACTGGAGTGTTTTCCTTGTTTCTATTTGTTGAAAAAATGACCAAATTAAATAATAAATGACCATGTGACCAAGTGAAAAAATAATGACCAGATTTGGTCATAAATGATCAAACTGGCAGCCGTGACCGAGCTATGTTAGCTACCGTTGAACATATGTGTGTGTTTCTGTATGCCTGCAGCCTGCACAGCCTCACTTGGTTTGATGCTTCACATACGAGGATACGACTACCAGTCGACTATCGACTTTATATGTATAAGTGCATTGTGTTTGGCACAGACCGCAACTTAAAGAGGGTAGTTTTGATCCCGGAATTGTCATTCATTTAGATTGAGTAAGAGTTCTTTATGGCACGTGTTAGTTCGGATATAAGGAAATACCACACAGTTGTAGCAGCAATTGAAAGAAGTGTTCTGAGCCAAGTGAGCAACGTCTTGCTGAACCCTCCAGCAGGAGAAAAATACGAGAACCTAAAGCAGAAACCATCGCTTACGAAAGCTCTTGCAGTAGATAGAATTGAGAGATCGGAGACCATCTCAATTACTGAGGGAAATGTGACACCTTGCTGGGACGAAAATGGATGACGAGCTGCTAAAGTCGCTTTGGTTGCAAAGACTTCCCGCAACTGTTTGTTGTGCGTGAACCGATTCACAGGTGGTTTTGGCTTGGTTATCTCAACACACTTGTAAATGGAAATGAATGAATGAATGAATGAATAATTGGGGTTTTGTATTGTACCTTGACCTGTTTAGATCTATTGTACCCCCTACTTCTTAAGTGGTATTCCTTAGTTAAAGTACTTCATCCAGATTAGTTCCTTTGATGAAACTTAGTATCTGGGTTACGCTTATGAGTTTTAGCTCCCTCTCCTCTACATAGTAGGATCCTAGGTACTTCTTTTTTTGGTGTATTAGAGCTTCGCAGTCACCTAAGAGGTGGTCAGGAGACTCTTCCTGTTCGTTGCAATATCTGCATTGGTCGTCGCTCTCTATGCCTAGTTCTTTTAGGTGTTTTCTTAGTCTGCAGTGTCCGGTTAAAAACCCGGCTAGCATTCTTACATTGTTTCTATTAAGCTTTATTACGTCTTTGTAACGTTTTTTGTTAAAAGTGCCAAGTAGAAGTTTGGCTTGGTGCATCTTGGGGAGGTCATTCCAATGTTTAGCTCTGTTGTCTTCCTCCGACTTTTTGATTTCCTTCTTAATGTGGCTTTCTGTTATTCCACAAAAAGGTTCCGGTCCAATGAGTGGTGATCCGGCTCCTGTCTTTGCCAGTACGTCTGCCTGTTCATTGCCTATGATTCCTACATGTCCTGGTACCCAGTAGATTGTAACCTTGTTGTTACTGCCCAGTTTGTTCAATTTGTCAGTGCATTCGCCAACAAGATTTGAGGAGATTGTGTAGGATCGTCCGTCATTATTGCAATATGTTTGTTATTATATTTTCTGTCAATGTTTACTTCCGCGCATTTGCCTATTGCATAGACTTCTGCTTGGAATATGCTTGACATTCTTCCCATAGGTACTGAAATTTTTGTTCTTGGCCCAAAAATTCCTACTCCAGTTCCTTTCGTTGTTTTTGAGCCATCTGTATATCATTACCGATGAATGGAACCTCAGTATCGTATGCCCGATCCTAAAGAAGGGAAACCCTCACAATTGCGCCAATTACAGAGGGATAAGCCTCCTTAACGCCGCTTATAAGATCTTGTCTGCTGTAATATGTGAACGTCTGAAACCCCACGTCAACAACTTGATAGGTCCTTATCAATGTGCTTTTAGACCAGAGAAGTCCACAATAGACCAAATTTTCACATTACGGCAGATCTTGGAAAAAACCCGAGAACATAATATCGATATTCACCACCTCTTTATCGATTTCAAGGCCGCGTATGACAGTATTTACAGAGACGAGCTGTACAGAGCCATGTCTAGTTTCGGCATCCCTGCAAAGCTCGTACGACTATGCAGGATGACTTTGGAGAATTCACGCTGCTCCGTCAAGGTCGGAAAAGAACTCACCGAGACCTTTGATGTCGAAAAAGGCTTGAGGCAAGGCGACAAACTGTCATGCGATTTCTTCAACATCATACTTGAACAGATTGTAAGAAACTCAAACGTCAACACCAGAGGAACAATCTTACAAAAGTCTGTACAATTACTCGCCTATGCAGACGATATTGACGTAATAGGAAGAAAAAAGCGTGATGTCATAGGTGCTTTTGCGAGTATTGAAACAGAAGCGGCAAAAATGGGTTTGATGGTTAATGAGGGTAAAACGAAGTATATGCTGTCATCAAACAAGGACACAGAACATCGACGAATTGGACAAAACGTCACAATAGACAGACATAACTTCGAGGTAGTACAGGACTTCGTCTACCTAGGATCCGCTGTAGACACGGACAACAACATCAGTGCGGAGATCAAACGGAAAATAACTCTTGCCAACCGTTGCTTCCTTGGGTTAAGAAGGCAATTGAGAATTAAAACCCTCTCTAACCCTTGTATAAGACCTTAATCATCCCAGTCCCGCTGTACGGCGCGGAAGCATGGACCTTATCGAAAGCGGATGAGGAAACTCTTGGTCGTTTCGAAAGAAAAATTCTCCGAATGATCTTTGGTCCCGTATGCGAAGACAATGTGTGAAGAAGAATATACAACAACGAGCTGAATGAGCTGTACCGCGACATGGGCATAGCCAGAAGAGTACGCATCGCGAGGCTACGATGGTTGGGCCATGTAGAGCGGATGGACCCAAACACTCCGGCTCGTCGGGGGTTCGAAAGCACATTGCAGGGAAATCGCGGAAGGGGAAGACCTCGTCTTAGGTGGCGCAATCAAGTAGATGAAGACCTCAACCGACTTGGAGTGCGAAACTGGAGAGAGCTCGCCCGAGATCGAAATCGTTATAGAAGGATGTTGGTTGAGGCCCAGGTTCACCCCGAACTGTAATGCCCACGTAAGTTAGTAAGTAAGTATACCATTTTATTGCATGGGTCTTCATATAGTAGGTTTCTTTTTCACTTTGCCATGCCTTTTTGTTACTTAGCTCCACGCTGAAGAGTTTATCGAATTTGAATTCCTTGGTCTTGCTATCCCGAAGAAAGTCAATGAGTGGTAACTCGTTCAATATTATGCTCTTTTCGCTAGATTTCAGGACACACTCAGTCTCTTTGGCAAATCTAGCTATCGTTGCGTATGAGATACTTCTTATTTCCAGGTGCATAGGTGTCAGATTTAGCAGTACTTCCAAAGCCGCAGTTGGACAGCTTCTTATTGCTCCTGATATGCACATGCACGCAAGTCTTTGTACTTTTTCTAATGCTTTTCTAGTGGTCACCTGGTCAGTTCACTTGTTCCAGACTACCGCTCCATAGGTAAGGACCGGTCTTACCATCATTAGGTACATGCACCGAATAATGCTCGGTTTACAACCCCATGATCTCCCTGCTATTCTTTTGCATTTCATTAGGGTTTGCTTAGCCTTTTCAGTTGCTGCTTCTACTTTCTTTTTCCACAGGAGTTTACTATCTTGAATCAGGCCTAGATACTTAACCTCTGTTGTGGTTACTCCATCCAGTATAATGTCTTTCATAAGTGGTAGGAGTCTTCTTCTGGTGAATGGTATAATTGTAGTCTTTGCTGGGTTGATGTTCAGTCCTACAGATGTACACCACTTTTTCGTGATTACTAGGCCCCTCTGTATTATATCGCATATGATTTCTTCAAATTTCCCATAGGCTAATAATGTAATGTCATCAGCATAGCCAATGCATCTTATGCCTTGCATGGTTAGTTTTTCCAATGGTTCATCTACTACTAGACTCCAAAGTAGAGGTGATAAAACCCCTCCTTGTGGGCAGCCTCTCGTAGTGATGATTCTCTGAATCGTTTGGCTAGAGTGTGTTTTTGCCGTTCTTGTACTAAGCATTACTCACTTTATTATTGTAATCGGAGTGTCCTTCCTCTGAAGTGATTTGTTAATTCGTCATCCTTCATTCAATTCAAATAATGCTTCTGGAAATCATTCCAAGGAATGAATGGAGACATGTTCCATCAAGGTTCAATCCTGCGGATTGTGCATCAAGGGGACTTCACTCAAATCAATTGTCTTCGTTTGATTTGTGGTGGAATTGGCCTGCATTTTTCAGAGATGACAATAATCTCGATAGGTGACCTCAGTTTGAAGTTACGGAAACTGATCTTGAGAAGCGTGAATACACTGTTGGTGCTATGGAAACAACGGTTCAAAATCCATTCCTTCTTCGTTTTTCTTCCCTTACTCAGCTCCAACGAATATCAGTCTGGTGTCGAAGATTTATAAACAATGCAAGGTTGGAAAGGGAAAATAGGGTAAACGGTCCACTTTCACTTAGTGAATTGGAAAAGGAGTTAAGGTTCTGGTTGAGGGATGCTCAAAATATAACATTTTCAGATGAAATACAACGTCTTAGACAATCAAGGGCTATAAGGAGAGATAGTCTGAAATCGCTTGATCCGTTTATTGGGAACTACGGGCTACTCAGGGTGGGCGGAAGAATTCAAAGAGGAACATTTCACTTTGAGCAGAAACATCCACCAATTCCGCTTAAAGATTCCCATCTCACTTCTTTGATAGATTACTACCATCGTAAATATTTACATGCCGGACCTCAACTGATGCTAGGAGTGTTAAGACAGCGTTATGGGATAATGAATTTTAAAGGAATCTTAAACAAATTCTTCCGAAAGTGTGTCAGATGCCAAAGATATAAGGCTTGACCCTCAGACCAACAAATGGGAAACTTACCGGCAGTGCTACTAGAAATGTCTAAACCATTTACCAACACGGGAATCGACTATGCAGGGCCGTTAAGTATTCAATCTCGAAGCGGCCGTGGTGCAAAGCATTCGAAATGTTACGTGGCTTTATTCATTTGCTTGTCAACACGAGCAATTCATTTAGAACTCGTCTCTGATCTAACCTCGGCTGCTGCAATTGCTGCTTTAAAAAGGTTTCTAGCACGAAGGGGAGCAGTTAAGGAAATATTAAGCGACAACGGGTTAAAACAAAAAAAAAAAGGCGGGTTAACTTATTCAAAACGTCAGAAAATGTTCACAAGCACCTGGTTGACGAGGAAATTACTTGGGAGTTTATTCCCTCTCATGCATCACACTTCGGTGGAATGTGGGAGGCGGGCGTCTAGTCCACTAAATATCATTTGCGCGCGCCGTGTTATGGGGCAAACATCATTGACGTATGAAGAACTAACCACTCTGCTTTGCCAAATCGAAAATTGTCTAAATTCTCGTCCTTTAAACGCTTTAACGAATGATAATTTAGAACCACTAACTCCAAATGGAATGTCGAATGTATAAACCATTCGTTAATAATTTGTACTTTTACCCTATAAATTAAAAGTATAAAATATGACCTAACTGCGTTATCATACGAGATACGATCCACCGCTTATATAAAGTATAGATGGTCAGAGATTGCAAGAAACAGTAAAAAGACATGTAAACTAGCGTCACTTGGTAATTGATCGCCTTCGAGTGCAGATGAAGAACAATAAATGAGAATAAAATACAAATAGTAAAAAAGGTGTATTTTTTGAACTAACACACTTATTAGTGAGTTTTTTTTTATTATTGTTTTGCTTATCTGTAAAAGATAAAGATACTTTTTATTTACCAGGCATTTTCTGAAAAAAGGCTTCAAAGTCAAAACTTTGCTTGGGGAAGACAACTTGCACACCATTTAAAATTGAAAATCTGGCAACCCCAAGCATTTAGGATTCGAATTCAGACACAATTTCAAAGATTATCATTTTGCCAAAAAAAATTAAGTCTAAAATTGGGTCTCTACCGTCAGTATTGACAGAGAAATCGAATTTAACACAGGTCAGGGTACACCAAAGTTAGCCTTTTTTAAAAATGTAAAAAAGTGATATCAAAGTTGAGAAACGGACTTTACCTACTGTTTAACAATTTTTTTCTTAGAATATGACCAATATACACATCCAAAAGTATGTAACACGAATTACGGGAAACCCTGTATACAGGGTATGTAATAGGAATTACGGGACACCCTGTATATGTTTCAAGTTTCTCGTATGATTAAATGGAGAAACTCTTTTTTTCGCAGTTTAATCCAAATAATTGGCTAAGAGGCGATTTCTTAAGCTTCAAAAACTGTATAATAATGTATGGTTCTCCTTACAACAACACTAGTTGCAGCCATTTTAAAATTTGTTAATTTTGAACTTTCGAGAAAAAAGGCGTATAAGAATAATGTTTTTGTAGAATTTGTCGAATCTTTCCGAAACTAAGTCTGAAATGCCTTTATATAGATTACAGGTTATAAAAATCGTTGTCAGAATAGTTTGTAATGTATGTGGAAGCATTGCCGTTATCAAGGCCTAAGAAAATTGATAAGAAAGTTATATTTATGTGGGGAATGGGGAAACAATAGTCAGTTAGTTGATAGTAATTGTAATTTAATTCACTAATAATTATTAGGGTTTTAATTTAATTGATTAAGTATTTAATTTAATTTGAAAAAAGTTCATAATTGTCTTGACTTTCACTTGACCTTTACTTCTTATACTTTTCCTTTTCGTTACTTTGCCTTTTCTCCAAATCGAATTGAATCCTCGCTCATTGCAATCTTTTTCTTTATATAGCCTATTGCCTTAATATAACACTTTCTTTGCGGAACAAACAAAACAGAACAGATGAACAAATAAATTAGGGTGTTTAAACATTGGTTTGGCCTCCTACAATTGGCCATCCTGTTTTCGGCTGTCTCAGACGAATCATCTTCATTTAACCAGCCAAGGCTCGCTGCATCAACGTAATCCTCATCTTCTTCTTCACTTTCAGTCTCATCGCATTCACTACCATCTTCGTTGCGCCATGGTTTCATGAAGTCGGCAGATGACGAAGTAGCGTTCGGTCCTTCGTGACTTCCAACTTTTCGAACATCATATCTGTCATTTTGTTTAACTTTAGCGATTTCATATGGTCCTAAGTACAACGGATATAGCTTGGTTCCCGGTGCAAACTGTGTTTTCTTAATTGCGACCAGATCACCTAACTTGTAGCTTGTAGCATCTTTTCTTTTTCGATTGTAGCTTTTCCGGTTCTCTTCTTGTATCTTAGCTATTTGTTCGCTGGTTTCAGCTCGCAAGCTCGTTCTTTCGTCTTCAAATTCTTCTACTAGTAGCTCTTCCATCAGTTTTTTCAATTCTATGTTTTCGACGCATCTCATTGAAACTCCAAACATCAACTCAAATGGCGTTTTCTTTGTGCTTCTGTTTACTGTTGAGTTGATAATTCTTTGCAGTTTTGGTGTATGCTTGAACCACTTGTTGGGAGCATCCACGGACATTTTTGTTAACATTTCGATGAAAGTTCTATTGGTTCGTTTCACCTGTCCGTTTCCACGAGGAACACCTGTAGTCACCAGGGAATGCGTTATCTTCCTTTCTTCGCAATACTCTTTAAATGCGTTAGACGTAAATGCAGTACCTCTATCTGTGACGATTCTTACTGGATCCCCGAATGTTTCACTTTGAAGTAACATTTTTTTTAACAACTTCTTCTGCTCCTGTAGACTTAACAGGAAAAATCCAAGTGAATTTGGAAAAAGCATCTACAATTACAAATAGATGTTTATAATTCTTGGCCGTTGATTTCATGGGGCCAAGATGATCAAGATGATAAGTATTTAGAGGAGTATCATATTTTTCTATTGGATTGAGGAATCCTTCCCGTTTTCCACTTTTCCTAGCTCCAAGTATACAAGAAATACAATTTGCGATAACTTGTTTTATTTTCGTTTTCAAACTTGGTATCCAAAATTCTCTTCTGGCTAGCACCTCGACCTTATTCGCACCTACATGACCTCGCTCATGGATACCTCGCAATACTTCTCTTTGCAGTTTCTTTGGAACCACTATTGCATAATCACCTTCCAAGAACTTGTAAAGAACACCATTCCGCATAACAAACTTTTCATAATTCTCGTCGTGCTTTAAAATATTTGCAACAAGTGAACAAAACTCATCCGTCTCTTGTGCCTTTTTAATTCGAAATAAGACACCATCTTCAACACGTAATATTGCTGGAAAACGGCTTAAAGCATCCAGGTGTCTCATCGACGATCCAGCTCTATGAAGAACTTCACAGTTAAAATCTTGAAGGAGTATGGCCCACCTGGCAACTGTCGTACATAGTTCTTTCTTTCTCATAGTCGTTGTAAATGCCTTGCAATCCGTATAAATCTTAAACGGTATTCCCAATAGATACACTCGTAACTTTTGCAGACATTTCACAATTGCTAGTACTTCGTGTTCATAACTTGTTAGGTTACTTTCCGCTTTTGATGATTTATAGCTTAGATTAAATACAGGGTGCATAGTGTTGTCGTTTTGCTTTTGCATTAAAACACCACCGTATCCAACTTTGCTTGCATCGGTGTGTAGCTCAGTTTCACGCTTGGGGCTATACAGTTTCAAAACCGGGTCTCTACATAACGCATCCTTTAATGCTTGAAATGCTTCAATTTGATCCTGGCCAAAATATAAATCTCACATCCTTACGTAGTAGGTCGGATAAAGGTTTCACAAGGACAGCATATCCTGCGATGAAACGTCTAAAAAATCCAGTTAAGCCAAGGAACGACTGAATCTTCTTTAGATTATCAGGTATCGGAAAATGTTGAATTGCTTTTATCTTTTCTGTCGACGGCTTAAGGCTTCCTTTTTCGACCACATGTCCCAGAAACGCTACCTTCTCCGCTATGAACTCACACTTTTTCCAGTTGATAAATAAGCCATTTTCTGCTGCAACTTCTAGAACCAATTTTAAATTTTCTACGCAGTTTTCTTGACTTTTAGCATGAATTACTAAATCGTCCACAAAAATTCTCAACCAATCTGATCGTAAGAGTTTTTCGAAGACAGAATTGATAAACCTTTGAAAAACTGAAGGTGAATTACACAGACCAAATGGAGCTCTAAGAAATTCGTAATGCCCATTTGGGGTTACAAAAGCTGTGAACTTTTGACTTCCTTTTTCGACGGGTACATGAAAAAGTCCATTCTTGAAGTCCAAAACTAGGAAAAACAATCCTTCCACAAGGTCTTCTAAGATTTCTTCTATTAATGGAAGTGGGTGGCGGTCCTTGATGATTTTTGAGTTTAACTATCTATAATCAATACAAATTCTGTTCGTTCCATCTTTTTTCTTGACCAATACAATAGGGCTTGCATAATCAGAGCAACTGTATCTAATTATTCCATCCGTGAGCCACGTATCAATTTGTTTCTTCACATCTTCTTTTTCTTGCGGTGCTAACCTTCTTGGTTTTTGATAAACAGGTTGATCATCAGATAATACAATGCGCATTTCTATTTTGCTTTTCTCAGGTTTCTTAGGTTCGTATGAATGTACCAATTCTCTAATTTCGTTTCGAATTGAACCATCAGCTATATGTTCTAGTTTTTGGTTTATAATGGATTCCAAATCAGTCCTTTCAACCAAATTGACTACATCCATTTTCGCAATATTGTTCTCATCAGGGATTTTTGAAACAGTGATGTGACCATTCTCAATAGAAACTCTTGCCACACTCAAAAAATTCTTTCCCAATATTAAATTATCTGACATCCATTCATCCGGAACAACATGAAAACGAATGGAATACTGATCTCCTTCTATAATAGCATTAATTGTACACGCACCATGCGTTCGCTTTGCTTTGCCATCCCCAAATCCCATCAAACATTCTCCAGCCCCATCAACAGTAGAACCAGTCTTTTCCCAAACACTTTTCTGAATCAATGAAACATCCGCACCCGTATCCACCAACACATCATAATGTAATCCAGCCAAAACAACTTTAACGCAACAGTCTAATCTATTAATTCGTCTCATATTTTGACTTGAATTTCTCGCATCCGAAGTTCTTGTATCCTTTTTGGAATAATTTTTAGAAATATGACCAAACTCATTGCATGAAAAGCAGCGTGCGCCTTAACTCTTATTCGGACAATCATTTTGACTGTGTGAGAACGATCCACAGTTTGTACATCTCCTATTGTCGTTTTTAAAAGAGTTCGAAGAAATTGGCCTAACATTTTGGGAAGCGTTATGATTTCGAAAATTACTTGTACTTGCTATTTGGCTTTTTATTGTTTCGTAAACCTGGAATTTCTTTTTTAATTCATCTAAGCTCGTTGCTTCATAAAGCACAGTTTTATTTAAGGTGCTATCCTGAATGCCTTGAACAATATAAACAATATAATTAGAGATTCATCATCATAATTGCCTCTCATAGCAATTTGTTTCATCGAATACATATTGTAACGCGAACCCAACATTTAATACCAATTTCCTAATCGAAAACGTTCAACCGAAAACTCAAGCGGCAACACTAGTGTAAGTGCAGAAATATACCATGAGGGAAAAATGTTTGACAGGAGTGGAGAGTGGAGACCATGTGGAAAATATTGGAGAGTTCTGGATATAATGTCATTCGATATAAATAGGCCGCCGAGGCAACCAGATGTCAGTTTTGATTATAGAGTGATAAAGTTAAGAAGAGTGAATTGTTATTTACAAGTGATAGTCCAAAAGTCGAGTTGAGATCGAATTAAGTATAGATCCTACTAATATTATAAACGTGAAAGTTTGTATGTGTGGATGTATGTTTGTTCCTCTTTCACGCAAAAACTACTGAATGGATTTTACTTAAACTTTCCAATAATATAGCTTATACATCAGAATAACACATAGGCTACAATTTATCCCTAAATTCCCACGGGAACGGGAACGTATACGGGAACTTAGAAACTACAACACCGATTTCAAAAATTTTTCCACTGTTAGAATGCTTCATTATCCTCGAGTAACATAAAAACTAATTCATCTCCATATTCCTAAGGTTCCCTATATTCCCACGGGAGCAGGAACGTATACGGGAACTTTGACACTACAGCACCAATTTCAAAAATTCTTTCACCGTTAGAATGCTACACTATCCCCGAGTATTATAAGAACTAATTCATCCCCATATTCCTACGGTTCCCTATATTCCCACGGGAGCAGGAACGTATACGGGAACTTTGACACTACAGCACCGATTTCAAAAATTCTTTCACCGTTAGAATGCTACACTACCCCCAGTAACATAAAAACTAATTCATCCCCATATTCCTACGGTTCCCTATATTCACACGGTAGCAGGAACGTATACGGGAACTTTGACACTACAGCACCGATTTCAAAAATTCTTTCACCGTTAGAATGCTACACTATCCCCGAGTAACATAAAAACTAATTCATCCCCATATTCCTACGGTTCCCTATATTCCTACGGGAGCAGGAACGTATACGGGAACTTTGACACTACAGCAAAGATTTCAAAAATTCTTTCACCGTTAGAATGCTACACTATCCCCGAGTAACATAAAAACTAATTCATCCCCATATTCCTACGGCTCCCTATATACAACACTGATTTCAAAAATTCTTCCACCGTTAGAATGCTACACTATCCCTGTGTAACATTAACTTTAATTCATCCACATATTCCTACGGGAACGGGAGTCCTTATTAATATAATAAGTGTGAAAGGAGCTCTGTCTGTCCGTCGTTCTATGTTACCATCTCCCGCCCAAACTAATAAACCGATTTAAATGAAATTTTAAACAAAGATTGATTGAAAGAACCTGAGGAAAGACATAGACTATATATTTTTTCCCTATATTCCCACGGGAAGCTAAACAGATTTTATTAAATTAGCTACTGAGATGGTCTAGAACATGCGGAAGGATAAAGGCTATATATCTATCCTTATATTCCCACGGGAACGGAAATGGGAATTCAAAAACTACGGTCTCAAAAGTATTTTTAACAGGGCTACAAGGTGTTGAAATAGGGGTTGAATGTTTTTTTTGGAAATACCGCCATTTTTAAGGCTAGAAGTTTTATTTCCTAAGAAGTTAAAAATTTTGCTGAAAGTCACTATTCCACGCGGATGAAGTCGCGGGCACAGCTAGTACTGAATAAAAGTGGTTAAATTTAAATTGAAAGGTAAAAGTTTTATTTTTTTTTTTTGCGAACTAAGCGCACGTTACATTGGTGTCAGAAGTGTAATTAAAACTTATTTGACTAGTAAAGTGTAAAAAAAAAAAAGTTAAATACAGTGAAAATGGGTAAGTTGTTGGAAGAGCTCAACTGCATTGAGCTTAAAAGTGCGTTAGGTAAGCGAAGTCTTTCTAGAGCGGGATCGAAAAATGATCTCGTCCTGCGCTTGCGCAACTATTTGGAACAGCAAGGGGAAGACGTAAGCACTTTTGTTTTTGAAACAGAAGTGGAGGAAGAGGACGTAAGTGAAAGTGTAGATTTTTCTAGTATGATGAAACTTTTGTTAGAAAAGCGAAATGAGCAAAAGAAGGAACAGCAGAATGTTCTGGAACAACTTGAAGCACAAAGAAACGAGCAAAAGAAGGAACAGCAGAATGTTCTCGAACGACTCGAAGTACAACAAAAGAATCTGTAAGAGCAACGAAATGAGCAAAAGAAGGAACAACAGAATATTCTCGAAAGACTTGAGGCGCAACAGAATGTTTTGGAAGGTCAGAAAAACAGTCTAGAAGGCAAATCGGGCAACATTGAGAAAAATGTATATGCCCTAGACGAACGCGTTGAAGGTATGGAAAAACAGCTTTCTGTTGTAGAGAATCGTTTGGTAAGCCGATGCGATAAACAGTTCTCTTATCTGTCCAAGGAATTAGACCAGATCCGCAAAATCAAAATTCGAGAATCTGCTGGAGAATTTGCAAAGAAAAAGGAGATGAAACCGCCGAAATTTGATGGACAGTCTTCTTGGCCAGTCTACAAGAGACAATTTGAGGCAGCCGCGACAACAAATGGCTGGGATGACGAAGACAAGAACATAGCACTGACTCCTGCTTTTAGAGGACCAGCAGCTGAATTACTTCAAACAGTTCCAGCTGGTAAGAGCGGAGATTTCAGTTCTCTCGTGACAGCTTTAGATAAACGCTTTGGAGATAGCCACTTGAAAGAAGTCTTCCGTGTCCAACTCAATAACAGAGTCCAGAAAAGAGGTGAAAGTCTACAGCAGCTCCAAGCAGATGTCGAAAGACTGGTTCACCTGGCATACCCGGATGCTGGAGAAGAAATCATCAACCAGCTTGCTGTTGAGTCCTTCGTTCGTGCCATTTCTGATATACATCTTCAGAGGTCTGTGCGAACTGCTAGAACACGTACTCTTTCTGAAACCTTAGCATTCGCATTGACAATTGAAGCAGCAGAACAGGCTTCTCATGGAGTACATCGACTTAGAGAAGCCATAGTCGAAGAATGCTCGTGCCAAAGAGCTGAAATACAAAAGAACTAGCGGAGCGGACTAGCAAGATGTTGGAACTGCAATAAGACCGGGCACTTACAGCGTCAATGCCGACTACCACCAAATAAAGCGGCTTGTCAACATTGTGGAAGCAAGAGATCCAACCCAGAGCAAGGTAACAACAACACCAGCGCTGCTTATCAATCCGTTTCCCATCAGGGAAACGAGTAAGAACCAACTTCGAGGGGCAGAGGCTGGTTTCTTGTACCGATGGCCCCAGAACCACCATCCAGGTCTCACAGACCAAACGAGACAACAAAAGTCTGACTGTGGAGACTACTATTAACGGGAACAAACATGTGGCTACCATCGACACCGGTGCCACAGCATCCATAGTACGTCGAGACCTGGTAAAGATGACGTGGCTTCATAACACCAATAGCTACCGTCTAAGAACCGCAACGGGAGAAGCAGCAAGAGTATATGGAGAAGTGTGTCTTAAGATCCGACTGGCCTAGTGATCTAGTGTTTACTCATCAGTTCCTGGTGGCAGATATATGTGACGAGTGCATCTTTGGAATCAACTTTATGAAACAGCACGGAGTTATTTTGGACATCGGTAATCAAGTTTTGAAATACCAAAATAAGGAACTTCCAATGACCTATTCGAACGAAAGTACGTCGACACTGAGGACTGTCATCACGGAAGATCTGATTCTGCCTCCTTCTTCTGAAGTGTTCGTTTGGACAAAACTGGAAGGTGATTTGGAAGCCTTCGATACCTCATGGTGGAACCAGACCCAGAGTGTTCCTCCCAAAGCGTCATCATTGGGAAAACACTGGTAGCACCGAAAAACAAAATGGTCCCCGTACGATTACTTAACACCAGACCGTACGATGTAAGGTTGAAGAAAGGAGAAGTCGTTGGACGTTGCGAATCGGTTGCAGCAATAACGAAGATCACTGATGAAGCCCCGAGAAAAACTATAACTCCGGAGGAGCTCAAGACCATCAGAGCTAGAATATTGGATTCATCCAACCTTGATCACCAACAAACAAGGATGGCTGAAAATCTGTTACAAGAGTACACTGACATCTTCGCATCGCAAAAGGGACAATATGGTAGGACACAGTTGGTGCAGCATCGCATCAACACAGGAGATACAAGACCGATTCGTCAACCAGCAAGACGTCTTCCACTGGCCAAACAAGGTGAGGTTGAGGAAATGATAACAGCAATGAAGAAGGACGGTCTTATCGAAAATTCCAAAAGTCCTTGGGCTTCACCAGTGATGCTAGTGAAGAAGAAAGACGGAAGCACTCGTTTTTGTGTGGACTACCGAAGGCTGAATGATGTGACTAAGAAGGACAGCTATCCCCTGCCGAGAATCAGTGATACCCTGGATGCCATGGAGGGAGCCCAGTGGTTTTCGACGCTTAAAGAGTGGATATTGGCAAGTTGACATCCACCCTGATGATCGGGAAAAGACGGCGTTTTCTACAGGTAATAGGCTCTGGAAGTTTAAGGTTATGCCGTTTGGGCTATGCAACGCTCCGGCAACATTCGAGCGTTTGATGGAATGCGTTCTTCAAGGACTGACGTGGAAAGCTTGCCTAGTCTACTTGGACGACGTCATTGTTTACGGGAAAACATTTGACCAACATTGCAAGAACCTTAAAGCCGTGTTTCAGAGACTTCGAGAGGCTAATCTTAAACTGAATCCAGAAAAATGTGCACTTTTCAAAACCGAAGTTAAGTATTTGGGACACATCATCTCTTCCCAAGGAGTGAAGACTGATCTATTAGCTCTAGTTTGAATTATATATATTATAGCTTTACGCCGAGAGGCATTAGAAATAAGTTATTGTGTAATTTAGAGTACCCGCCTGGGGTCAGTAAGTTAATTAAGTTCTTATTTAAGCTAGTTTAAACATTTTTGTTAGCAAGTAAGTAGATATAAGTGAAAAACAATAAAAATGAATTTAAAACTGAAAAAAAGTGAAGACTGATCCTGGAAAAGTTGACTCCGTCAAAAATTGGCCAACACCACAGGACAAACATCAACTCCGAAGCTTTCTTGGTCTTGCCACATATTACCGACGTTTTGTGAAGAACTTTGCAGGAGTTGCAAAGAGTTTGCATCAGCTCACCGAAAAAGGGAAGCAGTTTAAATGGTCAGGAGAGTGTGAGAAATCTTTTCAGGAACTCAAATACTGCCTCTGTAACGCCCCAGTGCTGGCACATCCAACACCTGGCAAAACATTCATCATCGACGCAGATGCAAGCAACGTTGTAATCGGGGCGGTACTATCCCAAGTGCATGATGGCGAAGAGAAAGTGGTGGCATACTACAGCAAGGTCCTCTTCGAAACCCGAAAGAAACTACTGCGTGACCAGAAGGGAACTGCTAGCTCTTATCTTAGCAACAAAGCACTTCCATAAGTACATCTATGGACAGAAATTCCTTCTGCGGACAGACCATGGTGCTCTGAACTGGCTGTTGAACTTCAAAAATCCAGAAGGTCAAGTCGCAAGGTGGATAGAAAGACTGCAGACTTATGGTTACCAGATTCAACACCGTAGAGGAAAGCTGCACTCAAACGCATTATCCCGAAGACCTTGCAAAGTGGATTGCAAGCATTGTAGGCGGCAAGAAGAAAAAGAAAATATTACCGCTCAGCGACTAAGAGCTGACCCAATATGCTGATGGAGCAATGAGGAAGTGAGGACTGCTCAACAGGAGGATCCAGATATCGAACCCATTCTCGCATGGAAAGAAAATGAAGAGAAACCTGAATGGGGAAACATTTCTGACAGGAGTCCAGTTCTCACAGCCTATTGGGCACAGTGGGACTCACTATATGTGCAAGAAGGCGTCCTCAGGTGAAGATGGGAGTCCGCTGACGGTAAATCATATGTGATGCAATTGATCGTACCACAATCGAAAGTCAGTGAAGTTCTTCGGGAGATGCACGACGGACCTTCTGGAGGCCACTTGGGAGTTAACTAAACACTGGAGAAGGTGCGACATCGGTTCTACTGGTTACATGCTAGAGATGACGTGGAGAAGTGGTGCCGAACATGTGACAAGTGTGCTGCAACCAAAGGACCTGGTAGGAAGATTCAAGGAAAGATGCATCAGTACAACGTTGGATCGCCTTTTGAGAGGATTGCAGTAGATGTGGCTGGGCCTTTTCCAAAGACCAACGCTGGAAACAAGTACATTCTGGTTGTAATGGACTATTTTAGCAAGTGGCCTGAGGCGTATGCCATTCCAAATCAAGAAGCCAAAACGGTGGTCGACCAGATTGTGTTTAACTGGGTTATTAGGTTTGGCGTGCCTATGGAACTCCATTCCGACCAAGGGAGGAACTTTGAGTCAAACATCTTCCAATTAGTGTGCGGACTACTTGGCATTAAGAAGACCAGAACCACACCGCTTCATCCACAATCTGATGGGATGGTTGAAAGATTCAACCGGACCTTGAAGGAACACCTCACCAAGGTCGTAGGTAACTACCAAAGAGACTGGGATAGGCACGTACCGCTGTTCCTTATGGCCTAAAGAAGTGCGGTACATAGCTCGACAGGACAAACACCATCTGACATCCTGTTCGGGAAAACCATGCGGCTGCCCAGCGAACTTAAACTTGGATGCCCCACAGAGGAGCCACAGGACACGAACGAGTATGTGGACGACCTCAAGGAGAGACTCGTTGACATCCATAAAAGAACAAGGGGACGGATGAAAACCTACAGCGACCGGATGAAGACACAGTACGACACAAAAGCAACAACGTCAGGATTCCAAGCAGGAGATCGTGTGTTGCTTTATAATCCTCATCGTCAAAAGGGATTGTCACCGAAAGTTCAGAAGAACTGGGAAGGTCCTTATACTGTTGTCACGAGGATAAACGACGTGGTTTACCGCATCCAAAGAGGACTAAGAGGCAAGGTAAAGGTAGTTCATTGTGACCGCCTGCATCGATATAGTGGCGAGGCTGCAGATGGAATTATTCGGGACGAACAATCTTAAGGAGGGGGCAGTGTAACGCGAACCCAACATTTAATACCAATTTCCTAATCGAAAACGCTCAACCGAAAACACAAGCGGCAACACTAGTGTAAGTGTAGAAATATACCACGAGGGAAAAATGTAATACTGGAGAGTTCTGGATATAATTTCATTCGATATAAATAGGCCGCCGAGGCAACCAGATGTCAGTTTTGATTATAGAGTGATAAAGTTAAGAAGAGTGAATTGTTATTTGCAAGTGATAGTCCAAAAGTCGAGTTGAGATCGAATTAAGTATAGATACTGAATAAAAGTGGTAAAATTTAAATTGAAAGGTAAAAGTTTTATTTTTTTTTTTTGCGAACTAAGCGCACGTTACAATATATTCTAAAAACGAATCATCACTTCTCTTTTTCCGGGCTTGAAGTTTTTGTGTATACTTAAGAATGACCGCGTATCGTAAAATTCATTTTTTAAAAAGTCTTTTAATCCCGCCCAACTGGTTATGCCGGATGACACTTCTACTGCTAGCTTAGCAGCTCCTTTAAGCAACCGCCTGGCATAAAGATATTTTTGAATATCATTCCATTTACACACAGTCGAAATGTCTTCAAAGTCTTTCAACCACGAAATTATATTCTTCCCTCCTTCACCAGTAAATCTATCTAGAGACTCCTCAATATCTTTAAATACAAAATTATTCATTTCTGACATCTCTACTTTTGCTTTACGATGTTCTTCACTTCTTTCACACTTTTTCGGTTCGTCACCTTCAGCCGTATCTTCGAATTCCTTATAATTTTCCCCACCCTCACTATCACTTGTATTATTGCCAATTTCTTTTTGTGTTTTCTTTGCAAATAGTTCAATATATTCTTTTGCCGATATATTCTCTTTTAAAAATTATTCAGTCTTTCTACTAATTCTGATTTCAAATTATATCTATACGATAATTTAAGTTCTTTTAAAATTGTTTGTAGTTGTTTCGTTTTTAGCTTTTCTAAATCATCCATTAGAAATCTAAGTCTTTCTCCAACTTAAAAAATCACTTTTCGATCATAGCAAAAAAAAAATAATTTAAAGCTTAATGTTATGGTTTCCACAAAAAAAAAATAGATTTGCATGCAATCGAAAAGCTTTTTAGTTCTCTCATGCGATAAAAGCTTTTTCAAATACACCTAACTTGCCATAAAATGAGAAGATTAAAATGTGTCTTAGCAAGGTGGATTCACTCAAAGATCTTGTGCATATTTTAAAGAGATAAGCAAGACAATACAACATGAAACGATCTCACCAAAGTTGTGTGTATATGTGCGTATGCATTAATCAAGCTCACAGCACAAAATAACATTTAATCACTCTCTTATGTTCCAATTGCGGTTTTTTATTATCTCATTTGTAGCTTTAATTTTTATAATATTCAATTGAACTTCTCTTTGATTATTCCACTTTTTTTTTCTCCACTAATAAAAATAATGAAATTATGGCACCAAATTCTAGTTTTCACTTTCATGCAATATTATTCTTTTGACACTTTTAAAAGCTATTATGTATCTTTATTTGCACTTTAAGGGTAAAGATTAAATTCTTAAACTCGGCACTGAAGTTCTGATACGCTTCACTTCTGACACCAATTGTGGGGAATGGGGAAATAATAGTCAGTTAGTTGATAGTAATTGTAATTTAATTCACTAATAATTATTAAGGTTTTAATTTAATTGATTAATTGTATTTAATTTAATTTGAAAAAAGTTCATAATTGTCTTGACTTTCACTTGACCTTTACTTCTTATACTTTTCCTTTTCGTTACTTTGCTTTTCTCCAAATCGAATCGAATCCTCGCTCATTGCAATCTTTTTCTTTATATAGCCTATTGCCTTAATATAACACTTTCTTTGCGGAACAAACAAAACAGAACAGATGAACAAATAAATTAGGGTGTTTAAACATTGGCTCCTACATTTATGTACCAAAAATTAATTTATCATATTATTATTGTGTGCGCTGCCGTCTACAGTTTGACAGTACTTTGAAATTGTACCTTATAGTGGAGGACCGTTAGACATAAAAACGGCAAAACCTAGGAATTCAAGGCCAGTCCATGGATTTTCATGAAATTTTCGGAAATGTGTTTTGAATGGCGTGTAGAAAAAAAGTTAAAAAAAAAATGTCACCGCTCTCAATTTTTTAATTATTTTTAAAATTAACTAGCTGAGCCACCCGGCGTTGCTCGGGTCTATAGTTTTAAGGTTCCCGTTCTGGTTTTTCCGTTTAAGTAGGAACTTGGGGATGAAAAACAATCGTTTTTACTTTGGGATTATGTGGTATCCCAATGACGAAAGGATTTTTGAGATCTGTCCAGCAGTTTATAAGTTTCCTTTCCCAGCCCCGTTCCTGTGGGAATCTTCCGTTACAGTGGAAATATGTGAAATAAAAGTCTATGTCACTGAACATGGGCGTAGCCAGGTAGGGGCAGGAAGGGGCAAATGCCCCAACCTAAGCCAAATGTCCTCGAAAAACTCGGCGTTTTTTAAGAAAAAATTAATCTTTGTACTTCACGACATTTTTGGAGAAAATGTTGAAACAACGAGAACTTTTCAAAGAGCATTCTCGTAAAAAACGAAGACACTTTGGGAAAAAAGCGGAAAAAAGGAGTATCAATGAAAATTTTTATAAAAAATGAGGACAATTCGCAAAACTGCCGAAAAACGAGGACTTTTCAATGAGATTTCTCATCAACACTCATCGACATCTAGAAATATTACACGGGCATATTTGGGCATTTATATTTATAGTTCTTCGAATCAAAAAATTCTCCAGAAATTCTGAATTATCTGAATGCGGCAATTTGAATGCGGCATTGCGGCAACAACAATTAGTCGCGATTGATCGTTCTAACGGTACAGGTCAATACAACAAGTGGAAATAAAAGTGGAATTGTGAATACTAATTGATTTTTTCGTTGTCTTGTGATATCAATTTTTTCTTCGCTTTGTGAGAACCTAAAAATGATACTTTTAAAGTATCTCTCAATATTATTGTCAATAAATATTTCCTACTTTTTTTTTTCAAAAAAATGTCCTCGTTTTTTCATTGATTTTTGAGAATTTTTTTTCGAAAAAAGACCTAAAAAAATTCCTGGCTTCGCTCATGTCACTGAGGGGTGATGTAACATCCAACCTAGAGTTGAAAGAATTTTTGAAATCGGTCAAGTAACTTTAAGGCTTCGGTTCTGGTTCTCGTGGGATTATAGGGATGAAATATAATCTAAGTTACTGATGGAGGTGGATAATGTAGCACTCCTAATGCAAGAAGGGTTATAGAAGTCTGTCCAGTAGCTTCTAAGTTTCCGTTCCCAACCCCGTTCCTGTGGGATTATGGGGATCAAACCTTGACAGGAACCATTTATAAGTCTATGCCACTGAGGGATGAATGTTACATCAAAAAGTTGAAAGAATTTTTGAAATCGATCAAGTAACTTTAAGGTTCCCGTTCTCGTTCCCGTTTCTGTTCCCGTGGGACTATAGGGATGAAATATAATCTAAATTACTAATGGAGGGGGATAGTGTAGCAATCCTAATGCAGGAAGGGTTTTAGAAATCTGTCCAGTTGTTTCTAAGTTTCCGTTCCCAAACCCGTTCCTGTCGGAATATCCGTGCAATTTCTTAAATTCCATTCCTGTGGGAATATGGATAACAAACCTTGACAGGAACCATTTGGGTCATTCCACGCTCCACGGTAACACCCGAAACGAACACTTTTCGACTCATAAAATTGTTAATCCTTATGCTGATATTTTTGCGTTTTAATTTTTTTTTATTTTCTACGTATTCAGTTGCTTTATCTCAATTGTAAAATTTGAAGATTTTAGCAAAAGGATAAACAATTTTATGATAAACAATTTTATGAGTCGAAAAATGTTCGTTTCGGGTGTTACCGTGGAATGACCCATTTATAAGTCATTGTCACTGAGGGATAATGTAACATCCTAGAGTTGAAAGAATTTTTGAAATCGGTCAAGAAACTTTAAGGTTTCGGTTCACGTTCCCGTTTCTGTTCCCGTGGGATTATAGGGATGAAATATAGTCTAGGTTACTGATGGAGGGGGATAATGTAGCACTCCTAATACCGAAAGAATTTTAGAAATCTGTTCAGTAGTTTCTAAGTTTCCGTTTCCAACCCCGTTCCTGTGGGAATATGGGGATCAAACCTTGACAGGAACCATTTTTAGGTCTATATAACTGAGGGATGAATCTTACATCCAAAAGTTGAAAAATTTTTTGAAATCGGTCAAGTAACTTTAAGCTACTCGTTCTCGTTCCCGTTTCTAATCCCGTGGGATTATAGGGATGAAATATAATCTAAATTACTAATGGAGGGGGATAATGTAGCAATCCTAATGCAGGAATGGTTTAAGAAATCTGTCCAGTAGGATCTTAGTTTCCGTTCCCAACCCTGTTCCTGTGAGAATATGGGGATCAAACCTTGACAGGAACCATTTATAAGTCTTTGTCACTGAGGGATGATGTAACATCCTAGAGTTGAAAGATTTTTTGAAATCGGTCAAGTAAATTTAAGGTTTTGGTTCTCGTTCCCGTTTCTGTTCCCGTGGGATTATAGGGATGAAATATAATCTAAATTACTGATGGAAGGGGATAATGTAGCACTTCTAATGCAGGAAGAGTTATAGAAATCTGTCCAGTAGTTTCTGAGTTTCCATTCCCACACCCGTTCCTGTGGGAATATCCGCGCAATTTCTTAATGTCATAAAAACCTTCTCCTGACAATTACAAACAAAACAAAAAAAGAATTGGCCAAATTGGTCCAGGCGGTGTTGAGTTATGCGCTTACCAACACATTTTGCGATTCATTTTTATATATAAGATTATTAACTTTTAGAATTTTATTTTATTTATTCAGGATGTTTTAGATACGCTTTTCCAAAGGCTCAGGATGGATAGGCTTGGTCAAGACAAAAAAAAAAGTTGTATGGGAGGGGGGTCTATATCCCTCTGTGTAGGCGCGAGGGGCAATTTTATATGAAATTTACTCCATTTTTTAAAAATTATTAAAAATCAAATAAGCCACTAACTTTCTCATAATTCAGTGTTTTTGAAAGCTTTGTTTTTTAATAAAAATTTTAATTTGAGTTTACTTAATGAACAGTTTTTGAGAAATCAAGCCTCAAAGTCAAAATTTTGAAAAAAGAAAATATTTTTTTCACAATAAATTTTTTTTACATATTTTTGCCCCATTAAGCGCCATTTTTTCTTTTCATATTCAATGCTTTTATTAAGTTTTTTCAAAAGCAAAAAACCGAACAAAAAAATTTTTCCTGGTTTAAGAGAAATTAAAAAAAAAAACGAAAGGTACTTTTTTCCAGAAAACAAAATGTCGTTAATATCTCACTAATTGAACTTTTTTCCTGGAAGTGAAATATGAAATGTGACTTAAATTGCATAAAAAATCTTATATGTCTTTAATTATATTAGTTTTAAGTTAAATTTTAAAACTAAGACCTATTACAAACTTGAAGTTTGGTCTCAAAGGACACCACTTGTACTGATTTGTGCCTTAAATGCTGTTTTCGGTCAAACAAGTTGAGTAATCCGAAAAAATATGGGTTTTTCCCAAATTTTGAATTTTCAACCAATCAAAAAAACTTAAATTAACGGCTCGAAGTTTTTTTTTAGGTGGGGAGCATGCTGATGTTTAGTGTTCTTTCTTTTAAATAAGAATTGATGCATCCCTTATTGATATATGTTTGTTTGCATACCGAATGCACGTAGAAAAATTCGCGAGTATTTATTTGGCAAAAACCCATATTTTTTCGGATTACTCAACTTGTTTGACCGAATCCAGCATTTGGGGCACAAATCAGTTCATGTGGTGTCCTTTGAGACCAAAGTTCAAGTTTGTAATAGGTCTTAGTTTTAAAATTTAACTTAAAACTAATATAATTAAAAGATAACTCTAAAATTTTAATAATTACTTATAATTTATATTAAAACTAAGATCATACAAAAATTTTTTTTTTAACTTTTTTTTATATGCTATTTAAGACACATTTCATATTTCACTTCCAGGAAAAAAGTTCAATTAGCGGGAAATTAACGACATTTTGTTTTCTGGAAAAAAGTACCTTTCGTTTTTTTTTTTTTAATTTCTCTTAAACCAAGAAAAATTTTTTTGTTCGGTTTTTTGCATTTGAAAAAAAAATAATAAAAGCATTGAATATGAAAAGAAAAAATGGCGCTTAATGGGGCAAACATTTTCTTTTTTCAACATTTTGACTTTGAGGCTTGATTTCTCAAAAACTGTTCATTAAGTAAACTCAAATTAAAATTTTTATTAAAGAACAAAGCAATAGCTTTCAAAAACACTGAATTATGAGAAAGTAAGTGGCTTTGTTGATTTTTAATAATTTTTTAAAAAATGGAGTAAATTTCATATAAAATTGCCCCTTGCGCCTACACAGAGGGATATAAACCCCCCTCCCATACAACTTTTTTTTTGTCTTGACCAGCCTTTCCATCCAAAGCCTTTGGAAAATCGTATCTAAAACATCCTGAATAAATAAAATAAAATTCTAAAAGGTAATAATTAATTTTAAAAATAATTAAAAAATTGAGAGCGGTGAAATTTTTTTTTTTAACTTTTTTCTATACGCCATTCAAAACACATTTCCGAAATTTTCATGAAAATCCATTGACTGGCCCTGGATTCCTAGGTAAAAAGCTTACGGCCCTCCACTATTATAAACTAGCAGTGCCCGCGACTTCGTCCGCGTGGAATAGTGACTTTCAGCAGCATTTTTAACTTTTTATAAAATAAAACTTCTAGCCTTAAAAATGGCGGTATTTCCAAAAAAAAAACATTCAACCCCTATTTCAACACCTTGTAGCCCTGTTAAAAGTACTTTTGAGACCGTAGTTTTTGAATTCCCATTTCCGTTCCCGTGGGAATATAAGGATAGATATATAGCCTTTATCCTTCCGCATGTTCTAGACCATCTCTGTAGCTAATTTAATAAAATCTGTTTAGCAGTTTGAACGGGAGACATACGAAAAACATACCGACATAGCTACATTCGCACTTTCAATATTAGTAAAGACTCCCGTTCCCGTGGGAATATGGTGACCGTTTTCGTGGGAATATGTGGATAAGTTAAAATTAATGTTACTCCAGGATTATGGAGCATTCCAACGGTGGAATAATTGTTGAAATCGGTGCTGTAGTGTAAAAGTTCCCGTATACGTTCCTGCTCCCGTGGGAATATAGGAAAAAAATATATAGTCTATGTCTTTCTTAAGGTTCTGAACAATCTTTGTTTAAAATTTCATTTAAATCGGTTTATTAGTTTGATTGGGAGATGGTAACATAGAACGACGGACAGACAGAGCTCCTTTCACACTTATTATATTAGTAAGGACTCAAGTTCCCGTAGGAATATGTGGATGAATTAAAGTTAATGTTACACAGGGATAGTGTAGCATTCTAACGGTGGAAGAATTTTTGAAATCGGTGTTGTATATAGGGAGCCGTAGGATTATGGGGATGAATTAGTTTTTATGTTACTCGGGGATAGTGTAACATTCTAACGGTGAAAGAATTTTTAAGATCGGTGCTGTAGTGTCAAAGTTCCCGTATACGTTCCTACTCCCATGGGAATATAGGGAACCGTATCAATATTGGGATGAATTAGTTTCTATGTTACTCGGGGATAGTGTAGCATTCTAACGGTGAAAGAATTTTTGAAATCGGTGCTGTAGTGTCAAAGTTCCCGTATACGTTCCTGCTCCCGTAGGAATATGGGGATGAATTAGTTTTTATGTTACTCGGGGATAGTGAAGCATTCTAACGGTGAAAGAATTTTTGAAATCGGTGCTGCAGTGTCAAAGTTCCCGTATACGTTCCTGCTCCCGTAGGAATATGGGGATGAATTAGTTTTTATGTTACTCGGGGATAGTGTAGCATTCTAACGGTGAAAGAATTTTTGAAATCGGTGCTGTAGTGTCAAAGTTCCCGTATACATTCCTGCTCCCGTGGGAATATAGGGAACCGTAGGAATATGGGGATGAATTAGTTTTTATGTTACTCGGGGATAGTGTAGCACTCTAACGGTGAAAGAATTTTTGAAATCGGTGCTGTAGTGTCAAAGTTCCCGTATACGTTCCTGCTTCCGTATTAATTTGGGGATGAATTAGTTTTTATGTTACTCGGGGATAGTGTAGCATTCTAACGGTGAAAGAATTTTTGAAATCGGTGCTGTAGTTTCAAAGTTCCCGTATACGTTCCTGCTCCCGTGGGAATATAGGGAACCGTAGGAATATGGGGATGAATATGTTACTCGTTGATAGTGTAGCATTCTAACGGTGAAAGAATTTTTGAAATCGGTGCTGTAGTGTCAAAGTTCCCGTATACGTTCCTGCTCCCGTGGGAATATATGGAACCGTAGGAATATGGGGATGAACTAGTTTTTATGTTACTCGGGGATAGTGTAGCATTCTAACGGTGAAAGAGTTTTTGAAATCGGTGCTGTAGTGTCAAAGTTCCCGTATACGTTCCTGCTCCCGTAGGAATATGGGGATGAATTAGTTTTTATGTTACTCGGGGATAGTGTAACATTCTAACGGTGAAAGAATTTTTGAAATCGGTGCTGTAGTGTCAAAGTTCCCGTATACGTTCCTGCTCCCGTGGAACCGTAGGAATATGGGGATGAATATGTTACTCGTTGATAGTGTAGCATTCTAACGGTGAGAGAATTTTTGAAATCGGTGCTGTAGTGTCAAAGTTCCCGTATACGTTCCTGCTCCCGTGGGAATATAGGGAACCGTAGGAATATGGGGATGAACTAGTTTTTATGTTACTCGGGGATAGTGTAGCATTCTAACGGTGAAAGAATTTTTGAAATCGGTGCTGTAGTGTCAAAGTTCCCGTATACGTTCCTGCTCCCATGGGAATATAGGGAACCGTAGGAATATGGGGATGAATTAGTTTTTATGTTACTCGGGGATAGTGTAGCATTCTAACGGTGAAAGAATTTTTGAAATCGGTGCTGTAGTTTCTAAGTTCCTGTATACGTTCCCGTTCCCGTGGGAATTTAGGGATAAATTGTAGCCTATGTGTTATTCTGATGTATAAGCTATATTATTGGAAAGTTTAAGTAAAATCCATTCAGTAGTTTTTGCGTGAAAAGGGAACAAACATACATCCACACATACAAACTTTCACGTTTATAATATTAGTAGGATAAAAATACAATACAGCTTCTGGTAAAAAGTTTGAGAATCTTTAGAACTAAATAGTTCTTTTGTAAGAGACTTTTAAAATGTGCCTACCAACTGACTCCTAATTATTTTAAGCTCTTTAAAAGAATACTGACCACCATATAGGTACTCTTATATTGGGATATCATCTGTTATCTCTCACTTAAAAAGAACATAATGATACGGTTTAATTTCAACATCTAGTTGCAGTGTTGCCAGATTGAGGGGAATTCCCCTTTTTGTGGGGAATTATGGTCGAAAATTTGGTAAAAGGGGAAAAGGGGGATCCACTCAAAGTATGGGGAAAAACAGAATCTTACTCACTATACCAAACAAAGCCAGTCGATTTACAAATAGGAGTCCGTAACCGTAAACAAAAACAAACATCTCATATACTTACACAAAGAGAGATCATGCAAAGCCTGGAAAAATCATTTCTGCTTGTTTTGTTCGCTGGGATCTGCAAATATGTTTCATACATACGATCTATTCATGAAATTTTAAATAGGTTTTCAATTCAAAATAATGAAATTAAAGCTGTGGAGTGTCTCTCTCCACAAATTACTTTGAATGCTTCGAAGAGAATAAATTGTAAGAAAACTTGTTTGTTTTCCTTAAAAGTTCCAAATTGTAATGATGAAAAACTGACATCTGAATGGAGAGAAGTTCCTGTTTCCATGGCTGTTAACGAAAAAGAAAGGCTTCAGCAGCTGCCAGTGGAACATTTTTGGCAACATGTAATGGGAACGATAGATTTTAAAAGAAATCTATAATTTTCCAATTTAAGTCTAATAGCTCGATATGCACTAACTTTGCCCCACTTAGACACCGACACAGAGCGATTATTTTCAGTAGTAACCGACATTAAAATTAAAAAGAATTAAAGGTTTAAACGAACATATGCATTGTTTTTAATACCGAGGGGAATTTGTGGGGAATGTCACTTGCACAAATGGGGAAAAGGGGAATTTACAACCCTCGAATGGGGAATCCTTCCTGAAAAATCTGGCAACACTGTCTAGTTGTACTATCAGATGATTTGTTATACAGTTTTATGTGAGACTCTCGTTTCCCCATCCATTCGATGTTTTAACAGTAAGCTAAGCTCTAAGTATTAAACTGTTTGTTAAGAAAAAGAGATCAGTCTGAATAAAGTCATCGTAGAACCAAGACGTATTGAGAATTAATGCTTTATTATTTTATTTTTGATTTTGCATGTTGCACGATTGTTTATTGAAAAGTATTACAGTAATTCAAAAGTGGGATTACGCGACTAATCAAACTAGTTTTTTTACATTTTGAAAGTACATTTTTTGGTAAATTTTTCTAAATTTCTCTGAAAAAAAACTATTTTGGTTGTCATTACGATGGATGCCAAGGCACGTGCTGCACATTTTTTACAAAGCGCAAATGTGGCTAGTTTAAAAGATAAGTTGGCCGAAATGGGTTTGGCAACCAGTGGACTCAAAGCTGCGCTGAAATTGCGTCTAGAAGAGGGAATTGCTGAACTCAGTGATGTGGACATTGACAATTTTTTTCCACATGACGTTAATGGTAGTATCTACAATGAAAATGCTTCAAATATAGAGGAAGAAGGAAATGTTCTTTCACAGAGGCTAGAAGACTTACGTGAGCTTATTAGGAAGAAGGAAGAGATTGCTTCATTGCAGAAACGACTTGCTGAGTTGAATAATCCGCAAAGTGAGATTCAGTCTCACCATTCACTTCGTGATTTTGAAGACACGATGCCTACTTTTTCTGGAGACGACAATTACCAGATTACTAAATGGGTTAGTAGTTTTGAGGATGCACGTGTTCTGTACAAGTTCAATGAATCTGAAAGCTTCGTTAATGCAAAGCGATTGTTGAGGGGAACAGCTAAGTTATTCCTGCGGTCAACCTCATGTCGTTCTTGGGGTGAGTTAAAAGCAGCTTTGTTAGAAGAGTTTTATGAGCACGCTACATGTACGGATGTCCATAACATGCTGCGAAGTCGTCGCAAGCTTAGGGACGAAACCTTTCAGCAGTACGTGCTTTCGATGCAGGAGATAGCTGCTCTAGCTGACATCCATGAGCAGGACTTAATAGGCTACATTATAAAGGGCATTCCTGATTCTATTTTCAACAAGCAAATCTTATTATTTGCAAATAATATCGCCGAGCTAAAGGTAGTATTGAGAAAATATGAAAAGATGAGGAGTGAGTCGCAGCCGTGTACATCAAGTAATCTAAAGCAGAGAAGTAAGCCAAATACAAGTTCAAAGGTCACCGTCAAGTGCTTTAATTGCAATGAGGAGGGCCATATATCGACCAATTGCCTTAAGCCGAAGCGTGAAAAGGGTTCATGTTTTCGATGTGGACAAAAGGGACACGTCATTAAGGATTGTCCACAGTCATCATCAATTTGTGTGGTAGCTAATACTGAACCACAAAAGGACGATCGAAATTGCTCGTTCTTGAAGGACTTTCATGGTGTTTTTGAGTACGAGTTTTAGCAAGAGGAGTCTGGAGCAGATCGCTTATCAATGCATGTGATGACGATGATTGACACGGGAAGCCCCATTAGCTTTGTGCAGCAGCGGTACATTCCGCCTTTCCTGATGACATCATTGCAAGGTTCTATGAATGACTATGTAGGTATTAATAATTCTAAATTATTTATGCTAGGAAATGTATTTTGCAACGTTAAGTTTAAAAATGATTATGTTGGTTTATGTTTATTTGTCGTCAAAGATGAAACAATGAAAAATCCTATAGTGTTAGGTCGAGACTTCATACAAAAATCAAAAATGCGACTTGTTGTTGAAGATGAAGAGTTAAGTTTTATGAAGAATGATATTTCAAAAAATACTTCTTGTGACGAATTTGTGAAAGAAATATTGAGTATAGATACATTTGATAGTAATGACGAATCGGTTTGTCTAAACATTAATGAAAATTTAAATTACGAAGATAAAGAATTGGTTAGAAGTTTAGTTACGTGGAGTATTAAAGCTGATGATAAATTCTCCGATGATTTTGAAATGAATATAGTTCTGACGGACAATAACAGTATTTTTAATTGCGTGCCAAGACGTTTACCTTATGTCCAAAAATTGGAGTTGCAAAAGATTTTAGATGATTTGTTGAAAAGAAAAATCATTCAAGAAAGTAGTTCACCTTTTGCTTCCCCTATAGTGTTGGCCAAAAAGAAGACAGGAGAATTGCGTTTGTGTATAGATTTTCGGCAATTAAATAAAGTTACAGTGAAGGATAATTTTCCTATCCCCTTGATTGAGGACCATTTAGATAGATTGCGTGGTAAAAAGTATTTTTCGCTTTTAGATCTAAAAAGTGGTTTTCACCACGTTAAGATGGCTGAGAATTCCGTGAAATTGACATCCTTCATTACACCACTAGGACAATTTGAATACTTGCGTATGCCTTTCGGCCTTAAGAATGCGCCTTCAGTGTTTCAGCGCTTTATAAACTCACTTTTCAAAGATCTTATTAGCTCGGGGAAATTGCTTGTTTATATTGATGATATTTTAGTGGCAACAGAAACAAGAGAAGAACATTTTTCTATTTTAAAAGACGTCATGAGTGTTGTTAAGAAAAATAGTTTGCAGTTGCGTTATGACAAGTGTTTCTGGCTGTATGAAAAAATTACATATTTAGGTTATGAAGTTTCAGTTGAAGGTATAGGACCTAATTTGAATGGCATCAAAGCAGTTTCGGAGTTTCCAGTGCCCACCAATGTAAAAAATCTACATTCCTTTTTGGGTCTTACTTCCTATTTTAGGAAGTTTATTAAGGATTTTTCGGTTATTTCAAAACCTCTTTACGACCTTCTCAAAAAAGATGCGAAATTCGTTTTTGGTAACAAAGAGTTGTCTGTGTTTGAATTATTGAAGTCAAAGCTTCTTAATGGGCCGCTCCTAAGTATTTATAATCCTAACGCCGACACAGAACTGCATTGCGATGCAAGTAGCTTGGGATTCGGTGCAGTTTTGTTGCAACGACAGGAAGATAAACTTCTCCATCCGGTTTTCTTCTTTTCTAAACGTACTACACCACAAGAGTCCAAGTACCATTCATATGAGTTAGAAACTTTAGCAATTATATCTGCCTTGAGAAGATTTCGAATCTATCTTGCTGGAATTCATTTTAAAATCATAACGGACTGCAGGTCACTAACCCTAACACTTAATAAGAAAATATTAAATCCGCGAATCTCAAGATGGGCACTAGAGCTTCAAGATTACGACTATGTTATTGAACACAGAGATTGCCAGAGGATGAAACATGTTGACGCATTAAGTAGGTGCCATAATATCTTGATCATTGAAACAGATTCATTTGAGAATATACTTGCAGCATCACAGCAAAAAGACCCTTTAATAAGAAACATTGTTAAAATGCTAGAGCAAAGGGAGAGTCCTGCATATGAGTTAGTAAATGGTCTTGTTTACCGTAAAATTGACAAAAAACTATATTTTTATGTTCCATCCCAAATGGAGAGAAATGTTATACAAACTCATCATGATGCGTTATGCCATTTAGGAGTTGAAAAATGTTTCAACTTCTTAAGGAGAACATATTGGTTTCCCGCTATGAAGATCAAAATTAAAAATTATATAAATAGTTGCCTCAAGTGTATTCATTTCTCTCCGCCGTACGGGAAAAAGGAAGCAGTTCTGCATAATATTCCAAAAGGCGAGAAACCTTTTGAAACACTTCATGTTGATCACTACGGTCCTTTGCCATCATCAGGGCGAAACAGTAAAAAACACATATTTTTGGTAGTTGATGGATTTTCTAAATTTACAAAATTATATGCAGTCAAAAGCACGTCTACCAGGGAAGTAATACAGTGTTTAGAGATTTATTTCTCGTCTTATAGTAAGCCAACGCGATTAATTTCAGACAGAGGTAGTTGCTTTACTTCTGACGAATTTTCTTTGTTTTGCGAGAAATATGATGTCCAACACATTAAAATCGCTACAAGTTCTCCTCAGTCGAACGGACAGGTGGAACGAATAAACAGGTGCCTAACCCCAATGTTGGCCAAAGAAAGTGAAATCGAACCTGGTGACTGGAATAAACATATACAGAAAATTGAATTTGCTCTGAACAATACAGCTAATAAGAGTACAGGCGAAAGCCCAAGCATGCTACTTTTTGGAATTTCACAGAAAGGATTAGTAAATGATAAAATTAGAGAATTTTTAGAGCAAAACATATTAGTAGCTGAGCCCAGGAATCTAGAATCATTAAGACAGGAAGCAAGTAAGAATACTGTTAAGAGTCAGGAATCTAACAAAATATATTACGATAAACATCATAAAAAACCATACAACTATAATGTTGGTGATTTTGTAATGTTAAAAAATGTTGTGACTACTCCAGGTATGAACAAAAAGCTTCTAGCCAAATTCAAGGGTCCATTTGAGATCATAAAAATTCTTCCAAACGACCGTTATCTCGTAAAAGATATAGAAAACCTTCAAATATCACGCATTGCATATGAAGGAATTGCATGTCCCCAAAATATGAAGCCTTACGTTTTACCATAAGGAAAACGTTTTACTATCTGCATGTATCTCTTCTCTTTCAATTCTTAAAAGTTTATAATTAAATACTAATAAATAAAATTCTATATATGTATTACAATTTTATGTTTTTCAAAGTATCTTTAATCAAAAATGTATTCAAAACGAAATTCAATTTTATTTAATGTCATAGTATAATTTTTTATGATAAAGTATGTATCTACAAGTACAATATGTATTTGTTTTCGTATGATATACTGAATCGAGGACGATTCATAGTCAGGATGGTCGAGCTGTAAGAGACTTTTAAAATGTGCCTACCAACTGACTCCTAATTATTTTAAGCTCTTTAAAAGAATACTGACCACCATATAGGTACTCTTATATTGGGATATCATCTGTTATCTCTCACTTAAAAAGAACATAATGATACGGTTTAATTTCAACATCTAGTTGTACTATCAGATGATTTGTTATACAGTTTTATGTGAGACTCTCGTTTCCCCATCCATTCGATGTTTTAACAGTAAGCTAAGCTCTAAGTATTAAACTGTTTGTTAAGAAAAAGAGATCAGTCTGAATAAAGTCATCGTAGAACCAAGACGTATTGAGAATTAATGCTTTATTATTTTATTTTTGATTTTGCATGTTGCACGATTGTTTATTGAAAAGTATTACACTTTTAAGTTATTACTCCAGATCTTAAGACTTACCACCTTTTAAAGTCGCAAAAGATTTTGAAATGGTAATCATAGATTTTGGTTCAGTTCAAGCTCAAAAACTTTCAACATGCATAAGTACATCTGCTTGCTTCTTTTAAAAGCAGTCAAATGTACGTATATGTGAGTAGTTTAAATGTAATATAATTAGGTTGTAGGTATCTTTAATTTCTTATCCCTTTGTCGACCGACGGTACTTGTACCACTGACTCTTACTTCAAATAAAGTCCCTATATAAGTAAAATTTGACACTGTCGACCAAAGCAACTTTAAAAAACTAAGTAATCTTCATGTTCCAACTTTTTTTTTTATCTTATCTTAGTTCATGGCATGGTTAAAACGGCTTTTTTCGACAACATGCTAGACTTTTGAAATGCGTGATTGTGAGTAATAAGATATGCAATAAATAATGACAACATTTTTCAAAAAATAACACAAAAATCGTCTTTCCAAGCTTGTGTTTTCATATGAGAATAATGCTGAATTAAAAAAGAAAACAAATACAGAACATTCTTTTGATGTATCTTATTTTTTATGGCCCCACGGAATTTTTCAGTATTACTATCAATTTGAGTCTTTAGATATCCCTGCAAAATTTTGAAATGTGTTATCTAGTTTGAAATGCTCCAGTATCGAATATTATTAAGAAAAAAACTTTTTCTTGGAGGTTTTTCATAGCTTGGTCAACAACGGGTTAAATGAACAAACACCAAATCCAATAGTTCTTACCGCCTTTAACTTCCTAACACTACTTTTGAGCCAAAATATTTTTCTCTTTACTAGCTATGTATATGTACTATAAGAAAAGGTTGAAATTCACAGCGAAAGAAAGTATCAGACTGGAACCTATAAGAAAAGAATAGAACATTGTTTTCTGTTTGTGTAAGTAATTTTGATGGCTGTCCTAATTGAATTCCAGTATTATACTTCAGTGACTTTTCGATTTTTTCAACCAAAAGTAATGGTAAAGATAGACTGGTTAGACATTTCGGTTTGAGGGGTTAAACTGTAAGTACTTAAAAATTAAAAATACCACATTTTTATTAAAGGTTTTGAGAGGTTTATATACTCTATTGCCGGGATAATGTCTTATTATGTGGGAATTGTAATTGTGTTCTGTGTTAGAATACCACTTTTGAAAGGAGCGGTTTTTTTCCCTTCAAACAGTGCGTATGGTGTAAGTTTGCTCACTATGAAATTGGAATAAACTATTTGCTAAATTATTTGTAATATGCACAGATTTTTGCTGCTGTTGCTGTACCTCTTGACCTTGGACCTCATAGAAATGTTTTTGTTTCGTACAATTTCGAAGCAAATTTTAATTTACCAGTCAACTGGCAACTTCCAGAGGTAAGTAAAATAAGTAAAGTGTTTATTAGTTACTTTGAGAATGATTTAGAACCGTTGCAGTTGTACAAATAAAAAAAAGTTGCATTTCAGGAGTGCTGACAGAAGTGAAAACAAAATTGAGTTTTCAGTAAATATTTTTATGTACAGCAGAGTCTTTTGCATTAAATGATTTTTCTTATTCTTTATTACAAAAATACAAAAACAATTTAAAAATTTTATTCAATGTTTCATATTGTACATGTATGAAACTTATGAATTTTCATTCACAATTTAATCTCTTCCAATATCATCTCTATAAATCATCGTTTTCTTATACTGAAATATTGGGTCTATGTTAACTAAAATAGGAAACGAACAGTTTTGACTCGAATCGATTTAAATATTTCGCAGACTACTTCAATTGTCGTTTTATAATTTGCTGTACTAAGACTGCGGTCATCCGTCATTATTAAATCATATTCTTCTTTTAAAAATTAAATTAGTGGCAAATTTGTATCATCGGCGAAGTTGATGTTAAAATCACCACTCAAAATCATTGGCAAATCAGCAAATCTCACCTCAATTTTAGCGTGAAGGTATGCAGAAGCGTCTTCAGAATAAATAAATAAATTTATATATAAAAACTGTCGTAAAGACGTATTCGGTGAAATATAAACACCAACTATTATAGCTTGCTCTCCATTTTCAGAGTGGCAACGACAAACACATAGATCGCCGATATCGAAAGCATTAGTATTAAAAATACAAGTGTACCATATATGCAAATCCATAATATGATTTGCGCAAAATATGGCTGTTGTATCAGACAACCTTTTATAGATAACTACCCCTGCTGCTGGATAATCGTGTCTTCTGAAACTTGCAACTAACTAGAAATTAGGAATATCGTCAGGCGATAACAGTTTCGTGTCATTAAGACCTCTGATTTTTCCCAAATTTCCATCGGTTTTCTCACAATAATACCCATCTGTTTGCGTTTAAAGTCGCGTAATATATTTATGAACTGCTTAAGCACCGCAAGACATTAACAGCCGTATTTATAATAGCATAAACTTACAAACACGCTTACTCATTGAATAAAACAAAAATCGTATTTATAATCATTTTTCGTCAGTGAATAAGGGCTGAATAGCTTAAACGCCGATATGCGTGTTTTAAGCTGGTTTTAGCGCATAAATTTGATATTTGATATTTATTGTTTAAATGACATCTGTACATCAAGAGAACTTATAACTAGTACAGGATATAAGATTAATTTCTTTTTGGAATGTGCAAGAACATATATATATAAAAGGAAAGGAAAACATTGAGTCGCATTTTCACTTAAACTAATTAAATTATTATAATTTTTATAAGTATTAAAGGAGATAACAACTGTAATGAAAATTAATTGGAGACAATATTTGACATTACTAGAGAAAATAAAAACAAAAAATATAATTAGATATATGCATTTAAGTCTATTATTCAGCTACAAAAATGTTGAAAGGAAAATTTATGAAATTTTCTGTGATTGATTCTAGATCTTAAGTGACTGGGTAGATTATTCCACAGCCTGACAGCATGAACGAAAAATTGCCTGCGTGAAGTTAAAGAGCCAAATGTGAAATAGCGCAACAATATATAACGATTTGAGGAGCAGAAATCTAGTTTTTCAAATAGATAACATGGAGTCTTGTTGGTAATAAGTTTGAAAAGAAAAGAACAACAACGATATTTTAAGAATGCTTCTAGGTTGCAGCCTAAAATTTGGTTAGCCTTAGATGACACATGATCGTATTTACGAAGATTAAAAACGAACCGAGCAATCGAATTGAATGCAACTTTAAACTTTTGAAGTGATTGCGAATCGGGGTCTGCGAATAACTCGCATCCATATGATAATATTGGTATGATTAGTGCTTTAACCAATTTCAATTTAATATCTGTGGGCAGGAAGGTTCTCGTTACAGAAAGTGATCTAAGTGAAGCATAAATTTTAGAAATTACTGAGTTAATGTGCGTATCCCAGGTTAAAGTATTGTTAAATATTAAACCAAGGTTTTTAGCCTGAGTTACATACTGGATTTGGCAAAAATTTAAGTAAAGTGGGGGAAGATCTGTAAAATTCGGTATATTTTTTGAAATTGGAATTGCTTTTGTTTTTTCAGGATTTAGCTTTAGCCCATTACGTGTTGACCAATCAAAAATTGAACGTAAGTCAGCGTTCATTTTGGTTATAGCATCTTCGATCATTCCGATAGGAAAACTGATGTACAGTTGGACATCATCCGCGTAAATATGAAATTTACAAAAAGACAATACTGATGGCAAATCATTTATAAACATGGAAAACAGCAAAGGACCCAAAATGGATCCTTGTGGGACACCACTATTTACATTAAGAAACGAAGACAATCTACCATTGAACGACACAGCTTGAATACGATTGGTCAGATAAGAATAAATAAGGTTTTTAGTTGTGTCAGAAAAATTAAAATAGGTAGTCAGTTTATCACAGAGTAGGTTTGAATTTACGCAATCAAATGCTTTGGAAAATTCAAGTAGTGTTATCACAGATGTATATTTATTATCTAGAGCTTGTCTTATGTCATCAGAAACTTTAATAAGTGCTGATGTGCAACTATGTCCAGATCTGAACCCTGATTGAAGTGGGACTAGGAGCTGTTTTTCGTTCAGATTGTTTTTTATTTGGTTGCTAATGATGATTTCAAAAGCCTTCGATAAGAATGGGAGAATCGCTATTGGCCTGAATTCATTTTTGCCTCCCTGCTTTGGAATGGGGAAAATCTTGGATTTTTTCCAGGAATCGGGGTAAACAGATGTCATTATAATAGTGTTAAAGGTGTGGGTTATATATGGAAGTGTAAATGGTAAAAGAATTTTTATAAAGTCCGGATGCATATTATCTAAACCAACAGATTTGGATTTTATAGAGAATATAGCATTCCCTACTTGATATTCATCTACTGCACTGAAATAAAATGAATGATCTGAATTATTGTCAGCTTCTGAAAAATTGAAAGCAGAGGAAGATGTAGGTGGAGAGGAAAATTTTATGTTCAACTGTTCTACATCAATAGAGTCGTCGGAAGTAGAAGTGCGTTTGCTGAGACCAATATTACGAATCTCCTTCCAGAAGAATTTCGAGGAACGATTGGAGTTGAATTTGTTATTATAAAAGTTCAGCTTAGCGTTCTTTATTAAATAAGTAACCCGAATGCGTAAAGTTTTGAAATCTTTTAACATTTCTGCACAACGAAAACGTTTCCAGCGACGGTATGATGTGTCTCTGTCTTTAATTGCTTTTAAAATTTCATTAGTGATCCATGGACAACTGGTAGATCTAACCTGCTGAGTCTTAATGGGAACATGCTTATCAAAAAGATATTGGGTGGCAGCAGTGAGAAAGTCAACTTGATTATTAACGTCAGATGTATAAAACATAGATCGCCAATCAATTTCAGAACAATCACTGAACAGAAAATCAACATTAATATTACGAAAGTCACGGTACTGGAAAGTATTTGAAACTTCAGCATCATTATGTACATTAAAAGTTGCAAAAACAAGCTCGTGGTGAGAAAAAACAGGAAGCGATAATTGACTGGAACACATTACAAGACTAACATCGCTTACAATAAAAACATCTAGGAGTGACGGGGCACAGTTTGACATAAAGTGAGTTGGCTCCGAGCTATTTAAAAACGATAACCCAAGAGAATGCATAGCTGTTTTGAAGGAATTGGATGAAGAAGAAAGAAGGTTTATATTAAAATCTCCACAAAGTATCACTTTCGGTGCACGGAAACACATTTCTTCTATAATCGGAGTTATTACACTAGAACTAGCTATACGGGGTGGCATGTAGATAGCACCTATGCTGCATTTATTTTCACCATCAAATAAATCAATGAAATAATATTCGCAAGCTTCGGTGCCATCTGAACACTTAACATGACAAGATTTAATATTACTTTTTACATATATTGCAACTCCTCCACCTGTTGTTCGAATTCGATCAGCTCGATAAGGTTTTTTAAATCCTCTTAAAGCGAAAAAATTACTATTAATAGTCGGGTGAAACCAAGTCTCCGAAACACAAATTACATCAATTAAGCTGTCTTCAAATATCATCTTGAACTCATCAAACTTATTAACAAGACTTTGAGCATTAATATGGCACACATTTAAGCCATTGTGATTTTTACACAGAGTGTTTAATAAAAATTTGTTTTTTTCGCTTACACTGAAAAAGCCATAATCATTGTTAATGGCCATCATGGCAACAAAAAGTCTGGCTTCAAATCAAGCACAGAAATTTTGTAAACAATCAATTTTAAAATTGAAGAGTGAGACAAAAAGAACAAACACAACAATCAGAGCTGAATAATATTGGTAATATACCTACAATAAGAACAAAAAGAGAAAAAGAAAAAAAAAAAAAAAGGTGCGACAGAGAAAAAAAAGCTTAAGGTAAACAAAATTACAAAGAATTCTTGCACTAAAATATTATTATTAGCAAGCTACCATTAATTTACACTTGCAGATTGCAGATCAACATTAGCGTCAGGACCGACGGCATTCCTCAGATCGTCAAAGTTGTAGATTATGAATGGATGTTCGATGTTGGGCGTGCTGATATATATCTGACCGTTGAAAGAATGCACAGATTTGAGCAAAGACTTTTTTTTTAGTCTAAGTGCATAACGCTGCAGTTGATAATTATTTTTAGTCAGGCAGTCGTTGACATAAAAGCTTTTTGGCGAATCGATGTTGATTGCACTGAGTTTGAGTTGAGCTTTTTTCATCTTACGAAAGCTCGCCACAGCATGCATGAATTTTTGTTTTTCACGCTTCTGCACAAACTTTAGTATTATGCTGGCATCGGTAGGAGAATGTCGTTTTGTTTTGGCGCGGAAAATGTTTTGAAGGTGTGAGGGCTGAACATTTACGGTTGAGCAAATATTTTTGTAAATGGTCTCCAAATTTTCTCCAGGAGATTCCGGTACACCCACAACTACAACATCCGAATTGATCTTCTCTCTCTCAAACTGGTCAACAATGCGCTCCAGCCGTTTGACATCATATTTTGTTTTTTCCAATTGCTGCTCAAAAAATAATTTGTTATCACTTATCTGTGCATTTAGGCGATCTTCTAAGGCAGCTAGTTTGTCCTCCAGTGAGTGGGTGAACGTATCCAACCATTTGTCTAGCTTCTCCTCCATGCGACTCCACAGTTTGTCAGCAACACCATTCGAATTGCTTACACCAACATCTCTCGGAGATGAGACACTTCCTTGTTGTTGTGAGCGTGTTCCTCTGATAGGCATCTTGATATTTTGTTCGTAAAGTAAAACAAAATCAAATGATTGTTTTAAAATGCAAATTTGCAAGATGAATTTAAACTCAGATGAAAGTTCAATCGAATGATAAAATAATGTGCTTGTTGAAATGCACTCAAACTGGGGTATTAATGTTAAAAAAATAGGAATTTAGTCGGACGACAGTAAAAACACGTCTAGTTGCTTTGACACATTACTTTTAATGTCATTTTATTTTGAGTATTGAGTTGTCATTCTGATATGGATGACGAACCTGAGACTGTACAAACACAAAAACCAAAATCAAATCAAATTCAATTTCCCCCAATCCACATATTTGGTACAAATAGCGAATTTGTTGCAAATTTTTTTTAAAATAAACAACATAAATAATTTCGAGTGTTAAAATACCACGTTGGGTTGTCGTGTTAACTTATACAGTGAGTGTGATATCAAAAAAATTCAAATTTCCTTGAAGAAATAAAAATACCGTTCTTTACTCATATCATAATACTAAAGAGAACAAACCATTGTACTTTATGGTTTGCGTAAAGTGGAAGAAAATGATCTTCAAAATGAACTCATGCTAAATTTAAAACTAGGTGTTCTAAAAGTTAATGCCATGAACGTCAAAAATCCTAAATTTAAAGACCAATGCAATTATCTTGTATACTTAAAAAATAAAAGCGTCAAGCTTAATGATCTGCGAAAGAACTCTAGAAGAGTCTTTCATGTGAGTGTATATTGGGATTACTATAGAAAAATCCCTCACTTCGTCCCTCAATGTCACAAGTGCTTAATGTTTGGTCATGGCTCAAGTTTTTGTCATGTTAAAATAGACTGCTCTCTTTGTTCAGAAGCACATAACTCAATTACGTGTCCCAATAAAGAAACTCTTAAATGTGTTAACTGTGGTGAGAGTCACGCAGCCAACTGCATGAATAGACTGGAATACCTTGAAATTTAATCTCGTTTACGAGAACGAATAGAAACAGAAACAGAAATCGCATCAATCCTCGTGATGCTACTAAGCCCTATCAACAGATGCAGAATAGTTTTGTTTACCAACCAGCTGATTTTCCTCAGATTAAACAACGCCTACCTGTACCGGTTCTACATCCAAGATCCAAGTAGTAGTAGTCCTTATATCCATCCCGTTCCTATCAAAAATAAAATTGTATCATCAAATCAAACTTTTGCTAACCCAATTCCGATTATTCCAAATGTGTCTATCTGTAAAAATAATCAAAATAATGAAAACAATGATCTATTTACAATTGAAGAATTAATTGCTTTAAAAAATGAAATGTTATCTAAACTATCTAATTGTAAATCAAAACAAGAACAATTTCATGTAATAGCTGATCTAAGCATCTAATATCTCTAGAGTAATAAAAACGGCAAGTAAACTTAAACAGCCGTGTTTATAATCGCATTTTAAACTCCGCGAAACTTTAAAACACGCTTTTTCGTTGATTAAAACAAACATCGTATTTATAATCTTTTTTCGTCAGTGAATAAGGGCTGATTAGCTTAAACGCATAAATGCTTGTTTTAAACGTGTTTTAAGCGTGTTTTAGTGCATAAATGTCATTTGATTTTGAGTATTGGGTTGTCATTCAGGGGTTTATTTACTACTTTGAGAGTCTTAAAAATAACTTAAATGGAAATGAACTCAAATTACATTAACTTTATAAATAACATTCAACCCCTATTTCAACACCTTGTAGCCCTGTTAAAAATACTTTTGAGACCGTAGTTTTTGAATTCCCATTTCCGTTCCCGTGGGAATATAAGGATAGATATATAGCCTTTATCCTTCCGCATGTTCTAGACCATCTCTGTAGCTAATAATAATTTTGTTTGGTCATGGCTCAAGTTTTTGTCATGTTAAAATAGACTGCTCTCTTTGTTCAGAAGCACATAACTCAATTACGTGTCCCAATAAAGAAACTCTTAAATGTGTTAACTGTGGTGAGAGTCACGCAGCCAACTGCATGAATAGACTGGAATACCTTGAAATTTAATCTCGTTTACGAGAACGAATAGAAACAGAAACAGAAATCGCATCAATCCTCGTGATGCTACTAAGCCCTATCAACAGATGCAGAATAGTTTTGTTTACCAACCAGCTGATTTTCCTCAGATTAAACAACGCCTACCTGTACCGGTTCTACATCCAAGATCCAAGTAGTAGTAGTCCTTATATCCATCCCGTTCCTATCAAAAATAAAATTGTATCATCAAATCAAACTTTTGCTAACCCAATTCCGATTATTCCAAATGTGTCTATCTGTAAAAATAATCAAAATAATGAAAACTATGATCTATTTACAATTGAAGAATTAATTGCTTTAAAAAATGAAATGTTATCTAAACTATCTAATTGTAAATCAAAACAAGAACAATTTCATGTAATAGCTGATCTAAGCATCTAATATCTCTAGAGTAATAAAAACGGCAAGTAAACTTAAACAGCCGTGTTTATAATCGCATTTTAAACTCCGCGAAACTTTAAAACACGCTTTTTCGTTGATTAAAACAAACATCGTATTTATAATCTTTTTTCGTCAGTGAATAAGGGCTGATTAGCTTAAACGCATAAATGCTTGTTTTAAACGTGTTTTAAGCGTGTTTTAGTGCATAAATGTCATTTGATTTTGAGTATTGGGTTGTCATTCAGGGGTTTATTTACTACTTTGAGAGTCTTAAAAATAACTTAAATGGAAATGAACTCAAATTACATTAACTTTATAAATAACATTCAACCCCTATTTCAACACCTTGTAGCCCTGTTAAAAATACTTTTGAGACCGTAGTTTTTGAATTCCCATTTCCGTTCCCGTGGGAATATAAGGATAGATATATAGCCTTTATCCTTCCGCATGTTCTAGACCATCTCTGTAGCTAATTTAATAAAATCTGTTTAACAGTTTGAACGGGAGACATACGAAAAACATACCGACATAGCTACATTCGCACTTTCAATATTAGTAAAGACTCCCGTTCCCGTGGGAATATGGTGACCGTTTTCGTGGGAATATGTGGATAAGTTAAAATTAATTTTACTCCGGGATTATGGAGCATTCCAACGGTGGAAGAATTTTCGAAATCGGTGCTGTAGTGTAAAAGTTCCCGTATACGTTCCTGCTCCCGTGGGAATATAGGGAAAAAATATATAGTCTATGTCTTTCCTCAGGTTCAGAGCAATCTTTGTTTAAAATTTCATATAAATCGGTTTATTAGCTTGGGCGGGAGATGGTAACATAGAACGACGGACAGACAGAGCTCCTTTCACACTTATTATATTAGTAAGGACTCCCGTTCCCGTAGGAATATGTGGATGAATTAAAGTTAATGTTACACAGGGATAGTGTAGCATTCTAACGGTGGAAGAATTTTTGAAATCGGTGTTGTATATAGGGAGCCGTAGGAATATGGGGATGAATTAGTTTTTATGTTACTCGGGGATAGTGTAGCATTCTAACGGTGAAAGAATTTTTGAAATCGGTGCTGTAGTGTCAAAGTTCCCGTATACGTTCCTGCTCTCGTGGGAATATAGGGAACCGTAGAAATATGGGGATGAATTAGTTTTTATAATACTCGGGGATAGTGTAGCATTCTAACGGTGAAAGAATTTTTGAAATCGGTGCTGTAGTGTCAAAGTTCCCGTATACGTTCCTGCTCTCGTGGGAATATAGGGAACCGTAGGAATATGGGGATGAATTAGTTTTTATAATACTCGGGGATAGTGTAGCATTCTAACGGTGAAAGAATTTTTGAAATCGGTGCTGTAGTGTCAAAGTTCCCGTATACGTTCCTGCTCCCGTATTAATATGGGGATGAAATTAGTTTTTATGTTACTCGGGGATAGTGTAGCATTCTAACGGTGAAAGAATTTTTGAAATCGGTGCTGTAGTTTCAAAGTTCCCGTATACGTTCCTGCTCTCGTGGGAATATAGGGAACCGTAGGAATATGGGGATGAATTATTTTTTATGTTACTCGGGGATAGTGTAGCATTCTAACGGTGAAAGAATTTTTGAAATCGGTGCTGTAGTGTCAAAGTTCCCGTATACGTTCCCGCTCCCGTATTAATATGGGGATGAATTAGTTTTTATGTTACTCGGGGATAGTGTAGCATTCTAACGGTGAATGAATTTTTGAAATCCGTGTTTTAGTGTCAAAGTTCACGTATACGTTCCTGCTCCCGTGGGAATATAGGGAACCGTAGGAATATGGGGATGAATTAGTTTTTATGTTACTCGGGGATAGTGTAGCATTCTAACGGTGAAAGAATTTTTGAAATCGGTGCTGTAATGTCAAAGTTCCCGTATACGTTCCTGCTCCCGTGGGAATATAGGGAACCGTAGGAATATGGGGATAAATTAGTTCTTATGTTACTCGGGGATAGTGTAGCATTCTAACGGTGAAAGAATTTTTGAAATCGGTGCTGTAGTGTCAAAGTTCCCGTATACGTTCCTGCTCCCGTGGGAATATAGGGAACCTTAGGAATATGGAGATGAACTAGTTTTTATGTTACTCGAGGATAATGAAGCATTCTAACAGTGGAAAAATTTTTGAAATCGGTGTTGTAGTTTCTAAGTTCCCGTATACGTTCCCGTTCCCGTGGGAATTTAGGGATAAATTGTAGCCTATGTGTTATTCTGATGTATAAGCTATATTATTGGAAAGTTTAAGTAAAATCCATTCAGTAGTTTTTGCGTGAAAGAGGAACAAACATACATCCACACATACAAACTTTCGAGTTTATAATATTAGTAGGATTTGGATATAGTAAATATGTTTTCAATTGACAGAAATATGCATTGTTTTCCTTTTTTGTAAATTAGTTTCTTACAAGTTTTCCAGTTCGGAAACGTTTTTGATTTTGCTTTTTTGAACAAAACAACAAAATTAAAGCCAAAAAATAATAGAATATATACATATATATAGAACAACGTATATTGCGTGGCCTACATTTCATCTTCCATAGGTAAGAAAATATAAACAAAAATAAATTTCTGTTGTCAGTTTTAACCATTGAGAAACCAGATAAGAGAGTTTTTTTTTATGATTTTGACATAAGAGATGATTAACTAGTATGAGCGAAAAAAAGGATTATAAATAAGGATTTTTTATTCACTGTTTAAAGTCTTAATAAGTTCTTATTCACTGCATAACTAATATGCGTTTTAAGCGTGTCTTAGCGAAATCTTATAAATACGGCTGAAGGTCTGTATGTAGAATGCCAAGAGTTTAAAGAAAGAACAATCTGAATTTTACGATTTTCTTATTAAAAACAACATTGAACTGGCTATTGTAACTGAAACTTGTTTAAAGGAAAAAATTAATATCCACTTTAAAGATTTTTATTGCTACAGGTTAGACAGAGAAGTTGAGAAAACTGGAGGAGTCTGTATATTCATTAGGAAAACCAAAAAACATAATTTACTTAAAATTTAAAAGACTTTTGTGTTTGAAACACTTTCAATTGAAGTTGACCTAAAAGAAATCGGTAGTGTTAAACTTATAGCTGCATATTTTCCTGGCCCAAGAGTTAAAAAGGAAAACATCACTATATATAAATCCGATATTTATAATATCTTAATTAAGAAGTAATGCGCATAGAAATTTTTTCATTTACGGTGACCTAAATAGTAGACATTCCTCATGGGGATGTTCGCGGGAAAATAAATGGGGTAAAACGCTATTCGATTTGAAAAATTTTTGAGCTTTGACATTTCATATCCTAAAGATCCGGTGCGTGTGCATAACTTCACAGGTCATAACTTCACATGGGTCATAATTTCACCTATATTGGGTTATAATTTCACTTTTTTCGGGTGAAGTTATGTCCCACCTTAGGTGAGCAACAATTTCACCTGAAATTTGTGTGAAATTATTTCCCACCTACATTGTAAAAAATCTTTAGAAATCCAATCAGTCAAAAGCCAACAAAAATTATAAATTGTAATCACGAAACTCAAACAAATTTCTGTCCACAAATTGGAACAAATGAACATATAGCCCTTCAGTTTTATGGCTTGCCAAGACGTACAAAAATGGATAAACCTATGATAGAAATATTGATATTTGAAGCTGTTTGTTCGTAGTATACACAGTTTGAATTTGAAAATGTGTTCAAATATAGTGTAGCTTTCATAAATCAATTATTGAAATTACGAACTTCGACATCATATATTTTCAAAAACAGATCTCTCGTTTTAGTAAATTATATTATATAGAAATAGTGTGAATAAACAAGCGTTGTTGGCGCCAAGTAGTAAAGCGACCGAAAAAAAAATTGACTTATTATCATGTCCTTATGTAGTTAATGATCTCTCCTCAGATCACCTACCGGTGATTTTTGAGATGAATTCACAAGCAAATTGTTCTAGCCTAAAAAAACAATTTAACTTCCAAAGAGCGGATTGGAAAAAGTTTAGGAGAAGTTTGCGTCGCAAATTTAATACTTCTCATGACTCTCTGAATAGTATAGAGGGTATTGATAAAAATATTAATAAATTTTTATTTGCTATAAAAGAAGCATTTAATATATCAGTTCCGCTTGTTTCCAATGCAAGTAGACATTATGATCCTATCCTAACTGATGACCTTAGAAAAACTATTACCTTTAGAAATACAGTAAGACGTAGGTACCAGAGACAAAGAACACAATTTCCCAAATTTCAACTCAATCTTCTGAATGAATTAGTACTTAAAAAACTCCAAATTATTAGGAACACACATTGCAACTAGACTTTATCTCAGATAAGTAAACATGACAAGCTGAATTGGATACTTTCAAAAATATTTAAAAGACAAAATGCGAAAATAGCTACCCCATCTAACAGTTAATGGCAATAAAATGATAACTTATCTGGAGAAAGCAACCGAGATTGGAAAAATTTTGGAAAACAACCACACTATCACACTTTCCTTTAACAATAGCGTTACAAATGAAAATGTTAATAAAATTATCACTGAAATAGATCAGCATATTATTGATCCTCTAAACATACCTAACATTTCACCTAACCTATTTAAAAATATTATTAAAACATATTTCAAAATCAAGAAAGCTCCGGGTTAGATATCTAATCAAATACTAAAAAATCACCCTGAAAATTTGTTATTGTTTTTAAGCTATCTTTTCAATAAATGTTGCTTACTCGGTTATTTTCCCAAAAGATGGAAAGTTGCAAGGATTGTGCCTATTCCAAAACCTAACAAGACACTTTCAGAAATATCTTCTTACCGCCCGATAAGTTTGCTTAGCTGCTTAGGAAAGCTGTTCGAGAAAATTATCTGTCTAGAAATGACAGAAATCGTTTTCACCAAAAATATTCTTCCGCCCAGCAGTTTGGCTTTAGGAAAGAATATTCTTCAATACACCAGGTTATGCGATTAACCAAAGATATAAAAAAAACACTTAAAAATAAGAAATCCGTTGGAGTTGTATGCTTTGACATTGAAAAGGCTTTTTACTGCGTCTGGCATGACGGAATTGTTCATAAGCTCCTAGTAAATGGTCTTCCTATTTATCTTGTTAAGCTAATCAAAAGTTTTCTGCATGAAAGAAAGTTTAATGTCGAAATTTCGCTAAGCAAACCTCCATTATATTCTATAAAGGCCGGCGTTCCCCAAGGATCGATCCTTTCTCCTCTGCTATACAATATCTACGTATCTGACTTTCCGGCTCTCAGCTCTTGTAAAAAATCATTTTTCGCAGACGATACATGCATCTATAGTGTCTCAGAAAACTGCCAACAAATTTTATCAAACCTACAAAATGCACTAAGCACCATTGAGGTTTACTTTTATTCCTGGAGAATTAAAATGAACCATGCAAAGACTCAAGCTTGTTTCTTTACAAAAAAGAGAAAGCAATGCAATCTACCACAAAGAAATCTTTTAGTCTGCAATGCTCCAGTTCAATGGGAAAAAATATTAAATATTTGGGCGTAACTTTGGATAAGTCCTTGACCTTTTCTAACCAAGTTTCAGAAAGTATAAAAAATGCTCAATTTTTAATCAAAATTTTTTTTATCCGCTTTTAAATAGAAACTCATATCTTAGCATTGAAAATAAATTACTTATTTATAAAGTAGTTTTTCTCCCTGCTATACTGTATGCTTCACCGTGTTGGCATACTTGTGCTGAATGTCATTACAAAAAAATACAAATTTGTCAAAACAAAATCCTTAAAACTATTTTGAACCTTCCTTGGCATTTCTCAACAATTGGACTGCATTAAATTGCTAATATTCGCTCTATAGAAGATAGATGTACTATAATACACAATAACTTTATTAACAACTGCTTATTTAAAGATAACCCAATATTAAAAAAAATTGTTAGATAGTATTTTTGTTTTAGGTTAGTTTTAAGATTTTATGATAAGTCCAATGATTTTTTTTTTTTTTATAAAAGCTTTCTCATAACAAACTATACATTTTTCCTAATTATCTCCCCATTTTGTTCAATTTATAGTTGCTAAGAATTTATAATATTCTCATCTCAATGCTGTAAGTATCTTAGAAGTAATGCATCATGTAAATATACATATATATGTATACACTGAATAAAAATGCATATGGATGTTGTAAATTGAAAGAAATATGAATTGTTTTCTTTTTTTGTAAATCGGTTTCTTACAAGTTTTCCAGTTGTGAAACGTTTTTGATTTTCCCTTTTTGGACAAAACGGCAAGGAATTTAAGCCCAAGAATAATATAGAATATATATATATAGAATAACGTATATTTTGTTACCTACATTTCATCTTCCATAGCTAAGAAAATATAAACAAAAACAAATTTCTGTTGTCAGTTTTAACCATTGAGATACCAAATTAGAGGGTTTCTTTATGATTTTGACATAAGGTATGAATGACTATAATGGGTGATGAAAAGGATTATAAATAAGGATTTTTTATTCACTGAATAAAGTCATAATAAGTTCTTATTCACTTCATAACTACTATGCGTTTTAAGCGTGTAATAGCGAAATCTAATAAATACGGCTTTAAAAGTGTACTGAATTTTTGTGCTAGTGTGGTGATTTCAATAAAACAACTTGAATCAAAGTGAAAATTAAATACATCTCACTAGTACCGTAACTTTAATATATTTCTGGTGCAATTATTCATTAAAAAATCTTAGCATTATATGGTGCACTGTACATAGTAAGATCTATTTAATGCTGGAAAAATGGTTATAGTTAACCGTGGGATTTATACATCCAAAGCTATTGTAATTTAAATAAAACTTGTAGTATTTCAATTATTGCTAGGTTAGGTTAGGTTAGGTTTAAATGGCTGTCAGGAAAACAAACTGACACACTTAGACCAATATTAGGTCCTTTGTGATACCATAAAATTATGCGAGGAAGTATCTCACTTAACAAAACCATTTGGAGCTTTTAATTAAGCGAAGGAGATGTAGGGGATCTGTGTTCGCCAGATCGCTTGGATCATCAAGAAAATATTTTCCTAGATGCTGTTTTCTTTTAAAAGGGAGTGCAGGACATGAGCAGAGGAGGTGTGGGACTGTCTCCTCCTCCTCCTCATCTAAGCAACTTCTACAGAAGTCATTTGAGGGAAAGCCAAGTCTTATGGCGTGTCTTCCTATCAGACAATGTCCGGTGATGACATTGATTACGGAGCTAACTTGCAGTCTGGTAATGGATAACAAATGTCTTGTGCGTTTTGGATCTAGTGCTGGCCATATCCGTTTTGTTGCCACACACGTGGTGATAATGTTCCACCATTGATTTGTTCTATCCATTGCCTCTTGCTTTAGCATAAGTTTACATGTAGCGATTGGTATACCAATGTTCAACCTACTGGTTGAGATTGGTAGAACGGTTCCTTCTCTGGCGAGTTCATCGGCTTTGCAGTTACCCACGATATCTCTGTGCCCCGGCACCCAAATAAGGTGAATATTGAATTGTTCAGCCATCTCCCTAAGAGATAGGCGACAGTTAAGGGCGGTTACTGAGTTCGTAGAAACAGCGCCGAGTGATTTGAGGGCTGCTTGACTATCTGAGAAAATCCGGATACTCGTTTAGGATATCACGTTTTCTCTTAGCCATGATAGGACCTCTTTGATCGCCAGAATTTCCGCTTGGAACACGCTACAATGGTTTGGGAGGCGGAACGAGAAACTTACTTTAAGTCGCTTTAAGTACACCCCACAGCCTACCCCTTCTTCGGTTTTTGAACCATCTGTATAGAAATGAATTGAATCATCTCTCAAAAATTCTTCGTCTTCCCAGGTCGTTCTCGGTGGGATTGAGACTTTGAACTTATTATCAAAAACCAACTGGGGGATGGTGCAGTCGGAGTGGCAGGGGATTGATCCTTATAAATTCAGGATTGCAACGTGACCGATGTTGTTATCGGTCCATTGGGAGATAGCTCTCATACGAGTAGCTGCACTGGCGGCCATTTGTTTGCTGAAGATATCTAGTGGTGTGAGGTTAAAAAGTTTATTTAGTGCAGCTGAAGGTGTTGATCTCAGTGCTCCGCTTATACACAAACCGGATTCCATAGAAGAGGGGAAAGGACTCCGCCTTGCGGTGTTCCTCTACTGACAGGTCTCTTTGCAGAGAAGTTTCCTAGAGTAGAGTTGATTCTCCTGCTTTTTAGCATTAGATTTATCAACTCCACTATGGAACCATCTACTTTGAGCTTCGTCAGTGCCTTTGTAATTGCAGAGTTGCTGACGTTATTGAAGGCGCCTTCTATGTCGAGGAAAGCGGCCAGAGTGAATTCTTTGTGATGGAGGGAATATTCTATAGTACGAACCAAGGTGTGTAAGGCCGTTTCTACAGATTTTCCCTTACAGTAGACGTGTTGTGCTGTAGATAACAATTTTGGATCTATAGCTGTACGCAGGTGGATATCAGTCAGTCGTTCTAAGGTTTTAGGAAGGAAAGATGATAGATTTATTGGTCTGCAGCATGTGATGTGCTTTTTATTTTCCAGCCGGGGTATGACTCACGGCTGTCCAGGGTCGGCGAATGAAAAAACTAAAACTTCGCATTGAAGGTCAGAAATTCTTCTTTATTCGAACTTCTCTTTTTTTATAGTTTATTTACAAACTCAATTTTACAATATATATGTACGGCGCTTATATGCCTTTATCAAAAATATAGTACAAGACAGAGTCGGCAACAGGAACTCTCGTCTTGCAGCTGTCGGTGTCACTCCCCTCGGTCGTCTGGTATCGAATCGGCGGTGTACCTGTAGGGGAGAGCGGGATTAGCGGTCGAGTATTTTTAAATGGCCTCCGGCAAAGATCACAGGCGCTTTTCAGTCCCTGTGCGGTAAGATCGCAACCTTCCCTCAGCGGGTTAGCGGTCGAGTATTCTTAAATGCCCTCCAGCAGAGATCACAGGCACCCTATGTTCCCGTGTGGTAAGATCGCAGCTATACCCTCATCGGGCAAGCGGTGATGACTGAGTATTCTTATATGCCCTCCGGCAAAGATCACAGGCGCTTTACTGTCCCTGTGCGGTAAGATCGCAGCTTTCCCTCAACGGGCTAGCGGTCGAGTATTCTTAAATGCCCTCCGGCAGGGATCACAGGCACCCTAAGGCCCCGTGCGGTAAGATCGCAGCTATACCCTCAGCGGGCAAGCGGTGATGACTGAGTTTTCTTATATGTCCTCTGGCGAAGATCACAGGCGCTTTACTGTCCCTGTGCGGTAAGATCGCGGCTTTCCCTCAGCGGGTTAGCGGTTGAGTATTCCTAAATGCCTTCCGGCAAAGATCACAGGCACCCTAAGGCCCCGTGTGGTAAGATCGCAGCTATATCCTCAACGAATAAGCGGTGACGATTTAAGTATTCTTGTATGGTCTCCGGCAGAGATCACAGGCGCTATTCGGCCCTGTGCTGTAATATCTTAAATCCGCTCCTGGTAGGTCGGCGATGATGGTTGCTGTAGTGCTGGCCTAGATCCTCGGAACCAATAATGCGGTACTCTGGGCGGTATTGTTCTTGCTTCTAAGGCGTCGGATCTAGGGAATAGACTTGGTTTAATAATGTATATACAAGCTAAACAAGGTTGCTCTTAGCAACGAGCGGCCAGCTGGAAAGAACGGTTGGTATTAATGACAGGTATTATTGAATGCCCCTGCCAGCAACGAAGGCCAAGACTTTAAGTTTTGACTGATTACTATTACTAGTACGGCCCCGTGTGGCACGAAATATTATTTTTAATACAATATAATTTATAAGACAACTTACTCTACCAGGAGATGAGCACCGTTGCGCCGGTGCCGGCTGACTGAATTTCCTTTTTTTTTGGAACGAAGTTCCTTATCGCGCGTTGTAAAAGGGGGCTAGACGGAAAAAATTCTTACGAAAAGTTGTCAAGACACTTTTTGCTATAGAAAGCTATTGTAAGCTGTGCGGCGTCGCATGTTTCTCGGTCCGTCTGTCTCTCTCTCTGTCTCTCTCTCTTTCTTATAGAAAGCAAGCCAGATATTTTCATTTCTATTTCGCATTGTACAGTGTGGTGTCGAAAGGAACTTCGTTGCATCCGGGTGTCCCTTGACACCTCTCAAGTTTTTTTCTTTTAATTAGTTTTTATTTGAACAGTATATACAATTTGACTTATAACTAATTAGGATATTATGATAATCATATTTGTTGGCACATAAGGGGCCTAACGATATACATTGCCTTAACTTATAATAATTATAGAATATTATATAATTTACATGACAAAAAAAAAAGTAATAAAAATAGAAGTCGTTAACTTTGTTGTCTTCTCAGGTAGTTCATTCCTGGTTATCGATGGCGGGTTTGTAGTTGAAAGGTGGGGGTAGGCAATTTAGCCACGGTGGTGTGCTGACCCAGTGTCAGCGTAAAACGAGATATGTCCCTCGTTGTCCTTGATGATGTTGTCCAGGGTCTCCATCGCACTGAGGTGCCTCGTATCCGGATGTCGTTGCTCTGTGGTCATCCTTCTCATTACCTGATTCGGGTGGTTGGTGACGTTGTGCATTAGCTTCTTTGTGAATAGCACCAGGTATCTGTAAAGAGGTATGATGTTGGCTTTTTGGTATAGTTGCTCGTTCCTGTAGTGCTTTCGTCGCCGTCGGTCAAAGTAGAGGCCGGTGCAGATCCTGAGTATCTTCCTTTCATAGAGCTGGAGTTCTTTCATGGCTGTCTTCAAAATGGAGAGCCAGACTGGGAATGTAGAACAGTAACTTTGTCGGTTTTCTTAGTCCAGTTCTTCTTTTCAGCAGAGGGTGCACCCGGCTGAAAGCCCAACTGGCTTTTTGAGAGCTTTCCTGCTGTGTAGATTGAAGTTCAGCAGCTCATTGAAGTGGATACCTAGGTATTTCACATTCGATTTGGATTGAATGGTGAATCCATCGGGGAGTTTCAGGACCAAATTTTTACATTTGGTGACAGTCTGACCACCTCTGCCATTTGAAGGTCTTCTGAAGCACATCAGTTCCGATTTGGAGGAGTTGATCCGTATGCCCCACTTTTTGTAGCAGTGGTATAGTCTCCTGACGTGGGCCTCTACTCTCTTGACTGCGAGCAATGGTGAGAGTGATGTGGCGTAGGTTAGCGAGTCATCAGCGTAGAGGAGATTCTCGCGTCTATTTGTGACAGTAACTCTTGGCCTGGTGTTGCTCTTGTTAAAGAATTTTCCATCAGCAGGAGAGTTAAAAACAAATTGGCTACCAATACTGCTCAAAAAAACTAATTAGATCTTCCCTCTTTTATCAAAACGTAGGAGGTCTTCGCAGTAAAACTGCTGATTTATATGTTAACTCCCACGTTTTCAAACATGACGTGTTTGTTTTGACTGAAACTTGGCTAAGTCCAAGTTTCTTAAATTCTGAAATCTGCAGCCCTGAGTTCTCGGTCTACCGTAAGGATCGGCACATAGACACGCCAGATGACGTCGGTGGTGGTGTCTTGATTTCGGTCAGAAACACATATATGTCGTCTCGTATACTCTTTCCGTTTGAACTGACTATTAATGTTGTTTGTGTGAAAGTCTGTACACTGCCTAAAAATATTTTTATCGTTAACGTTTACATTGTTCCAAAAAGTTCAGCCTCTGCTTATGCTGAACTGTTGTTAATTTTGGATCATATTTTTTAATTGTCGGACCTAGAAAGCCAAAGTCTGTTACTAGGTGACTTTAATTTATCATATGTCCAATGGTTACCCTCTGACGATGGATCATTCCAAAAACCCTCTCTAACTTCACCGCAGCGTGAGCTTTCTTGTTTAGATAATGTTATATCTACTGACTTACAGCAAGTAAGCTGTATTCGAAATTTCCAAAATCGTATGTTAGACCTTGTTTTCTCTTCCGAAGCTATTAGCACGTTTGTTCTTCAATCTAATTCAGGCATTACTGGAATTGATGATCTTCATCCCCCTTTAGATATTTTTGTTGCACTAAGCAACGTATCTCACGTTATAAATAATTCAAATGACTGTTTATATACTTTTGACTTTCGAAAAGCGAATTTCGATTTGCTCTCGAATGAATTAAGCAGGGCTGGTATTGAAAATATATCAACCCTTACAAATATTGACGAAGCAGTCGCTTGCTTTTACTCCGTTTTAGAAAATACCA